>JARHVA010003243.1:1680000-1857500 GCA_037957365.1 Torreya grandis
ATTTAATAGTTTCATGCATGGAACCATTATATATGTTATCTTGTGCCTATGTGTCTTACTTTTATACATTTTTATATATAGTGACTTTGGCTTGATGGACTTGGTCTATATTATCCTCTTAGTTTTTCCATTCTTTGTTTGGTCATTCTTATATATATGATTATACTTGTTCTTCCTCTATTAGGGCTGTTACCTATTCTTATATTATGTTCATTCTATTTTTCCATTTAAGTGTTATTGTAGAGACATGTTATTCTTCCTCAATTGAGGTCATATTATTCATGAATTTTATAAAGCATTATACTTATTCCTCTTCTCATGTGATTTGATATTTTGTGGCATATCTTCATGGACTCATAATTCAAATTTAACCATAATTTTATTTCCTTTTTTAGGTTTTAGCATGTTCATATGTCAATATACATTTTTTTCTTGGACCATCTCTACTAGTGCAAACTTTATTCTTGCTTCATCATATTATGACTACCCATACTTAAGGGAATTATCCTTTGTATAATAATTCAATTGGTAGTGAAAATGTGTTTAGATTTGTAAATTTTATCTAATTGTATCCTTACATATGGGAGGTATCTAAGGTTATTCAAATCCCACTCAACATATTGTGTGGTTGCTCCAAACAACAACTTCAACCACCAAATTATATTTTTATCTTTCTCTTTTATTTTCATTAAGGTGTAATGGGGCATTACATATAACTCCCCAAAACTTTAATATGATTTGGGTAACCCATTTATTATACACCATTCATCTCTAAATATGACACTGGTGAATCACTAATGTTACTGGTGAATCACACCATTTAGGATTTATATAAACTCTATTTTCCCTTTTCTCAGTAGTTGAATAGTTTCATAATAGTTTAGGTGAAGCATCAAGGGAGCTAGTCCAAATAGGTTCAATCCACTTCATAGGTCACCCATAACCTAGGATTGTTCCCATTATATAGATTAAGTGAGAGTTGAAAAACACCCTCTCAAGCGTATTAATTTAAATTATAATAGGTTTAACCATCAAATACATGTCAATGAAGTATTACCTTGATGATAACGTCATATTCCAATTGTAGGCGTTTCTATTTTTTTGACAAGCCTGATTAAATTTTAAAGTTTTTAATCTCTTGGCACCCATATAAGGATGATGTACTTCATAGGTTTAAGGATACTCATCTCTCCCACACATATCAATAGATTAACTAATAAAATAAAAAAGGTAAGAATATTCACCTAACAATAAATAGGAAGGAGGTGGAAATGATAATGGGGAGACTAAAATTATAAAGGAGAGGGCTAAACTTATAAGATTGACAAACTTAAGGACCATACCACACATATTATCATACATCTAATCATCATAATTATTATTTTGGTGACTTGGTGGAGATTAAAATTACAATAAATAGTGTAAATTATGCTTCAAATCAGGAAGAAGAGAATATAATTCAACTTTGCACAATACATCATAGAATAAATACTAAGTGTGGTGTAAAATTCTCACTTGAATGACACAATATTTAGATGGGGCATAATATATATCTTAATGGTCTTGGATGATATGGGTGTTTTATAGGATAGGTAGGAGATACCATTTACCAACATGATATGAATATCTATACAATGGTAAAGTCTTAGGTTTTAGGTGACCTACTAAGTGGATTGAAACTCTAGATTTGGGCTAACTCCATTGATGCTTCAGCCAAACTATTACTAATCTATTCAATTGTTGAGAAAAGGGAAAAGAGATTTTCTATAAATATTAAATGGGGTGATGCACCAATAACATTAGTCCTATACTTGATTTAATATACATTATTTGAGCCAAATAAACCATCTCTTTCACATAACCTATAACCTTGGCATGACTATCACATAAGTGTTTCATTGAGAAGTTCAAGAGGCAAGCTGGCAACACACCTTTTGAAAAATTTGTGTCAATTTAATTATCCCTTGTAAATTAATTTTATGATGAAATTTCTATTATTAACTTATTCTATGCACACCTTCTCTCTCCTCTCTCTCTCTCTCTCTCTCTCTCTCTCTCTCTCTCTCTCTCTCTCTCTCTCTCTCTCTCTCTCCTCTCTCTCTCTCTCTCTCTCTCTCTCTCTCTCTCTATCTCTCTCTTAATGGCATTTTAGTGTATCCTTTACTGGTTATGGTGAAATCCTGACCAAAGTTATACTTTGAAACCTCTTCAATAAATAAATGAGATCGATTTTCCATGCCTATATGTTGTGTCATGTGTGAACTTTATTATTTTGTAGAAATTAAAACAACTAAAATGTGGTTTTAAAAAAATTAAATTTTAAATTTTCTACATCTTGTATTTTATTACATTTAAATTTATAAATTAACCTTTAAATCATTTTGAAATATTTTAAATCCAATGTCCAAACACATGCATATGAGCTCTCTCTCCATCTCTCCTCTCTCTCTCTCTCTCTCTCTCTCTCTCTCTCTCTCTCTCTCTCTCTCTCTCCTCTCTCTCCTCCTCTCTCCTCTCTCTCTCTCTCTCTCTCTCCTTGAATGAAAAATTTGAGGCATCCTCTACTGGTTATGGTGAAACACTAACGGAACTTATATTTAAAAACCTATTAAATTAATAAAGAAGACTCATTTTTCCATGCTTATATGTTGTGTCATGTGTTAATTATGAAATTGTATTGAATTTGTCTAGTGAATGTTTGCTTTTCTATCTTGTTGTCCATGTTTGCTGACCATTGTACATAAAAGACTACTATTTAAGGTCATTGTTAGTGTTATACTTTGTATATGCATGATTTATAAGAGTAATTACATAATTTTTACCTTCAGAAGGTCAGGTGTTACCCTCTTAAGTAATGCAATTCACTTTTGAACCCCTCAATGAAACATTTATGTGATATTCATGTCAAGGTTGTAGGTTATGTAAAAGAGATGGCTTCCTTGCCTCAAATTGTGTATATTTAATCAAGGTAGAGGATTAATTTTATTAGTTCATCACCCCATTTAGGATTTAGATCAAATATATTTTCCCTTTTCTCAATAATTTAATAGTTTAGTAATAGTTTGGGTGAAGCATCAAGGGAGCTAGCCCAAATCTAGAGGTTCAATCCACTTAGCAGGGTCATCCACAACCTAGGATTAATCCCATTGTAAATATTAAGTGAGAGGATTTGAAATACCTACTCAAGGGTGATAATTTAAGCTATAACAAACCCATTTAAAACTTTATTCAAACTTAAACATATCCTCACACTATATTGATGGTGATTTAAATCTTATATGGTGCAATATCCCAAATACATGATAAACACTCATTGTTTAGTAAGGCATACGTATATTTCATTATTGGGGGTTTGATATGGTATGATATTGAGGTAGTAGAATCTTGGTCAATAATAAATCTTGCATTGGGGAAATAATATGGGTTAGATTATGTACATGTTTATGTGCATTTTCACTTTTTCAGAGATGTCAAACAATGTTTTCGCATGTCAAAGATGATGAGAAACATTCCAACGAACATCATAAAGACTCCAAAAATTCATGAATATTAAGGATTTTTTCATTTCCTATAGCTTGATTTGGCCCATTTTAGGAAGATGAACAAATCACCACTTATTACAAGAAATAATTTCAAAAACATCATTCTATAATAAATGGAGGTTACATAACTATTGTGATAGTTACATAATATTTGGTATGAAGTAATTAGTGGTTTCACATGTAGAGGAATAAGAATAAAAGTAACCCCCAATAAATTAATTTTTGATATTTATATCATTTTAAAAAATGAGTGGAAATAGAAGAGTCTTTGTAGGATGTTAGTGTTAGTCCATATGAGATTCATAACAATATTTTAACATCAAAGAGTTAGTTTGGGGGAAGAGATAAGCTAAGCTTGTTCAAATTCTAACAAAAAAAGAGAAACTAGTAATAAATTAGAGAATACTTTCATAGCTTGTTAGGGTTATGTATGTGTATAAAAAAGTTTTTAACTAGTCTATGAGATATCGAGACTGGACTATCTTATTCATTTCATAGTTTACTAAGAAAATAAATAAGTGGTGCATGTAATTAATTATTTATTAATTTAAGAAATAAATAGTGTGTATTTGTTTCTAAGTATGGGTAATAGTCTTGATATTATATGTATCTATTACGTGAGTTTAAATCTAGGGTGGGTAGTATGGAATCCATTAATATGGTACCATAATTCTTGTTTGCTTCAATTGGTATCATAACAAGGTTGCACCTTACTAGATTGAGTTGTGAGTTTATAATTAAGTTAGATGTAGGTTATGAAGGATTCCTACATTTTCTTGTCATTGTTTATGTTTTGAGGAGTATAAATGACACATATAGTTGTGCCTATTAGAAGAGGAGGAAGAAAATCAAGGATATAAAACTTGGAAAAGACATTAAGAGGAATCCAAGTAAGATTTAAATTTATGGAGACAATGTAAAGGAGAGGAACTAATATTTTAGATATGATAAGTAATAAATGGGAACTATAGATATTCATATTGAATATTTGGTAGATGAACCCACACACACACACACACACACACACACACACACACACACACACACACACACACACACACACACACACACACACACACACACACACACACACACGCACACGCACACACACACACACACACACAAAGAATATTTTTAAGATGGCTATTTTTACACTAGAATCTATTTTAGTAGATTATACCCTAATTATATTATTGATTGAATCATTTATCTGGATAATTATTTCAACTATGATTTAATAGAAGACCTTTGGGTGTCCCCAAAATTCATTATGTTATTTGAGATTTCAAGGAAACAATTAAGTGTAAACAAAATACAAAGATAAGAATAAGGGTTTTCAAGATACACAAGGAAAGTAGGATAGACCATATTATTAGATATCCTTAATTAGGGATATACCAAAATGGACTAACTTAGATGTAAAAATGATGTTTAGGGCCCACTATATCTAGTTTCAATTTTTTTTTCAATGCTCCCAACTACTCAAGTAATCAGGCATCTTACTTCATTTGGTTTTGTGACATTTATCATCTTAGTAATAATATTTCCTATTTTTTTATAATTTTGAATTTTTATTTCCATTCTACTATCCATACTTATACTCGAATAAGTCAAATGAGGCTTCACATTTCCATTAATGTATTTTTGCCACCAAATATCACTCAGGTGTGTAGTAATCAATTCACAACGTCATAATTTGACCTGATTACTCAAACTATGGTGGTCATTGATAAAAATATTATGCAAACATAAAAGTTAATACATGTATATAATCCAATTTAGATAGTGCCTATTATTCCCATTAGTATCTCAATGACCTTTTCATTTTCCACTGTCATTATGTCCACTCCTCAATTGATTTCAATAAATTTTTGTTGATTCTATTAGTCAAACATCTCCAAAATTTAAATAGATACAAAAATAGGTTCCCTAAGATTTTTAAACTCTTCCTCATGTTCTCATAGTGCCAGTTGACTTGATTTTATTTGATACTTATTCTCCTATTTATGTTGTCTTAGTTGTGGCCCCTATAAAATTGATTCCTCTTAGATCTTCCATTGTTCCTACCTCAATACCGTTGGGTATTTTTTATGTATATTTTAATATCATCCCTTATTATTAAATATTCTACCTCCATATCACATATTCAAATTTTATCAACCACTCTATCTCCATTGACCATTTGTTCCCCTATGATTATTCCCATTCCATCAAAATCCAAAGCTTTACCTACATCTTCTATAGTACTCATAGTGCTAGAGTAAGATAAAGGGGGGAGGTTCTAAATAGGGTTGGATACATAATATGCACCTTGATAAATATTATACACTTGACATGATCATACCAAACCAACATGAGGTCATATTAAAATTTGAGAAATCCATAGGTAAATTCAAAAGGATAACCACTTGAAAGCTTACACAAAATGGAGCTCCTATTCCTTGTAAAATAAAATATCTATAACAAATAAGAAAGAAACAAATTAAAAGTGTAGCCAAGACCCTATATTACTAAAATACTAGAGATTTTTTTTATAAAATATTGAATCATTTCTAAAATCCACAAATAAAATCACATAATAAGTAGTCCAAGAAATGAGACAAGAAGATAAGATTAAGGTTCTATAGAAAATATTAAATAAGGTATAAACATCATCAGAGTCCCTCTTCAATTCATTTGTAGAGATCCATGAGGTTAAGGCAAATAATGATCTTCTACTACAAAAGCTTCATAATCACTTGATTGAGATCACTATGATGGAAAAAAGTGGATGTAATTCCCCACATTCTCATCAAAGGAATGCTCTATAATATTAAGTTTGTGACAATGTGTGATTTAAATACATTCCATAGTTTCATGTTAAACACTCAGATCTCATTACATGAGATTATTTTCATTTAAATGATGCTATGTCACCAATAAATGGATTCAAAGAAAAGAATATGATAACTTTTAAATCGTTCACAATAATTATATGAATTGTTTCAAGGGGAAGGTGTATAAATAAAACTAGGGTGGAATTCAATAGGTCATTTATTTTATCACATGCGTAGATGAGAAAATAAAATAGTCTGAGGATGTTAGATTCTATATAGGGATTTATTTGAAACATCATGCATTATTGATCAGTAATGTTAAACTATTGCTTCTGAAACCAAATATAGATGTCTCTAGAATATATGAAGATTTATAAATGTGTTCACAAGTATTCAAAGGGAATCCAATGTCCGCTTGACACTCATATATAGATGATGCCCTTACATGGACTTGGAGAGTTGAGTTACCTTTTTTAAAGATAGAAAATATTTTTTAAGATTAACTATTATTTCTTAAAATGGATTTAGTGATTTTATCTATTAGTAATGTAATTATGATTAATTCAATGTTTTTATCTTTTTTAAATTTTGTTCTCATTAAAATATTATCAAATATCTTAAATGAGAATATTAAAATTGTAAAATATTCCAAATCCAAATATAAAATAGATTAGATAGTAAGCTTTTCCTTTTTTTCTTATTTTTTATATTACTATTTTCTAAACCCCTTACTTTTATTTGTTCCAATCAACTGGATGTAGTTATATTAATTATTTTTGAATTTATACACACACACACACACACACACACACACACACACACACACACACATACAATACACCCATATTCCATCAAATCATAATATAGTTGAGATATTATGTCTAGAGAAGTTGTTAATGATGAATTTTAGCATAACCAACTAACGAATGTGAATTTTTAAATTGAAAAAGTGTTATAATTGTTTCTAATGTGACTTATTATGTGAACATAAAATAATGATAAGTATTCATATTCAACACATTCCTCAACCATTAAAAATATTGAAAAAAAATTCCTTGTATGCCATCCTATTATTGAGCTTGTTTTGTTCATGAAGAGTCTCAAACCACAAACATAATTTATTTCTCAATTCCATAGACTAAAATTGAAATAGTAACCATGTTAATGATGCATTTTATAATTACATAGACATTTATTTTTCAACTTCCATACAAGTCCACTCAAATTATAAGTATTATTTTACTACAACCATAATTAGTTCACTTTTTATTAAAAATACTCAATTAAAATGATGTGGAGGATTATCATGGACTATTTTGTAAGTAGGATAAGGGATATGATTCTAAAAGAGATAAGGATTTATGTAATATAATGACCATTTTATGTTGTTCATATTCACCAAAATTTCTTCATTATTAGAATAATTATAATTGACCATGGTTTCAAATATATTAACATATGGTTGGAAAGTTAATATTCTAAATCTAGATTTTCAATGATAAATTAGTCGTGTACAATTGGAAAATATCACTCATGTCTCACCCCTTTAGTTAAATAATTTTTTGCTATTACAAGGCTCACATTCACCATCACACTATGCATAAATTATTATCCTATAGTATGACCCTAATATTTTAATTATCCAAATCACTTGTAGATCATAGTTTGCTTAAAACCTAATTAATATCCTACTCCGATAATTATATATCTTTACCAACTTCCTATTCTCCTAGACAATGTCATCCAAATTAATACACTAGTTTGCACAAATGAATTCTAAAACCTTATTCTTTATTATTTCTAAATCAGTCATAGGATAAGTGTTCTTATAGTTCTAAAGCATTCAAATAGTATCCATTGAGTATTATTTGTAAATTTACAATCTATATCACTACATGCACTCACTCATATCATATTACACAATTTTTCACACACAATCCCACGTAAGGGGGAGAGCCACATAGGTATTATTCCCTATTTATATTATTGTCTATATAGGCAATCCTCATTAATAGAGGGGTATTTGAGGTTAGATAGACATTAGTTGAGCCCACTAACCCAATTTAAGAAAGATGAATCTACATATGCATGCAATATGTAAATGGAAAATGTAATAAAATGATGTAAATCTAGGTTTTTGAGTAATAAATATAGATATTATGAAACATCAAATTAATTTTAAGTAAATGTAGTAGTGTTGAAAAACTATACAATATCCATTTACAAATTTTTTTTATAGAATTTGGGGAAAAATGATCAAGGAATTTTAGAATAGCCAACTAACTAATATGATTTAAAAAAAAAAAAAAATATAGTTGTTTAGAATGTGACTCATATTGTGAATAAATATAAATAATAAGGATTCATATGAAACACCTTCCACATCAAATAAAAATGTTGGAATATACAATTTGCATATGCCAGTTTATTGGTAAGCTTATTGTAAACACCCTAACTTTGTCAAGCAACCACAAGTACTATGTATTTTGTTGCTCTTTCATATGAAAGTCTTAGTAATGAATACAATTCTTGTTTTTATGGTGATTTTTAGTCTTTTGATATTTATTATGTCTTATATTCCATATTTTTTACACCCCCAGTGGTCTTCAGTCACCTCCTCCGAGTCACAGGGGCTACTAGCCTATCTTGCTTAGTTCTAGATCTATTTTTAAGCCTCAGGACACTAACACCATTTTATAGACATTAGATTCATGTAGTGATAGTATCCAATTATGTATCTAGTGTTTTATGGTGATTTTATCCCATGTTTGGGTCCTAAACATACCTTGATCCTTCTCTTATGTTTTTTATCCCTCTTTTACAACTTGTTAACTATTGAAGAAGGCCTTATATTCAAATCAAAATTCCTTATGTATTAAGAGCCTTATAATGAATTTCTATAACTTATTATTTTGGCACATAATTACATAAAATCAATCAATATTACAAATCAATACTCTTCATACTACTCAACTATCACATCTAGACATTACATGTTTGATTAAAGAATGGCCTAAGTGAAAGTCATTCTATCATACTATGTAAGTTTATTATGCACATTCCATAATGGATAACTACATGCGATCTGAATACCATTGATTTGGGTTAATATAGGTATCATCCAAGAAAATAGGGGTTCTATTTTTCATGATCATAACATCCCACAACCTAGTTTTTCTCTTCCTTTTTGCATTTGATCTAGATGTTGTTTCATGTGTGTAGGTACTCATTAGGGTTTTGTAAGAGATTCAACTAAAATAGTGACACAAAATATCTCTCTAAAGACATAAAACCATATACATGACCCTTAAAACCTTTTGTATCTTCCCTAACATTTATAGATAGTTCTTATAGAAGGGACACTAGCACCATATTTGGACACTAGTGCCACATGGCACTATTATCTCTATATTGACACTATTATCTGAGACTAGATTTCAACCATAGTAAAAAAATATAAGGTTTATGCCTATTTATCTATCTTATTTTACTCTCTTAGTCTGCATAAATACCTATTTTATTCTATATAAGTGCTCCTTCTCTTTATTGTTGTTATTTTAGGAAAGGTTTGTCAAATCAGTTATTTCTAATTTTCATTCCAAATTATTGTTATACTTAGCCCTTTAACAACATAGGATTTACATACTCTAAGTCCTAAAATGTTAAAACATTTGGTGACACTGAATTATTTCAAATATTGTTCAAAACCCTAGTTTTGCCTAAGGTTTACCTTTTTCCTATTTTTGGGCATTAAATTAGGGTTAAAAACTTCTATTTTTTCTTGCTTTTTGGCATAACCTAGCTCTTTAAAATTAATCCTATATTTGGGTTTCATTAATTTTATGTAATTAATTTTTTTGAAAAACAACCCTCATTCAAAACCTTAGATCCACATACTATGTTCCTATACACCCAAATACTATCAACTAGGGTTTCACTTACAATCCTAATTTATTTTATACATTGGGTTAATTTTTTTCATAGTTTCACATATACTTATGTCAGATTAAATTCTTCCACTTGTGTGCTTATTATTAATTATTTACATTATATTCTTTTGAAAATTTAAAATGACATCTAAAAATTCTTCTACCTCTCACCCAATTGATGATTTTTTTGATTTTTTATCATTAATTATAATAATTAACAAACAAAGTTTCAATATTATAGATTAGACCATGATAATGATTTCATTTATAATTATGATTATGACTATTGTTATAATAATGGATATGAGGATTATTATGAGCATCACAATGAAAATGTAGATGAGGATATGTTAGATACGTCTTGTTTTCTTTATTCTCCCTCTTCTCTTACACCTCAAAATCAAAATAACAACATAATTCCAAAAAAGCCTCTTCTTGATAGTGTTTTGTTCCAATGAGTTCCTAGTTTTTCAAACACTTTCACTACTTCCTTATTCAAATTAAATTAATATAAGTGTAATGCACTAAGTCCACTTTTACATGATTCAAGTAAAGTAAATAAGAGCAATGCATTTTATTTACCCTTGGTTAAATTTGAAAAGGCGTGTATCAATGATATTACACCTTTTACAAATGCAAAAATTAAGGTAGATGATATTATCTTATCACCTTCTTTTACATTCCAAGTTTAATGCAATGATTTTTTAAAATAATTTTATAATTCCAATTACTCTAACTCTTCTCCTAAATGTCATGATATGCAAAAAGAAAATAGGATTGCTACTTCTTCTACCCTTGACTCCAAGATTTAAAGTAATAACCATTCATGCATTCCACACATATCTAGTTAACATATGCATTGCATTACACCTACAAAATGATGACACATAACATAATAGTAAATAATTAAAATATTCTCCTACTCTCTCTTAGTGACCGTGGGGATGATACTTCTTCTACTCTTCTACAAGTTAGTTAAAATCTAATTTGAATCAACAATGCGATAATGGTGATTAATATGATTATGATGAGGAAGATATGGATTTTACACCTTCTCATTCTCCTCCTAATTTTCTTATTTCTTTTTTTCAAACAAATACTAGGTCACATGTAAAAACACACACACACACACACACTTATTCTTATGTTTGTAACATATGTTTACTGTATAATAAAGTAACTTTTAATGAATTAGCATGTGATACTTCTTTAAAAATTAAGAAAATAAGAGATAACAATGAATCTCCCTCAAGCCCCATTACTACAGTAGAACCTATTTCTCAACCTAACCTAAACTAGGGTGATAGCTCATTTCCCTCTAGACAAGTCCCAACTATCATAACTCAAAAGGTTACAAAGATGAAACCAACCCTCCCTAAAAAATGTTCCCAATGTAATATACCAACGAATAAGATAAATAACAAAATCAAGGATTGAATAACCCCATGATGATGATAATATACCTTCACAAGTGTTAATTTCCTTGATGCATGTTATGGGTGATTTACAATAAAAATTACACCATCTCACATTGGAGAATAAATCATACCAATATCAAACCAATGCAAATGTTATTCATGGAAAATCTATTCCACACAAAATCTCCACTACAAGTTTGCCACCCAACTTTCAAATATCAGTGTTACCTATATTTTATGGGCATGGAGACCCATACTTGCATCTTTAGGATTATGAGAAATAAATGACATATATCACCAATAAGTTGACTCGAAAATAATTATTTACAAATTCCCTAGATGGGGAATCATTAAATTGGTTCCAACATACAATCCCTAATGGGTCACTACATGCATATGAGGAGTTAAAAGTAGTCTTTCATAGGCACTACATATAGAATAAGGTACCTCAAGTTACACATGATAGGTTACCTTCATTACACTAGGGTGAGATAGAACCAACAAATGAATACATGTTAAGAGTCAAATCATATTTGCATCAGTTGATTTACCAACTGAAAGATTTAAAGGTATAATACATATTTTCTATAAGCTTAATTTTTCTTCTTAAAGAGAGATTATTATATTAGACATCAAATTCATTTTGGCATCTATGTAACATATCTATAGCATTAAAGGATACATTAGGAGGAGTGGTTATGCATTCAGAGACATATTTGGATGTATGTCTCTCAGATCCCTAGTTATCTAACATGGTACAATAACATACTCCACTTTTGATTTAAAAAAATATGGAATAGAAACAATAATAAAGATACTCAACAAGGGTAAATATCCACTTCACATATCACCTCCTATAGTGAGTAGAGCACAAGACACACACAAAATGGCTATACAATTTTTAGAAACCAGTATGTCAATCGAGGCATTATAACATTCACATAGGGGTGATAAGATCTCAGTCTCCACATTATTTAGAACACACTCCTCTACATTATAGTTATCCCAAGAAGTTCCCTTTAAGGAGCCATTAGCTAATCATCATATGAGACATGTGGTTTCTAGGACACTTATTTATGACCAATCTCATACAACATAGATTAGCAGAGATGGTAACCAGTTCACAGAGATTAGAGCACAACATCAATTTAATCACCTATAAAAATATTTGGAAAAAAATACAAAGATTATGGCACAACATCAATTTGAACACATATCAAGATATTAGGAAACAAATATAGAGATCAAAGCACATCATTTCAAACACCTATCAATATATTTGGAAATAACTACAGGTATCAAAGCATAACATCAATTCAAAAACCAATCAAGATATTTAGAAATAATCATAGGGATTAAACTACAGCCTCAATTTGACCACCAATAAATATATATGAAAGAGATTAAAAATAGTATAACATAGTCCAAAAACCAATCAAGATATTTTATAGAGATCACAGAGCTCATAGTACAATTTCAACACACCAACCAATCAAGCTCTTTGCTATAGAGTCTATACACTTAGCCACTAGTATTTATCACGCATAGTTTCGATTGCATATCCTACTACTACAATGACAAAACATGATTAGTATGGTCATTGTTTCACCATGCCATTTGGGTTCAAATAGTGCATACTATATTCACATGGTCTACATGTAGATATCTTACAAAACACCCATAAAACCTATACCAATAAATAATGTTCCTATTCCACTACGCATGTATACCTAAATTTTTTTATATAGATAAAAACTCATTACCTCTTCTTAGAAAAATACCATATACTAATATCACCATTTAAAATAATCAAAACAACTAAACATGTATAAACATACATAATATAACTAGATCCAGATACCAATATACATAATGCTAATATAATAACAAACATACATATATATCTCTCAAAATATAGCTTTAATACAAGCATAATACATCACTCATTAATGCAGACGTTACCACTATGACCAACCCCCTCACTCTAACTCTCAAACATACCCCTACTCGAACTAGAAGATCCACTCTCCATTTGTGACCTCAATCAAGGATTGATTTAATCTTTCTCTCTCTCTCTCTCTCTCTCTCTCTCTCTCTATCTCTCAAGATACATACCCATATCAGTCATACACTATACATGATCTTGTTGTAGACATATGTAGTAATCCAATATCCAACTACTAGCCCCACCTAGATTATTAGGTGCAATCATGGTTCACATATATAAATCTATACATACCTTATATCTATCTATAACCACTCATCTATATACCATAATAACTATCTCATCTTTGTCAAAGAAATGTGCATTAACATTGGCAACATCAGTGGCCCTCTCCACTAATCCATCCTCCATGACATCATGAAGGATATGTTGTGTTAATATATGGAGCATAGAATCGATGGTAGTCTCCAAGTACTAATAATCATATGAACCTTCATATACCTATGTAATACATCATATCCCTAACCAAGTAAATGAGTAACCAAATGCAAATAATTACAAAAATAATATAACAACTTACCATTAATAACCCTGCTAGGATCCACACCTAGTATATCCTTTGAAACAATCCTACCTCTAAAAAATAGAGGTGACCACATATGATCTATCAACCAAGATGTACAAGAATCAATGACTCTTATATCATCTACATATTATATGTGAATCATAAGATCCCACTTTGTCAATGGAATTGGGGATAACTCTGCATTCGATGGCCTAAGCCTACTACCTGACCTCACTAGAGCCCAATAACTTCTCAACCACACCACTGGTTCTAGGGGCACAACCTAAATCACATCGAACTATCATGTAACTTTCTCATAATGGAATCAATCCTATAAATTGAACCAACAATCATGTAGCTAGTAACTCACTCAAATCTATCTAAGCTAAGCACCATCCTCAGGTAATCCCTTATAGCCCCTGTAACACCTCTAGATAATGTATCTAGTTGTCAAAATGTCTATCACATGATGACAACTAGATAGCGCCCATAACACCTCTAGATAATGTATCTAGTTGTCAAAATGTCTATCACATGATGACAACTAGATAGCCCCTATAGGACCATCCTCAGGTAATCCCTTATAGCCCATGTAGCAGCTCTAGATAATGTATCTAGATGTCAAAATGTCTATCACATGATGACAACTAGATATCCCTCGTAGCACCTCTAGATAATGTATCTAGTTGTCAAAATGTCTATCGCATGATGACAACTAGATAGCCCCTATAGGACCATCCTCAGGTAATCACTTATAGCCCATGTAACACCTCTAGATAATGTTTCTAGTTGTCAAAATGTCTATCAGATGATGAAATTACATCATGCTCCTCCTAGGAACTCAGTCCATCCCATTCCACCTCTCTAGAAATGACTATAGGTGGGATCAATCATATCATAAAGGAAACATCAGCTTATTCACTATTATGTACTTCTATGCCCAACAATGTAATAGTGTAGATGATCCAACACCTTTTCCACACATCTCCTATGTAAAATGATATAAATCTCAATACATGTGGGCTTACATCATTTAACCCTATGAGTATATGATACCATGTTACTTTATATCCTGTACTATGTCATGTATCCTATAGGAGATCGATACCCCACTCCCATTTATCACCATAAATGAATCCAATAAAATAGATAATAAATATTAAAACCACATAACATTGAAAGTGATAATTAGTGTCAATATTATATCATGGTGGCTCCCTATAAAATGAGTCCCTATAGCCATAGGAAAGAAATAACTATAAGCTTGATATATATCCTAATCACTCATATTTACTTGTAATATGGCTCTTTTCCTAGAAATAGGTAGTCAAAAAATCCTGTACACATCCTATAGGGTAACAATCATCTTTTTAATTGGTAAATTTAAATTGAAAGTATTTGCATCCCATCTATCACATATTACAGTCATCACATGTTTATCTTAGGACATCAACTCTAGGAATGCCACATGACTCAAACACACTCTCTCAAGTATGGCCATCTCAGTGTCTATTAGGGGTAGTCCCCATAAGGTCTCCATCATTTGGACAATCTATAACTCTCTCATATGTGCATAAACCTACACAAATACAACCAAATCCAACATCAATAATGCAAAATATAAAACTAATAGATAACAACAAGCATGAAAAACTAGATAGAAATAATAATCATTACAAATCAACCGTACTAGACACTATTTTTACATATAGGATAGTAACACTGGATAATGTATGTAATTAGAAATGCATTAGATCTATAAATCAATCTTAGATTATAAAAGATAGATCCTACTTACACTTCTAATTGGGGATACATTAGATAATCAGGGTCATGACCAATATAGATCTGCTAGACCTAGCCAAGGAATGTATTACCACAATAATATCACTAGGGAGGGTTAAAAAGTCTCCATTCAAGAAAAATTATGCAATAACCCAAATAAGTCCTATGTTTTCATATTCACTATACTAATAACAAGTAAAGAAAAAATATAATCTAGTTCTCACCAAATCTTGGGGCACAAAGTGGGGGTTAGTAAACAAGCAAAAATAAACATGCATAAGATAATCATAATTAAATTATGTATAGGTAAGACCCTTATGCATGGAGAGGAAGAGTAATATTATTCAAAATCCATTACTTATGCTACTTCTATCTACTAAAGAGAGGAACAAAGTTAGAGATACTTACTTGGAAGATGAACCAATTGAGAATCAATCTCTCCTTTAGCCAAAGGTTCTTGGTAAGAGGTTGTTATGGTTTATAAGGATCACTAAGAAAGGCCAAAACATCCAATACTTCTCCATAAGACTAGACTCTTCTCCAAGTAGAAACCCTAACCTAAGACTCCAAAATTAGAATGGTGGAAGAGGATATTGTAAAGAAGTGCAAATGAATAATAAATCTTGTCTACTTTCAAATAATGGAGAAATGGATGTGTTTATATAAGCGGATCTAACCCTAAACCATTTCAAAAGTTTTGGTCGACAGGGTCGACCTAGTTGACCCAGTATCATAATTGATAAAAACTCACTAGGTCATGGACTAGGTTAGCCAAAAGCTGACCTAAAACTTTAATAGGTTTTGTCAATAAGAGTACAAGGTCAAAATAGCTGACATAGTCGTGTAAATTGTAAAAATAAGGTTTAGGTTAGGAAAATGGCTAATGAAGGTGGAAAATGACTAGAGGAGTGTGAAAAATAGGAGGCAAAGCTTAGGGGAATGTATTTAGGAGCTAGTTTGATTGGTAATAAGTGGTAATAAGGGATAACAATCCTACAAAGCACTAATTGTCTACCCACCCCTTTCCTAATGTACCCCTTAGGGCATGCACTCAAAGAGATTGAGAATCGATGTGTTCTTGTAAGATAGAAAGCATCAATAATTGATAAGTTTGAAAATATTATGTGTACAAATATGCCCCACTCGAAGCTCATCATGTGTCACTCAGGTACAAAAAGGGATGGTGCTTCGATAAAGAACATAGTTACAAACAATGTTGAGGCTAACAAAAGGTGTAGTATTTTAAATCATAAAATAATTGAAAATAAATAATTGAAAAGTAATTAACTAAAAAGTAAATATAATTCATACCTTGACTTACCTTTATTTCTAGATAGTTATCTATTATGTTTGTATTTTTTATTATGGAGGGCATAAAGACTGCTTTTGACAAACCCAAGAATACAAGATTAAACAAACAAACATAGGAAAACTAAGATAATTGGTGTTATATGGATGGGACATACTTGGAAATTTGGAAACCTGGGGTGACAAGTGCTATGTTTTACCAAATGACCAAGTCAAAATTTTTAGAGTAAATCAAGTAATCAAAAATCCAAGGCTACTAAAAAATGAAAAACTCAAACAGGTAAACCTTAAGTAAGAAAGGAAAAATCACCAAGTTAAACCAAGGATACATGTCAAAAAATATGGTAATCAAACATCAATGTAAAATTAGTAATAATCCTTTCTTAAACAAAGATGGGCAAACATGCAGTAACAATCCTTAGCCAATCATCAATGGAAAAAGGTGCATGCAAGGGAAAATAATATTGATGAGTGAGAAGTAATAAGCCAACCTCTCTCAATAATGGAAAAGGTACATCAAAGTATAAATAGACTCAAGTGTCCAAGAAAAAGGTGGTATAGTAATGACAAATGGTAAAAGAAAGCAAAGTATGTCTAGAGATGTAGAGCCATGGTGTAAAGAAAGTAATCTATAGTTGATCAAGAATATAGTTTTGTTCTAAAGATAGATAAAACTAAAAAAAAGTAGTGCTAGAATGTTTTTAAGATGTGAAGAAGAAGGAAGTATAGAAGAGGGAAAAAAAATTTAGAATCACACATGCCTATCAAGGGAGAAATGAAATGGGTAGAAGGGAGAATTAAGGAAAAATCAAGGTATAGGAACTCTTTATTAATTCAAGACATTCAAATTAGGTTTGTCAAAACAAGAGGAATTTCAACCTTAAGGATTCTAAAAAAATTTGTTTAACCACATGAGTCTTAGGTCAACAAATGAAGTATTTAGATCATCCCATGAAGTCTATATGAATGAAAAGTAAAATGAACCTACCTTCCCATAGCATATTCCCCATTCTTTAGGGACCCTTATAGAGGCACCAACCCACTAAAAATATTGGGTACTTGCATGAAAAAGTATCACCATAGAGTTTCCTGAATTCTCCTATTCCAATCTATTGGCCTACCTCACCCCAATGGACCTTGACTCTATTGTTAGCTAATCATGGTGTTTGAGCTCTGATTAGAGATAGGAAATGTGCTTGTAATCACATATTTTGGTGTGATTTGAATTTTTATATTTGTATGTTGTATATCATTGCCTTTTGTTTCAAATGATTTGGATTTTAACTTTCTTGATAATATATTTTTTAATATATATTCCTCCTCCATATGGATTCAAAAACCAAACATGGGTGCTAAAGATGACTTTCATTTGAATAGTTAGGACTTGGTTGCTAAGAGAGATAACTCAGAGAGCATGGTGTGTAAGAGTCTTGTAAAGTCATGTGAAATAAAAGTACTATCTTTAATTTGACCTTGTTTTATCCAATGTAGAGTGAAAGGAAATGAAATCAAGAGGAATAAAACATGAAATAATTTGAATTAATTCAAATCATAAAAAAATGTGACAAAGGGTGAAAAAGGGATAAAATGGTAGAAAAGTGTGATTCATTGTCATAAAAATGAGGTAAATATAGGAAAACATGCTAACACATGTTGTTATGCAAATTTTATCTATAAAATAAGTAAAATCTAAAGTCGAGAATGAAGATCAAGAACTTGTAATCATTTCAAAACACATTCTAGAAAATGAATGAAAAAGATGGTGATTTTATGATGAAGGGCAAGTCCTATTTATGGTTTTACACTAAAAATCATAAAATAGAAACACAATGGGGTGTATAAAGCATGTGAAAAAAATGGGATAAGAAAAAGATGGTATTTATGAGGAAGGTCAGGTCCTATATATGGTCTTACATTGCAACTCAAAAAATAGAAACCCAAGGGGTATTAGAATGTGTGTAAAAAGTATTAAAACAAAAGAGGATAAAATTACATCATGAGGAATACTAGGTCTTATCCATGGTTTTACAATGTAACTCATGAGAAAAATGGAAACCAAAAGACCAAAGAAAGTGTTGTCACCAAATATTGCACCCTAGAAGAGAGTGTTCAAGTCTCTTCTAGATTTTGGCAATGTTGGAACATTTCCAGGCATGTGGGTATACCTATATAGGAAATGAACCTTTAGATTTAAAAGGATAGCTCCCTGAATGTATCTTTGCAAAACAACTTTTGTATAAACCAATTTTATTGAAGGGAAAAGAGTTAGAAATTATAGAAAAAGAAACCTACTCTAAGAGTGGTGATACACCAAGATTATCTTCCATGTGAATATCATATTCTAGTGCACAATATAGAAAAATTCACACATCATTTTCAATCTCTAAGGATTCTAACACAATTATTTTAGTATAGAGGTGAGATGCATAAAACAACACAAGGTAAATGAATTGAAAGGCAGATTGCACATTCTAAGAATAGTTATATACTTCATCAATTTAACACACTTAAATGCACTCTACATGACTTGTTAGACTAATAACTTTTGCTTAGGTATGAAGGATAAAGGATGGAAAATAATCACTTCTTATCACGATAAATCACTTATATGCTCAAATAATTATTCAAAAACTTGAAAGAATAGACTAGTGCTAATGCTTAAAGGCAAAATGTGATATCAATCCAGTAGGGCTTCACCATACATTGTGTGGAACTTATTTTCACTAGCCTAAGGGTTGTATTTATAGTAGAAAGGAAGTGAGAGTGGAGGCTTTTTGGCACTAAAAATAAAAATCAATCTGTTAGAAGCCTCCAATCATGAATTCAACTATCTATACAAATGATGTTCATTCAGGTCATTCGATTGATTTATCTCACCTCAAGTGGTTACATAATTAGCTTAATATCTGAAAGATGCTTCCCCAATAGTTGCACCAATAGAATAAAAATATTATTATTTGAGTAATGGAATCAATGTGGTTATTTTAAATGAGTCCACTTGTTGTAGATTTTTCTTGATGCTAATAGCTTCTCACTAGCTCGTTGAGGTGTGTAATGGTGTAGGGGAGAGTCCTTTTTATTTTATTAGCCTTGGAGATGAAACCCCCTGAAGCCTATGTGTATGCCTTCATGGAATTTATTATAATGCTAGCTCCATGTGTATGTCTATAAATATCCCTTGTAAGCTCATCCCAGCTTAACCTTAGTCGAATGTTCAATCCTTGTAGATCCCCTCAGTCTTTCTTCTTTTGATTGGCCACCAAAAAATGACTCAGATCTTAATCTGATCAAGGTGATGTGAGCCCTTTGGTCTAATTTATTTTGCTCTATTAGATATTTAATGGATGAAGGAAGTGAGCCCTTGGATCTTTGAGCATTCAAGTGAGGACCATCGATCTGCTTGAGACCCACTATTTAAATGCCAATGGCAAACCCATCATTATTTAAATGCCAATGGCTAGCCCATCACCCTAAAGTTGACATCTATATAACTATCACTCTACTAGAACCATTATTTCAAGTGGATTTTCCTTAGGCCTATTTTATTCAGACATTTACTTTAGCTCTTTCCCAAAAAAAATTCTTGTGGATAATTCTTTCAGCCATTTCTCTGAAATGTGCCCTTTGGATTTTGCTTTTGGCCCACTTTTGCCAAGAATAACCTTTTGACTTTTCTTATTTCACCTTTCAAAAAGATTGAACATGCCCTTCATATTTTTTGAAATGTCTCTTCAGCCTTCTTGCTTTGGACCTTTTCTCTTAAGTAATTCCTTTAGATAAAAATCTGAAGGGATTATGCCTTAGTTTGTTTTGTTCTAGAAACACTCCCGTCGAAGGAAAAATACCTTCGAGAAAGCTGCATAGGCACCTTACTTGAAAATTCCTTTAGACATTTTGTTGAAGATGCTCCTTCATAAATTTGTAAGATGCCTTTTAGAAAAATTGAATTGTACCCTTAAAAAATCTTGAAAATGACACTTTCTTGAGAAAAAGACCCTTCAAGAAACTGTGTAGGGCACTTGCATGAGAAATGATCTTTCAGACTTTTTATAAAGGACCAATTCCTTCAGACTTTTTACAAAGGACCAATTCCTTCAGACTTTTTACAAAGGACCAATTCATTTAGAATTTTTGCAAAGGACCAATTCATTCATAATTTTTGCCCAAAGGGATAATGTCTTAGAATAATTCCTTTGAAAAGATTATTTTAGATAAAATATTGAAAATAATTCTTTCAGGGAAATTGTTTCGAACAAATTGTCTGAAATAATTCATGACACTTAAATAAAAAACTTGAAACATAACTTTGCCGAAAGAATTAACATTTGGTCAAAAGATCAAACAAAAGCTTCTAAAGTAAATAACACTTGTGAAAAAAACCCAAAATAAAACTTTCAAAGGAAATAACACTTGTGCAAAAAGACCAAATAAAAGCTTCCTTTGATAGAGATATTCTAAATGCTGTACTTAGCCAAAATGAAAGAAAAGATGCAAAAATTGGGAGGGAAAATTGGCCAACATTCTTGATGATTCCTATGGGTGGCATGCCTACTATGCCTAAGACTAGTTGCCTAATCTTTCCATTAGGCATGGAGTCACACATATAGGCACCCAAAATGGAATAGACCTTTGGCTCAAGAAACACAAGCTGATTTGTTCACATGCACAAAGGCAAAGACACACACCAAACAAAAGGAAGGAAAAACACTTGTGATACAAAGCACTTAGGGAACACAATAAAAAACCAAAGGATACACACATGTGTTCAACTTGAAGACTTAGGGAACACAACCAAGCTGAAATAAAACTAGACTAAACACACACACCTATGCTACTATTTACAAAATATACTTGCAAGGACTAATAATATAACTTTAGATGTATCCCATTCATAGGGATATGCAATTATTATTCATTCATCTTGGTTAGCTAAAAGGATTTGCTTTGCTTGCACTTGCTAATGATGTAAGGCCCACTCCATAAAGCATCAAACTTTGTATGTCTACCCATTTTTGCTCTATCATCATCCCATTTTAGAACCAAGTCACCTTCCTTGAACATTATTGTACTTTATCTTTTATCAAAGGAATTCTTCATGATTACTTGGTGGTGTACCATGGCCTTGTGTGTATTATCTCTTGTTTCTTGTAGTTGCATTAGTTCTATCAATCTGTCTTCCATTAGATTATTTTCAAGTAGTTCTAGCTGATGTGGAGGCTCTAGAGTAGGGAGTTATTAAGATATGGAAAACCTAGCCTCTCTTCCATAAACAAGCATAAAGGGAGAGTTACCAATTGATCTTTTAGGAGTAATCCTATTAGCCCATAATGTTGTCTTCAACTTGGTGTGCCATGCTCTTTGATTATTCTCCAATGTCCTCTTGATGATCTTGATGATATTCTTATTAGTAGTCTCAGCCAATCTATTACCTTGAGGGTAATAGTTAGATGAGTTACTCAAGTAAAATCCAATCTTATTTTCCCAATTAAATTTTTTATAACTTATGAAAGAAAGTTTATTATTAGAAATGATAACATGGGGAACTCTAAACCTTGTTATGATGTTCTCATAGAACTCCAACATAACATTTTCACTTGCCTCCTTCAATACAATATTCTCTACCCACCTTGTAAAGTAGTCAGTATCAGTCAATATCCATTTGTGTCTATCACTTAATGGAGGGTTGATGACACCAATGAAATCAAAGCCCCATTGCATGAAAGGTTGGTCTCCTTGGATAGGATTCAATGGAAGGGCTGCAAGTTTCTATTTGCCTACAAAGAAGGAACATTGAGGACACATTTTAGCCCAATGGTAATAGTCCTTAAAAAGACTAGGCCAATAGTAACCATCCCTCATTATCTTTTCAACTATATTTTTGGGGAGAAATGACCTCCATTTACACCATTGTGAAACTTTTCTAGCAAGATGCAAAATTGATCATTGTCAACACAACTTATTAGCATACCATTCACATCCTTTTGAAAAAGAATACCATCTACAAGACAATAAAGAATGGTTTACAATATAAAATACCTTCTTTGTGACTTATTCAAACCATTAGGACAATCACCATTTTAGAGGAAACTAATGATGTCTTGTGTCTAACTTTGAATTGGTATGTGACTACCTAGCTGGGGGTGAACTTGGTTGATCAATACTTCCTCTTTTGGCTCTTGAAAATCTGAAACTAAATGCTCACATAACCCTTTTCCTCTTACCAAGTTTGTCACCTTAATATCCACACCATACTCCATTACCTTTGTAATCCACCCAGCTCTCTTTTCATTGAGGTCTTTAGTTAGGAGAAACTACTTGGTGTTAGGATGAGAAACCATGACATGTATCTTGTTGTTTGAAACCATGTGTCTAATTTTTTTCAATCCTCTTATCATAGCTAGATATTTTTTCTCAACAAATGTATACTTGAACTCATAATTTTCCAATCCTTGGCTAAAGAAAGCAATTGGTTGCTATACCTCTTCATCAATCTTTTACATAAGCATAGCTAAGATTGTATCAAGGTTAGCAAAGGTATATAGTGTGAAATAGTTGGAAAAGTTTGGGTTCAAGAGAGTAGGATATTTTAAAATTGATTGTTTTATTGCCTCAAAGCTACTCTTACCTTCCTTTGTCCAAGTAAAAGCTTGGTTCTTCTTGAGCATGGACGTGATAGGCTTTAACAAAGTTTTATATCCTAGAATAGACCTTATTACAAAGTTTATTTTCCCCAAGAAGCTTTGAAGTCCTTTCTTGTGTTCAGGTAAAGACAAGCCTAGAATAGCCTCAATCCTTTCAAGGTCAATAAACAAGCCTTCTTTTGAAACAATATGACCCAATAACTTACCTTCATGGACATCAAAGATGCACCTTTTTGGATTAAGGGATATTCCATAATCCCTACACTTCTTAAACACTTGCCTTAGATTTTACATATGATAAGTAGCATCCTTTGAAAAAATATTCATATCATCAAGGTACACAAGCAAAATTTAATTTATCAAACCTTTAAAATCCATGTCCATTGCCCTTTTAAATGTAGCTCTAGCATTAGATAAACCAAATGGCATCTTCCTATAGGAAAAGGTCCCCCATTTTTTACTGAAGGTAGTCTTCAACTAATCTTATTCATTCAAAAATATCTAATTGTAGTTTGGATAGCCATCAAGGAGTGAAAAGCATTGAGAACCTCAAACAACTTGCAAAATTTGTTCTATGGAAGGTAGTGGATAATGATCCTTAAGAGACACCATATTAATGTCTCAAAAATCCACACAAAGTCTGATCTATCCATTATTATTTCATAAAGGTACAAGATTATCCACCCAAGTTGAGTGTTTGATAGGAAATATGATCCTAGACTCAATCAACTTGGTCAGCTCTTTCTTCATGAGTTCCTCTATCTTGGGGTTGATAGGCCTTTGTTCCTGCCTAACTGGATTAGCTCCAAGTTCTAACTCAATGGTGTGATGAGATATACTTATATCAAACCCTTTTAAATATTTATATTCCCAAGCAAAAATGTCGTGAAACTCTTTGCATAATTTAATAAAGGCTTGCTTCTCAAATAGAGAACATGTCTTACCAATTTTTAGAAGCCTATCCTTATAAATCATGACTCTCTCATAGTTGTCTTATTTCATGGACATGCTCACTCTTTATTTCTTATTTTTATCATCTTAACTAAAAACACTCTCCAAAGTAATTATCCTTTTAGGTATCTTGTTTGTCTTTAGCTGAATAACTTGTTCTTCATATTTATCATGTAGTCTCTTTTGGTTCCTTGAGGAGAATTCTGCCTCATTTTTTAAGAAGTGTGCAATACGTTCATCAATTTAAAAAAATTTAAATGACACTTCATTATATACAATATAAGGCCTCAAAATGACCTTGATATGAGACTGATCTTTCTCCTTCCCTATATCAGAAAATACATCAAATTGTGCTCCTATGGCAGCTAATCTATCAACATGTTTATTTGAATCCCTTGGTACAGGTTGTATGTTGAAGCCATAAAATTCTTCAAGTAGGTCCCATACCCTATGATTATAGGATTTAAGAAAGGGTTTTTTATATGTATCATGATTTATCACTTGATAGATGACCAATTCACTATCCCCATAAACCTTCAAATTCTTGATCCCTCTCTTCTTTGCCCATTAGAGGCTGTGAACTAGGCCTTCATAAATATGAGGATTAGTACTAATTATTTGATGGATAAACTAACATAACTCTAACTCATGCACCTAATTTTATTATTGAGCCATCAAAGAATATTTTCCATATCCCTTCAAGTTCATGATCTTCATTAGTGAGTAAAGGAATGGAAGCATCATTTTCATGCATACAATAGACTCCCAAATCAGTCTCTTTTATGAATGTATATGGATTAAGTACATGAATTTTAGTGCTATAATTATCAAGGAAAATATCAAAAATAACTTCAAGGGGGGAGGATGCTTCACCATTCATGACACCTTCTTCTTCTTTACTAATTAGACAATTCTAATTTGAAATTGTCTCCATGTATGGCTCAATATGAAACCTTGCTAAGGGCCATGTACTTATAGTCACCCTAGTTACATATATTATTTTAAAATATATAAAATACTAATTATTATAAATTTACCCTCTTATTTTATCCGTGAAGTCCATCGACAAGCAGATAACAAAATGAGTTGGAAGGTCTACCACCACAACATCTTATATAATGGGAGAACTTGGGAAATCATGTAGAAAGACTTTCAAACCTCTAACTAATCCCACTATCTTGGTTGGATTACCATAAATATGAAACACACATTTAATATGTGGTTCACACTTTAATCCTAACTTATCAGCCACCACCTTAGGCATGACAGTGGTACTAGCTCCACTATCTAAAATACAATTGTGAACCAACTTGTCTCCCACAATAAGTGTGAGGTATAAGGGTGGAGGATTTTCAGATTTTGTGGAGGGATATAAGACATAATTTGAAGTATTGGTAAGGGTTACACTATTGTGTTTTGAATTTTATGGGGCTACATGAATGCTCACAAGCTATTCTTATAAGAGCTCCTTTTGACCAGGCATATGCAAGACTTCCCAAAGAGATATGCTTGTCTTGGTATTATTCAAAGAATAAACAATGTTTATATGGGAAGTATTAAAATTTTATTGTATTCTTGAAGGTAGTGAGGGATATTTTCCTTGCTGCATTGTAGGCTTGACAACCCTACTCCTATTTTGGCTTTATTGAGGAGCATGATTGGGAACAAGTATTGCACTAGGATTCACACTTTGTGGCCTTAAAGAGGCATTACTTGGAATAACATGTGCTTTTGGAACATATCCAAAATATCTATTTTTGGATCTTGTGTTGGATGTAATTGATGTGCTTTGATTCAACACATAATCATCCTTAGTTTTAAAGTTCATCATACCTACACTTTGGCTGCCACCTTCTCCATGAATATCCATTTATATGAGATTCACTTCTTCTGATGTCATGCAAGGAGTAGATTCTTCTTGTGCCACCAAATCTTGGTTGTCTTCTCCATCATCATACATAAACTGACCTTGAGGTTATCCCCATTAGTCCAAATGATCCTCTTCTTAGAATAGATTAGTATGCACTAGAAAAATAACCTTTGTGGAAGGAGTGGAATTAGGATTATAGGAATTGGGATGCCTATTTCAACCTTTTTGACCTGTCCTCTTCCTTGGTAGTTATATTGGGGTGGAGCTCTATATCCTTGTTAATGATAGTATTGAGGGTTAGGTGGAGCACTTGCTTAAAATTGAGCTTGCTTGAGCTGAGCTCATAATGACTGAATCTCTTCATCTTTATCCATAACATTATCCATATTCTTGGGAGTGGTTCTCAGCTTGGTATTGGCATTAGGAATTTGTGCTATGCTTGGAGCCTCAACTGAAATATGAGACAACAAGGTCATAGAAACTCTTAGAGGTAGCTTTCCAACATGTATCAATCTATTCTTAAATTCAATATCTATCTCATATGCATTTGATAGATTAAATCCTTCTATCAACTAAAACATTACCACCACATCAATATCAATAGCCTTGAGATAAGTGAGAAACACAAAGCTAGAAGGAGGTCTCATGATAGGTGACAACCTATGCCATGTCATTTAAAGTATTTAATTAAAATCTCCCATGGATTCAATAGGACCTCTCTTTATCACATTTAGCTAGTGGATTAGCGAAGTATGGTCTCTCTTATTCTCAAATCTAGTTACCAACAATTCCCCAAAGCCATCCCAACTTGTAATGCAACCACCTTCCAAAGTCCTATACTAGTCAAGTGCCTTAAATTTTAGAGACATAAAAGGCAATCTAATGGGTATGTTGGCTTAGGTGACATTATGGAAGTTATATAAATTTCAAATGTCCCTAATATTCTTAGATGGGGTAATAAGACCCTCTCCATTGAAACTAGGGAGATTCTTGGTAGCATTGGGAGGAATAGGGTCATATGCAGGAAGGTTGATTAGATTTTAGGTGTTGAAGGCTAGGATAGGTTGTTGCTTATCCATTTCTCCTCTTTCCTCTTAATATCCTATCTCTTCAATCTCCTCAACTTCTTCTTCTTCTTCTTCAAAACCTCCTTGCCTAGAATCTCTAAGCATTAAGAATGGTTCAGGGTGTTGTTCTTTAAGAAGAGCTTTAACTAGAGGGGCTTGATCAAATATCCTAGTTGACCTAGTGAGCACCATGAAGTATAATGTGGGAAAATTGATCTATAACTAGATATTCTCACCTTTTGGAGTCACTAAATGTAATATTAAGAATATTTATGCAACCTTAGGCTTGTCAAGACTAGCATTCACCTTGACATGTAAATAAGTAGGACCAACAATCCCATTAGGTGTGCTAGAACTATTGTCACAAAATCTTGCACCCTAGAAGAGAGTGTTAAATTATCTTCCATATTTGGGAAACATTGGAAAAATTTTAGGCATGTGGGTATACCTATATAGGAAATGAACCTCTAGATTTAAAGGGATAGCTCTCTGAATGTATCTCTACAAAATAAATTCTATCTAAATTATTGAAGGGAAAAGAGTTAGAAATTACCAAAAAGGAAACCTACTCTAAGAGTGGTGATACACCAAGATTATCTTCCACATGAAGATCATATTCTAGTGCACAATATAGCAAAATGCACAAACCATTTTTAAGCTATAAGGATTCTAACACAAGTATTTTAGTATAGAGGTGAGATGCATGAAACAACATAAGGTAAATGAATTAAAAGGTAGATTACACATTCCAAGAACAATTATACACTTAAAAAAATTTAACACACTTAAACACACTCTACATGACCTGTTAGACTACGAAATTTTGCTCAAGCATGAAGGATAAAGTATGGAAGGATAGAAAATCATCACTTCTTGTCACTATACGTCACTTACATGCTTAGAATTTTTTTTATAAACTTGAAATAATAGACAAGTACTAATTCTTAAAGGTAAAATATGATATCAATCTAGCAAGGCTTCACCATACATTGTGTGGAGTTTCTTTTCACTAGCCTAAGGGTTGTATTTATAGAAAAAAGGAAGTGAGAGGGGAGACTTTTTGGCACTAAAAAGAAGAATAAATATATTAGAATCATCCAACTATGGCTACAAATATCTATATAAATGATGCTCATTTAGACCATTTGATTGATCCATGTCACCTAAAGTGGTTACATAATTATCTTGCTCTCTCAAAGATGCTTCCCCAATGGTTGCACTAGTAAAATCAAGATATTTCAAGCTAAGTAATGGAATAAATGTGGTTATTAAAAATTATTACACCTATTTTAGATTTGTCTTGATGCTAACAACTTCTCATCAGCTCACTGAGGTGTGTAACAGTGTAGGGAAGAGTCCTTTTCATTTTGTTGGCCTTAGAGATGAAACTGCCTGAAGCCTATGTATGCCTTTATGGAATTTTTTAGAATGTTGGCTCCATGTATATGTCTAAAAACATCCCTTGAAAGCTCATCCTAGCTTAACCTTAGTCAAATTTTCAATCCCTAGAAATCCCCTTAGCCTTTCTTCTTTTGATTAGCCATCAAAAAATGACTCAGTTCTTGATTTAATCAAGGTGATGTGAGCCCTCTAATCTACTTTATTTTACTCCATCCGATATTTAATGGATGAATAACATGAGCACTTAGATGTTTGATAATTTGAGTGAAGACCATCAATCTATATGGGACCCACTATTTAAATGCCAATAACTAGCCCATCACTATTTAAATGTCAATGGCTAGCCCATCACCCTGAAGTTGACATCCATGCAACTACCACTCTACTAGAACCATTCTTTTGGGGGGATTTTCCTTGGATCTATTTTCTTTGGATATTTGATTTAGATCTTTCTTGGAAAATTTTCCCATAGATAATTATTTCGGCCATTTCTCTGAAAAGTGCCCTTTGAATTTTACTTTTGGCTCACTTTTGCTGAGAATAACCCTTTAGCTTTTCTTATTTCACATTTTGAAAGCCTGAACATGCCCTTTGGATTTTTTGAAATGTCCCTTTGGCCTTCTTATTTTTGACCTTTTGTCTTAAGTAATTCCTTTGTATAGAATCCCAAAGGGATTATGCCTTAGTTTCTTTTGCTTTGGAAACACTCCCTTCAAAGGAAAAATACCTTTGAGAAAACTGCATAGTCACCTTACTTGAAAATTCCTTCAAACTTTTTGTTGAAGATGCCCCTTTGAAAATATAGAAGATGCCTTTCAGAAAAACTGAACTGTACCCTTCAAAAATCTTGAAAAGGACAATTTCATGAGAAAAATACCCTTTGGGAAAGTGTGTAGGAAACTTGCATGAGAAATGATCTTTTAGACTTTTTACAAAGGACCAATTCCTTCAAATTTTTTTCAAAGGACCAATTCCTTCAAACTTTTTGCCTGAAGGGATTATGACTTAGAATAATTCCTTCAAAAAGATTATTTCAAAAAAAATGTTTGAAAAAATTCTTTCGGGGAAATTATTTCAAACAAAATGTCCAAAACAATTCTTGACACTTGAACAAAAAACCTGAAACATAACTTTACCAAAAGAATTAATGCTTTGCCAAAAGACCAAACAAAATCTTCTAAAGGAAATAACACTTGTGAAAAAAACCCAAAACAAAACTTCTAAAATAAATATCACTTTTTCAAAAAGATCAAACAAAAGCTTCATCTAATAGACAAATTCTGAATGCTGCATTTAGCCAAAATGAAAGAAAAGATGCAAAACGTGAGAGTGAAAATTGGCCAACATTCTTGATGATTACTAGGGGTGGAATGCCTACTATGCCTAATACTAGTTTCCTAAATCCTTCTATTAGGCATGGATTCATGCATATAGGCACCTAAAATGACTTGAATAGACCTTTGGCTCCAAAAACACAAGCTGGTTGATTCACCTGCACAAAGGCAAAGACACACACCAAACAAAAGGAAAGAAAAAACTTATGCTACAAAGGTCTTAGGGAACACAAAAACAAACCAAAGGAAACACACATGTGTTCAAATTGAAGAATTAGGGAACACAACCAAGCCAAAACAAAACTAGACTAAACACACACACCTATGCTACTATTTACAAAATAGACTTGTAAGGACTAATAACAAAAATTTAGATGTATCCCATTTATAGAGATAAGGAATTCTTCTCCATTCATCTTGGTTAGCTGAAAGGAGTTGATTTGATCACACTTACTAATGATGTAAGGGCCACTCCACAAAGCATCAAAATTTATATGTCTACCTAGGTTTGATCTATCCTTATCCCATTTGGCCACTCTAATAATGTCATAATTAGGGGATCTTAGAATAATTTGGCCACTCTATAATCATTGCATGTGAAGGCATCTTATGGGTAAGAAGGTTCTTGAGCATTTCATGGAGGGGAAATTAGTGATCTCATCAATGAGAGGATAATGTAATCACAAGGTAATAAAGAAGGAGGAAGCCACTTCAAGATATAATGAGATAACTTAGTAGTATTGCAAGTATGTTGCAATTCATTAGGTTCATCAACATCTAAATAAACAAGAGTGAATTGTTCATTAGGATCGATGTTGATGAACTTAGATAAGGGAACACTATTTATGGTAGAAATGGTAGAGATGCAATATTGAGAATTTAGACTAGGAAGTTGAAGACTCCAAGGGTTGGGATCAACTTCATGCTTATATTGTTTATCATTATGTAAGAATTTGATGTACTGGCTACCAGAAGAAGTGATGGACCTCATTATATGAGTCCAAGGGTGACCAATGAGTATGTTATAAGATAGGGGTACATTAAGGACCATAAGTTTAGTTTGAATGGTCTTAGGTTTGATTATTAGGGGAAGCCAAATACAACCAAGTGGTTTTTGATTAGTTTTATCAAATTCATGACAAGTGAGGCAAGTTTGCTTGAGATGATCCTTATTATAGCCAAGTTGTTGGATGAGCCAAAAAGATGTTATGTTAATACCAAACCCTTCATCAACTAAAATTTTATGAATAAGGGTAGTATTAATGGCTATTTTAATGAATAGTGGTGTATCACCGACATGAAAAAGGATCTTGTCATTAAGCATGTCTTCAAGAAATTCAATAGAAGGCTTGGAAGGACAAATGGACTCAATGGTATGCACGTTGGTGGGTTGAGGCTCCATAGGGGTGGTTCTTCATCTATAGAAGATATATCTTCAATTTTTTGTAATTATTTCATAAAGAACTTGTGATGATAAGGGGAAGTATGAACTAACTCCATAAGTGGAATCTTGTAAGGCATGGAGTTAAGTTCTTCGAGAAATCTCCAATGGGATTTAGAAGAAGAACCACTATGAGGTTTATAAGGCAAAGTAGGTTTTGAAGGAATGGAGGTTATTGGGGGTCAGGGATAAAGAAGTGGTTCCTCATGGGATTTTGAAGCTAAACGAGTCGTTGTAGTATCTTTGAGAATTTTCTCCTTCAAATATGGTTTTTAGGTTTTGTGATAAGATCTCTATGAGCTAGTTTATGATGATAATGGACCTTAACTATGTCAACACATTGAAAATTATTTTAATATTGGTCATAGTCAGCATTAATAACACAAACATCCTTGAGATTTTGTTGATTATTAGCTATGGAAAAATATATTTGATTATTAGTAGAAGAAGCTTTGGAAGCTTATCATTTTTGAGAAGCAGTTTTGTAGTCTTGATGATGAAGTTGGCTCATGGATTCATGATTGAAGGAATCACCAAGCATGTAAGAGATAAAAATTTTAGTAATCCCTTGACAAGTTTCATGGGAATGACCAATGTTGCCACGAAACCAACAAAATTAATTAGGGTCATACCATTTAGGAGGATTATTAAGATAATTAAAGGGTTTAGAGGGTGGTGAGAATTATTTCATTTACTACACATTGAGTGGTATGTGAGAATATGGGGGAGTGCTAGCATTGGAAACTCTTGGTTTAGTTTGAAGAGTATTATCAGTGATGGCATTAGTATAAGTTTGAAAAGATCCTTTAAGGAATTTGGTAGTAGGTTCAAATTGCTTCATGAAGAAGTATGGATGTTTAGCTCGGTCAAGATATTTGTTAAGTATTTGAGGAGTAAAAGTTTGAACCTTATATTGAAGTGAAGGAGTTAAAGTAGTTATCTAGAGTTAAAAAAATTGTCATCAGTCATGTTATGTTTAGCCTTATGGACCAGAGCTTTCCATCATTTGATAAAGTCATGAGTTGATTTGGTGGGAGATTGCTTAGCATTGATGAAATAGCAAAGACAAGTTTTGGGAAGATCATTAGGTTGAAACTCTTTAACTAAATGATTGATTAAATACTCAAGTTGACAAATAGAATGTTGGGGAATTTGGTTATACCATTCCAATACATCCCCAGTGAAAGTTCTAACTAGAATTTTAGTTATGGTAAAATTATTAGTTTGGATCCATTATTTATAAATATTTCCAAATGCTTTGAAAAAAGATGCATGGTATTTATTCCCATCATACATGATAGTTGGAGATATATTACCAATATTAATGGACATGATGAAAGGAGTTAAAGGCTCATTTTGGATAATTTGAAGAATTTTGTTATTCATTATAGGTTGAGGAATAAAATTTCTTGAGGCATCTCTAAGAGGTGGAAGAATAAAATTTGGATTGGCTTGAGGATTGAGAGTCAGAGGTTTATTAGACATATTGATCAAATGATGGAATTGCATCATTTGAGAGATGTTAGAAGTTTTTATTATGTTCATTTGTTGTATGACTTGTACAAGAAGTTGAGTCATATCAATTGGTGGGTTGGTGTTTTTAGGAAAACTTCTCAAATTGGTATTATGGAGGGTTATTAGAAGGTGGATTACTAGTGGGATTTTTGGATAGACTTGTGCCTATTTCTTCCACATTATGTTAAAAGTTTTGAAGATGAGAATTGTCTTGATAGGTACAAAAAAGATCAAATCCACCTACTTCATCTTGAGGTGTGATTTAAACCATATTAAAATTCACAGATGAAGGAGGGGAATAGGTGTTCGAAGAGTGAGGGTTGTCTTAGGAGGTAAAGAAAGGAATAAATGAACATCCCATATAGTGTCTAAATGGATTCAAGTTGTCTAAGAAGATTCTAATAGGGGATTTCATGGTGATTTGAGGAAATGAATAGAATTCTAAGGAAAGAAAAATAGAGAACTAAGTTAGAATCAAGGTTAGAAATAAGAGGACAGAGTTGACAAGGTCAACATAGTATTGTAAACTAGGCAAAACATAATCTAATAAGTATACAAGGTTAACCAGGTTGACTTAGTACTATAAACTAACTGGTAAAATAGATATAGAATCAACCAAGTCAACTTAGTACTTGTAAGTAGGGAAAAAGGATAGTATAATTAGCACAAAACACAAAATATTACACCAACACTAGTTAATACAAGTTTTTGCAATATACCATACAGTGAGCAGAGAGCAAGTAGTCAACTAAAAAGTAAATGCTAACTAAATGGTCATCTTGAATGTTGTTAGATTATTATAAAGTTTTATTTTAAGTGTGATAGGGAAGTTGGCTAAAATTAGGGAACTAGAAATTAATCTATGGATGGTTTTAGGATGTTTAGGCTGAAAGGGATCTATGTTGGTAATGGTATTGGCTTGGTATTAGAGCTTATAGACACCTAAAACTAGCCACCGCTAACCTCTAACTAGGTTTTTGACCGATTTCTACCCAAAATGCACAATTTGGCCTAAAAATGCTAAAACATGATAAATGATGTGAAACTGAGATATTCAAATACTGATTTTGGCTAGGGTATCCCTAAATGGGGTAATGCAATTTATCGGCCAACTAACTTTGATCAGTTCATTTTGAGTCAAAATGCCAAATTTACACCTGCATGCTCTGGACTGCTCTTTCCTATCAAATCTTTTACACAAGACTTGTGCCTTTGTTATTTATTGTTATTAACATTCTAAATGGGAATACACATCCAATGCATCTAATGTGGACTTTCAATTCAAATCCAGTCAAATTTAGGACCAATACCAAGGCATTATGATCAATTTGGGTAATTTGTGCACAATGTGCTTAATCATGCCTAAGAGCTAATTAAACCAAATCAAGGCTTAATCAAGAATTCCATGGAAAATTGTTGAATACTTGTTTTTGGAAATGAATATTGAATATCTGCATCATCAAGTGACCTCATTTCTTGGGAAGACATCCCTAGGCCATAAATGCCACACATATCTAGATTCATACCCTCCATGCCTCATCAATGACTTCCATGATGCCCTCCATGCCTCTTAATTTCCCCTTCTTCTAATGCCATGATGAAGATAATTACAAATTTTAATTATAAAATTTAATTAATCCTCAACCACACATCTCAATCTTGAGATGGACGGTTGAGGTTAATTCTAATAAAATTCAAAAATCTATAAATAGGAGGCCTCACAACATCATTTCTAAGCTTAATTAGTGAAAATTTATAATGTAGAATTGGTTCTAAAAGCTTCAATAAAATAGTGTTACCATGCCAAATTGATTCCAAGCCAAGCCAAGCCACAAGCCAAAGGTGCCAAGGAGAGATGGAGGTTGTCAAACTTCCATTGCCAAGGACTTCATGAGCACAAGTTGAGCAAGCCACCATTATAAAGGCATTTAGAGCATCTAGGGAAGGTGAAGGAATTCTTGTGTTTTCATTTTTTGATTTTTAGTTGTGCTTGTTATTTTCTTTTTTTAACTAAGCTCTCCCTAGTGTCTAGGCCTAGAGATGTTATGCTATTAGTGTGTTTATTTCATTTTGTTTTTCATTTTGGAACTAACACCATACTAACCATCCTCTCTTGAGTCAAATTCCTAGATCACATTATTGTGCACCCAGTGGGACAAGGCACATCTCACACCCAAAGGAGATCCTTTTTCAACCTTAAAAAACTTATTTGAGCTTTTAAAACTCTTGAAAATTGGTTTTCTAACTTTATTTTGTTATTTTTTGTTACCATGGGTTTATACAGTAACTGACATCAGTAGGAAATACCGACATTAGTTACTTGGATCAACTGAAGTTAGTTAGCAGAATTGACATCAGTTAGATCTCAGTTGGACATTGCCGACATTGGTGGTATATAACCAATGTCGATCACTGTGTTTTCTTAAAAACACAAACTCGAGAGCTATTTTCAAATGCTTGGTTTGGGGTCATACGGACTCCATTTTGGATGATTTTTTTTTTAAAACCATGTGTTTTCTCCTAAATTTTCAGAAATTGGAATTATTTTATCTTTGAGTTTCATATATTTTTTACAAAATTTAGAAAATCCATTTAAAATGTTTCTAATCTAACATATTTGCTTTTGGGGTGATGCCTTAAGGGTAGATAGGTAACTAGCAGATTTCAAGTTTGATAAATCATGTTTTAGAACATATTTTGCATGTTTTAAAATGAATTAAGAACATTATTTTGGTTCTTAAAGTAAAATTTAAGGTGCTTAAATAAGTGTTTTTATCATTAGTTTTTAAAGTTACAACTAAGACCAAGGGGTCAAATGAACACCACCTCATTTTCGTTTGGGCTTAAAAATGAACTCATCTTTCCAAGATTTTTGTCTTCAATAGTTGCTTGATCTAATTTTTGTTTGGCAAGAAGAGGGATATTACATGTATGATCTTCCATTTGTCCCCTTTAGGGAACCCTTGGAATCAAAAGCACCATTCCTATTGTAAGTAGCCTAGTCCAAGGCTTAGAAAGAATGTCACCTAAAGCACTCCCCAGAAACTCACCAAAGTTTGGGTGACCTTGAAAATGAACCTAAAGTCTTTCTATTTTTATGTTCTATTTATTTATGCATCTTAGCTTGTGAGGGGGACTTCTTCACCTCCGACAAGTTCTTTAGGGAAGCTTTGACCTAGGGTTTCATCTCCTAACATTGACTTCATTTGACTCTTTTAGAGTTTCACATAGGACGTAGTGGTAATTTGGACATCACATTGCACTGAGAGAAAAGTAGGATGTAGTGGTTACAAAAAGGACTAGACCTTTTTGTAACAAGCCAAGTGATATAGACCTAAAATCTATGCTTTTTTTTTGCATTGTTTGGTGTGAAAGTCATTATGCAATTGATTCCCTTAGAATGATTGAAACCTTGTTAGTTTTAGTCAACCCCATTTTATCATACCCTTGCTAGGATTTGGATGATTATTCTTAGTGTATTTTGGTTATTTTTGCTTGGTATGTTTTGAGACTAGAACTTGTTTGTTTGTTCATAAGCCATGTCAAAATATTGCATTTGAGTTGTGAAGGGTAGTGTTATGCTGTCCAAATCATGTCAAAACATTTTGAGCCTTTTAAGTCTTTTTAAACATAACATTGACCACATCATTCGAGTATGCTTACACCATTAGAGTACTCAATTTATTTTAATACTTATTCACCATTGTCATAAAACCATTTGTTTCAAACCACTTTTTGTATACCATTTGGACCTTATTCTTATGCCGTCATGTTGTCCAATCTTGTCTAGCTTGTTTGGTCAAATCCTAGTTTTCAACATTGAGTTTTAAATTAACCTTTGTCAAGTTTGGATTCAAACATTTATTGATTTCTATTTATCCCTCAATTCATGGGGATAATACATAGATATTTCTCTTTTAAGTTGCATAACTTTGGTTAATCGGTTACCCAAATTTGAAAAGTACTGGTGGTTTGTTTGTTTGATGCCTAATCATTATTTATGATTTTATTTGAGAGAACACAACCTTTTTCAAAGAGCCTTTTGTCTTATGCCTTATGCCAACTGATCATGTTTATGTTTAATTCCATGTGTCGGGTATATGTCAAAGTTATTTATAAATTTTTTAGATTAAATCAAATCACATTAGCCTTTGTTTCAAGTCTAGATTTTGACGTCGTTTGGCCAAAAGTCCTAGCACATCCCTGTTTGTTTGATCCTAGATTTTGACTCCATGTTTAGACAAAAGACCTAGCAACTCAACTTTTTCCTTTCCTAGTTTAGACCTTGTTTGGAACACTTTGACCTAGACCTTTGACATGCTGATTTTTATTCAGACACTTGACCTTTTGTGCATATGACATTTGACATTAGAAATTTGATGTTAGGCTATTTTATGCCAAGTCTTAGCACAAATCATTTTGGAGATACACCTCCACTTTTAGACCACATTGGAGATACAACTCCACCTTTTGACCAAGTTAGACCAAGCTTGAACCATTTTTTCTTTGGACATATATTTTTTTGAGTTTGTAGAACCCTAAGCCTTCTTGTTTCAGAGCTTTCATCATTCACTTAGATATGTCTCACTACACTTATGGTGGAGTCACTTAAAATCTGACTTATGATATAATGGCCACATAAAATGACTTTTATGGCTTTTGTCAAGACCCCAATAATGCTAATATAGTTTGTGAGATAGATTTCTATCCATTTCATATTAATTATTCATGGGAAAAAAGTCACAAAACAACTTACGATCCAACTCAAAACCTTGATTGGTATGAAGAGTCTTGTGAAGAGGACTTTGAAGACCTAACTATAGATAATGTTGTTTAGGATACAAATCTACACCCTCTTTTCAATAATCAGTACATGGAACACAACCAAGAATCGGCTTATGGGCCAACTCATGACTAGGATGATATTATTTATGAGGAAGGCTTGTATGATTTTACTTATGCAAACAATCAAGTTTCATAATGTCCCTTTATTATCCAATCATCGACTACCCCTAACCCTCCTTTGGATTATATGAGCCATCAAGCTCCACAATATCCAAGGAATACCATTACCATTCCTAAACCTAGTCCTTTGGCTTGTGTAAGTAATCAAGCCCCATAATGCCCTATCCTTATCATCTCAAGACTTTATCCTTTGGATCATGCAAAAAATCATGCTCCCCAAGGCCCTACCATTATCCAACCATAAGTCATTCCTCATCTAGTACCAATCCCATCCAAACCTCAATCGATCCAATCATTTGAAGACCAAGCTATGTTCAAAATTGGTATTTTCCAACTCATTAAAAACCAAGGTCAAGAGAACCAACCAATCTAAGATGCTTCTATTAAATCAACCATTTATGATAAGTCAACCTATGATAAACTACCTATTGATCTTATACCAGTTGTCAAGGAGTCTCACTCTGACAAGCCAATCTTTGCTTAGTCACTTCTTAATGATTATAACTACCTTTGGGAAAATCATTACCTCAATCATGTACCTATTTTTCAAGAGCTTTCTATTGACAAGCCAGTCTCTAAGGAGTTGTCTCTTGACCTATTTCCCATCCTAAAGGAGTCTCACTTTAAAAAACAAGTCTTTGAGGAGCTCATTATTCCATCACAAGTCGTTACTTATCCAAAACCAAATATTTAACAAGACATCATTGTAATAGATTACCTGTCAGATGAAGAATTAGAGTTAGAGTCAAGTTTTATTTTTGGGTCGACATTAGATTTAGCATCAAAATAAGAATCTAAATCAACATCAGTCTCAACATCATATTCAGAGTCCCTTGAGTTATAATTAGATTTAGACAAAGAATATGTTCATGAATATTACAACATTGGTAATGCATGGCTCACATATCAATTTGAATACATTTGTGATTGTTCTATAGTTTTTGAGGATGAGTACTTTAACTTCAACATAAGTTTTCCTAGTATCTTTTATGAAGATTATGCAACCTCTCCCCATTCCATTACCATTCCATAGGCCATTACCATCAACCAAAATATCCATATCATGGACATTCCATCTCCCACAAGTGTGGATTAAGATAGAAAGAATCACACTTTGTTGAACTGCATCCATGGTGTTATAGAAGTTAAAGAAGGGCAAGGAGGCCAAGACAACAATCATGTAGTAGAAGAACACTCTCTTAGTGGGACCTTTTTAGAGGTGATAGGGGATAATCCAAGTCATAAATTAACATCTTCTAGTGACACTATTTTAGAAGCACGAAAATATAATCAAAGTCAAAAGTCAACATTCCTTAGTGAAACCTTATTGAAGGTCCTATGGGAAAATCAAGACAATGTCATTGGTGAAAACCTCATTGAGGCACCAATAGCTGAGCACAAAAGTTCTTCACTATTAGATGAAGATAAAATCAAAGATAAAATCAAAATAGCTTCTAATCTATAGCCTAATCAGATGGTAGCTACTCTTAAGATCAAACAATAACAAAATATGGTGGTCCTATCAAGAGAACAAGTCTTTAGCCCCACCAAAACCAAAATTATGTTGAATCCAACATCAATAACATTACATGTGATTGAAAGTCCTGATCTTCATTTGTTTTCCCACCATTCCACATTATATTATCATTTGCCATTCCATTTCATAATCAAACCTTCTATCCATTATTTGTCTTTATTTACCATCTATGGCCACACTTTCCTTTACAAAGGCTACAAAGATACTTTGTCTTGATACTTGAAGGAATCAAAATCAAAAACTAAGGAAGAACACATAATCATTTTCAACAACCAAATATACATCAAGTTCTTGATAGAGTAGCTATTCAGACGAGGTGTGGGATAGAAATTAACATAATCAAGTATTGTATTTGTATCATTTATTGATTAGGACATGCATATCCATCTCAATAGGAACAATAGAATTAAAAACCACACCCAGGCCAAAAACATGTACCATTCTATTTCACATTGTGATGCCATTGCCATTATTACATATCCTTTTGCCATTATCACATACTCTTGACAATTACCCCATCATCTGGGGGAAACCCTACTACCATTTTATCTAATCTATCCAACCAAAAATTATCCTTAGGAAGACCACACCATCCTATCATTCCATTCTTATTTAGACCAAAGCCTATTTTTAGTCATCCTACCTAATCCTATTTTGATCTTGGTTACTTTGGTCTTTTCACACTTTTTGTGGGGGGATCCCAATCAAGTTTCAACAATCAATCCAATCTATATTTATAATGATAGTCTATGAAAGTAGTGTGATAGTTGATTTGGCAAGATATCTTTCATCCTATATCCATGTTTATTTTTGTGGGCTTGATTATAACTGCCTATGGGCAAATCAATGTCTCACTAGTCTTGCTACTTGATTATAACTGCCTTTGGAAAAATCATTGGGTTGTCACCACTTTAAATTTTTAACCTATACAAGGGCATGTTATTATCTTGTTTGTCTATCCTAACTAGGGCAGCTCCATCTTCTCAGGGCAAATCATTATGTTATCATACCACGTTGCCACTATCAGGGTACAATGATTATAACCACCTTTGAGAAAACCATTGTGAACCATCACACTTGAATTCTCAATGATTTTGACTACTTTTTCACTATCATTGTATTTTCACCCCATCATCTTTCCTTTCTTTGGTCCCCCTATTTCACTTCTTTATTTTCGAGGGACCATTTACCAACCTACTTATGCCAACCATTCCCTTAAGGGGGCATCATATAGTTAGTTTATCATCATTATAGTTATAGGCATATAGGACCTTTTCATTCTTTGAGAATACATTACTATGCTTATAGCTTACAATTCCTTCCCAAATAGGGGCAAATTGTAGACACATAAAATTGGCTGTCAATAACCTCTAACCAGGATTTTGACCAATTTCTACCCAAAATGCACAATTTGGCCTAAAAACATTAAAAATGCTAAATGATGTTTAATTGACATATTAAAATATCTATTTTGGCTAGGGTATCCCTAAATGGGGTAATGCAATCTATGGGCCAACTAACTTTGATTAGTTCATTTCGTGTCAAAATGCTAAATTTACACTTGCATGCTCTAGACTGCTCTTTCCTATCAAATATTTTTCACAAGACTTGTGCCTTTGTTATTTGTTTTTGACAACATTTTAAATGGGAATATGCATCCAATGCATCTGATGTGGACTTCCAGTTTAAATCTAGTCAAATTTAGGACCAATAACAAGGTATTCTAATCAATATGGGTAATTTGTGCACAATGTTCTTAATCATGCCTAAGAGATAATTAACCCAAATGAAGGCCTAATCAAGAATTCCATGTAAAATTGTTGAATACTTATTTTTGGAAATGAATATTGAATATCTACATCATCAAGTGACCTCATTTCTTAGGAAGACATCCCTAGGCCATAAATGGCACAAATATCTAGATTCATGCCCTCCATGCCTCATCAATGCCTTCCATTATGCCTTCCATGCATCTTAATTACCCCTTATTCCAATTACATGATAAGGATAATTATAAAATTTAATTAATCCTCAACCACACATCTCAATTTTGATATGGATGATTGAGATTGATTCTGATAAAATCCAAAAAATCTATAAATAAGAGGCCTCACAATATCATTTCTAACCTTAATTAGTGCAAAGTTATAATGAAAAATTATTTCCAAAATATTCAATCAAATAGTGTTACCATGCCAAATTGATTCCAAGCCAAGCCAAGCCACAAGCCAAAGGTGCCAAGGAGAGATGGAGGTTGTCAAGCTTCCATTGCTAAGGACTTCATGAGCACAAGCTGAGAAAGCCACCATTACAAAGGCATTTAGAGCATCTAGGGAATGTGAAAGAATTCTCGTGTTTTCATTCCTTGATTTTTAGTTATGCTTGTTATTTTATTTTGTTAACTACTCTCCCTAGTGTTTAGGCCTATAGATGTTATGCTATTAGTGTGTTTATTTCATTTTGTTTTTCATTTTAGAACTAAAAACATACTAACCATCCTATCTTAAGTCAAATTCCTAGATCATGAGGTTTACCTCCTCACTTCACAATCCTACAAAAATAAGGGTATAGGGTGCTTTGCCAATATTTACCATTAACTAGGTGTTTATACTTGTCTAAAAAACCAAATTGGCTTCCTTTTTGGTGATGAATTCCAAGTAGATAGGCCTTAGGTAGACAAATCTTAAAATGTATTTTGAAATTATGTGTTCTAGTAATGTCTGAAAAAATATAAAAATAGTGTAACTAAATAGTATATTGAAAAACCATCTAATTAGACCATGTGATCTATTATAAGCATACAAATAGCTGAAAATGAAAGTGTGAATTAATTACAAGCATGTAGTTGTTAATTACCAATTTAAGCATGGTATAGAGTTGGTTCAGATGACACTGTATGAAAATATTACATAACAAAGTTGATAGAGTCATTATTGTACTATATAAGGAGTCCTTAAGAACTAAGCTAACTAGTTTAACCTAGTCTTTCAGATATAAGACATACTATAAAACTAGGTTAACCAGGTCGACCTACTTTGTGGTAGGATTATAGTTTTGAAGATTGCAAACTTTTGAAAAATAGAACTGTAATGAAGAACTGAATCAAAAAACAAAAATAAAGGAATCTTGGTGGGTTGGAAGATGTTGAAGGTTTTGAAATTTTTAGAGTGCCTTGAATGCTTGCTTCTAATATTTCAATTGTGTCAACCTAATTTTGTGTTTCCTTATTTTTTGAAGCCTATTTAATATGTGTGAGTCAACTTAGTTAACCTAGTTTGTTATTGTATACACCTAAAATTGCTTGCCCCATTACAAATGACTAATATTCCTATTGCTCGACACTAATTCCCCTTCTTACCCATAAATCTAATATCTCCTTCCATTAATATACATTTCACTAACCTTAGCCCATTCCATTATTCCATTAATTCCATCTAATCTATCATTATACTAATCCAATTCCAATTATCTATTATATGGGAATTTTTAATTCCCATAACCCCACCTAAACACCTACTAGCCTATCCCCTAGGTATTCCTACATCCATAGGAATCCTAATCCTATTATTTAAATCCCTAAACAAAACCTATTATCCACTAAACCTAGCCCTAATCCTATTTTCTAATTAAAAATTCTAAAATAATCTACCTACCCACCCACCACTAGCCTTCCTAAACCCTTAAAACCTTATGAAGAGATCTCTAGAATTAGAGAATTCTATAAATCTCTCCATTATATCCCTCATCCTCTAGAATTGTCTATTCTAGAGTATTCCATGGAAAATCATCCACCCTAGATCTTGATGGCCCAAAATTCAAAATTAGACTATAAGATCTCCCTCCATGAATTTATAAAACCAACACACCCTCACTTGCTCAAGATAATGAAGGAAGGAAGGAATGAATGAAAAATAGAAGAATAAATAAGTGAAATCATAACACAATAAAGCCATCTATCAAGCCTATTCAAGCCATTGTCAAGCATCTCTAAGAAATCCAAAAATCATATTCAAGCATACAAATCTTGGATCATAGTTATGAGAAGGTAAAAATGATGGTAAGCATGAACATTACATTCTGATTTACTTTTTCTATCCCTTCCTATTGGTGTCATTATCTTTGGGTTTCCATTATCTCTTTGATAATATTTTGTTTGAATCCTAAATTTGGTGCACAATTATCTACAAGCTGTATAGAATACTAAGTCGATCTACATGAATTTGTTATTCTAGAGATTAATAAGAGACTAAGTCCACTTTTTTGACATAGTCTATTATCTAGAACTGAATAAGATTATTGTGTTGACCTACTCAGTCTAGTAACCTATATCTAATGAATACTTGCACAAAAAGAATAGAGTCATTTTGATGTGACTGTGTGTTAAGCCTATACACAAAAGTTAGAACTATACTAGCCTGGTTAACCTAGTATTATAAATATAGAAAAATAATAAAATGATAGAAATGAAAATCATGAAAAAAACTTGCAAGGGTTATATTTACATCTGATTCAACATAATGTATGTAATTAGAAATGCATTAGATCTACAAATCAGTCTAGGCTCAAAGAAGATAGATCCTACTTACACTTCGAATTGGGGATACATTAGATAATCAAGGTCATGAACAATATGGATCCACTAGACCTAGATAAGGGATATCTTACCACACTAATATCACTACCAAGGGTTCTAAAGTCTCCAATCAAGTAAAACTATGTAATAACCCTACCTAGGTCCTATGTTTTTATATTCACTATACTAATAACAAGTAAAGTAAAAATCTATTCTAGTGTGTCACAAAGTGGAGGTTAGTAAACAAGTGAAAGTAAACATGCATAAGAGAATCCTAATTGAGCTATGTATAGATGAGACCCTATTGCATGGAGAGGAATAACAATATTATTCAAAATCCATTACTTATGCTACTTCTATATACTAAAGAGAGGAGCAAAGTTAGAGATACTTACCTAAAAGATGAACTTGTCAAGACTCAATCTCTCCCTTGGCCAAAGGTGCTTAGAAAAAGGTTGTTATTTTTAAGGATCACTAAGAAAGGCCAAAGCATCCAAGACTTCTCCACAAGACTAGATTCTTCTTCAAGTGGAAACCCTAAGCTAAGACTCCTCAAGTAGAATGGTAGAAGACCCGATTGAAAAGAAGTGAAAATGAATAATTACCCTTGTCTAATTTCAAATAATGGTGAAATGGATGTGTTTATATAGTTGTATATAACCCTAATCCCTTTCAAAAAATTTGGTAGATAGGGTTGACCCAATTGACCCAATATTATAATTTACAAAAACTCACTAAGTCATGAACTAGATCGGCCAGTGGCCAACCTAGACCCTTAACAAGTTTTGTTAATAAGAGTACAAGGTTGACATAGTCCACATAGTTATGTAAACTATTAAAAGAGGTTTAGGTTAAGAAAATGCCTAATAAAGGTGGAAAATGACTAAAGAAGTTTGTAAAATAGGAATAAAAGCTTAGAGAAATGTATTTAAGAACTAGTTAGATTAGTAATAAGTGGTAATAAGGGATAAAAATCCTTTGAAGCACCAATGGTCTACCCACCCCTTTTTCAGTGTACCCATTAGGGCATGCACTCTAAGATATTGAGACTCGATGGGTTCCTGAAAGATAGAAAACATTAGTAATTAATAAAGTTTGAAAATATTGTGTATACATATATAGTAGCACCATATGTTGGACACTAGTGCTAGGTCCTAGATAGTAGCACTAATATTATTACATAGGCACCACTTTTCTAAAACAAACCCTAAAACTACCAAATTTTCAACAAAAATTGTAAAACCATGCATTACAAATGACAAGAATAGGAAACAACATGAGATCCTTAACAAGGCAACCACCTCCCTAGCCTGGATCAGTGCCTCCACCTCCTCATATCAGGTTAGAGTTATTCCTCATCTCCTCAACATATTATCTAGCTTAGATAAACAATCTATCTCAAATCAAATACTTTAAATGAATTGAAAAACTAATCAAATACTCTATTTAACTCATAGTTATCAAATTACACCTTATTAAGGTTGACCTTGCGCACCAATTTCACCAACTAATACCAACTTATTTTAGCATGATGTCTCAAGATCTATAACTCCAATTTATGAACCATTTCTTGCTATGGGACTTGATATCAATATGATTCACCCCATATTGGTTAAAATAAAATCCTAATCACTTGTAACTCTAAAAAATGACAAATGATATTACCATAATAGATTCAATATAGATAAAAGGTTTATCCCTTTACCAATTTCAAAAATTAACTCCATAATAATAAATAAATTATTCAAACATAAAAAAACATCAAACCCTTTAATTAACACCAACACATTTGATCATTAACACTTTTTATTAGACACCCTCACCCTAGTCTTGGCTCTCTCACCAAAAGGGGGAAAATACAAATAGATTGCTTCAGACATATAGAAGTTCATACACACACATTCACTCAGATACAAATTTAGACACATAGGTCTACATAGATATATGATATTTATATGCATAGGTTCACATAGATACATAGGTCTACTAAATTACATCTATTTAGACACATAGGTCTATTCAAATACAACTATGCAAATATAAAAATATTCAGCCACACAAGTCTACTCAGATATAGCCATGTAGATATATAATTTTGACTATGATATATAGGTTCACTTAGATAGATATAATTAGACACCTATTTATAATTAGATATACAAATGTTCATATACAAAACTACATTACCTAGATATCAAGATTAGGGGGCTTGACGTAGAGAACACATCCTTGATCTCTATTTTTAGATTATTAGGTTACAGTTAGTATCACAAGATGTCAGTAGGTTTTCACTAGTTTCGTTCATATAACCATCTATAGTGGTTTATCCATATCCTTCCACCAGAACTAATTTACATATTCAAATTTATTTTAGATATCAGAGTGGAGACAAACAAGCTTTATTTCTCCACATAATCATTTTACATACCTAGATTTAGTTCAAATATCAAAGTGAGGGTAAGCAATCCTTATTTCTCCACACATTTAGTTTACATACTTAGATTTAATATAGACATTAGGGTGGCAGAAAAATTGGGTTTTATTCCTCATGATTCAGTGGACCATTTAGACTCAGTACAAAGGACATACATACCTTCACATATTTTACTCTAGCTCCTATCCACTTCTTTGGTGAAGAAGTGGGCTAGGTATAGAGTACATTCACATAGATAAGTATAGGTACACATTCCTCTTTTTTTTTACTATATTAATTTCATTTTATTCCATTACTATAATAAAAGGGGGGCAAATGTAAACACCCTAATTTGGTCAAGAAATCACAAGTACAATGTAATTTTTTACTCTTTCACATGAATGTCTTAGTGATGAATATAGTCCTTATTTGTGTGGTCATTTTAAATCTATTAATATTTTTATGTCTTTCATATTTATTGCACCCCCAGTAGTCTTAAGTCACCTCCTTCCAATTACAGTGGTCCCTAGCCTATCCTACTTGGATATAGCTCTATTTTTATGCCTTAGGACACTAACACCATTTTCAGGGTAGTATTACCATGTGGTGCTAGTGTCTTATTATAGCTCTATGTATAATGGTCATTTTATTTGTTGTTTGGGTCCTAACCTTACCTTGATGCTTCTCATAAGTTTTCTATCCCTCTTTTATAACTTTTTAGGAAACAAATAATATCTTATAATCAAATCAAAGTTCCTTATATATAAAGAGCCTCACAAGGAATTTTACATATAACACTTACTATTTTGGCACATAACTACATAAAATTAATCAATAGTATAGATCAATACTCTACATACTACTTAGTTATCACATCTAGACATTACATGTTTAATCAAATAAGGGCCTAAGTGAAAGTCATTCTAGTATACCACATAAGTTAATTATACATGTTACCTAAGGGATAACTTACATATGATCTGGGAAACCTAGCATTAGATTTGATATAGGCAGTGGCTAAGACAATAAGTGTTATATTATGCAAGATTATAACATCCCAAAACACATTTTTCCTTCCTTTTTGCATTTGATCTGGTTATTATTTCATGTGTGTAGGTACTCATTAGGTATTTAGAAAAGATTCAACAAAAACAATGACACATGAGATATCTTGGAAGACATAAAACCATCTACAAGACCCTTAGAATCTCCTGTAGCTTCCCTAAAAGTTTTAGATAGACACTAGTACCATAATTAGACATTACCACCACATGGTGTTACTATCCTGATATTGGTTCTACTGTCTAAGACTTATTTTAACCACAGTCATAGAATAGAAGGTGTCTACCTATTTCTCTAGTCTCTTTCAGCCCTTTGATCTACATAAATACCTATTTTATTCTAGATAAGTGCTCCTTCTCTCTATTCTTTCTATTTTTTGAAAGGTTTATCAAATTAGTTATTTATAATTTTCATTCTAGATTATTGTCATACTCAGTAATTTAACAATATAGGATTTGCATACTCTAACTAATAAAAGGTTAATAACTTATTTTTTTATGAAGTTTTTGAAATCATGAGCATCATTTATATCTCGATTTCATCGATCAATAATGAAATAATGGTCAAGTTAAAAATGGATTTTGGCATTATATAGCTATTTATTTATTGATTTTTTATATAAGTCCATTGGGATAATAAGTATTTTTTTATTAAAATAATATTGGGTCTGTCATTATCAAAAAAATTTTACAGTTTATTTAAAAATAGGCTTACTAATTATTAATTTAACTTTTTTGGGAGTAATGGAGTCTTATTCCTATTTTAGCTAAATGTTTGGATTAATAAATTGGTACAAAATATTGTAATAATTAAAATCCTAATTTGTATAATTTATTTGTCTTTTAAACCTTTATAAAAACAATAATAAATAAGGAGAAGTATGACTTATCTTGAAACTAGGTTGAGATAACTAAAATAGGGCTTGAAATTAGTTGTGTAGGATTGGGGAGGTGTTATAAACATGGATCTAGATTTTGTTTGGAAAAAGGATAAGAGCACTAAAAATAGGACACCTTTGGGTCTAGTGATGTAGTCAAATTATATCATTACTTTCCAAACTACTTGTAAAGACTTGAAAATTTTTGGGTATTTACATTGTCCCTGTATAAGCCTACCTATGAAAAATTGAGTGTTAGTTGTCGATGGAGCTCATTGTAGAGATATTTTAATCTTCAAACTCTAGACCTCCATTATGCTTGATAAAAAATGATTGAATCACTTGAGAAAGGAGGGGTTAGTTTGTAAAATGCATTAAACATGTAATCCACACACCTTGTGTGGGCACATTGCCTACATACCAATACTTTGAAGAGGGATCAAGTCATATGTAGTTCTCCCAACTAATGTGCTTTGTGCAATAGTGTCATGCAAATGAAAAATGCCAAATTAAGAGTTCTTGAGGTGGATAGGAACTATTATGAGGGTTTGAGAATGTTTTTAGATATGTTGGGTGACTGTATGTAGTGAATAGGGAAGTTTTTCTTAATTATTTGTTTGTATTCTTGATTGTTTTGTAAGATTAGTCACCACCTCCCTTGTAAATGAGCTTTGGATGGAATTTTATAGGGAAAAATTGGTCATGGGTTAGATGTATTCATGCTAAGATGACATAATTATAGATAGAGACCAGATGAAAATGATTGTTGGGGCTCAAATTACAAATGGAAAGGAGCATCAAAAATAGGATACCCTAGGGTCTAGTGCTATAGTCGAGATATGACACTCTTGTCCTACAAGATTGAAACTTGGGGGAACAAGATTGGCTTGGGAAATACAAGTTGGATGAGGTGGAATGATCATCTAGAAGGTTTGGGCTGACTGGAAATGAGTGAAAAGGTGTCTGGAAGGGTCATAAGAGCATGCAAAAAGGACTATGGATTAGGTGTCCCAAACCACACTCAAACTACCAATTTGGACATTTTATATGACTATATTTTCTCCCTTTTTCTAGTGATGCAACAAAGAGAAATTTTAAGATAAAGGAAAATTAGAAAACATAACTAAACTTACTTGAAAGGGTGAAGCTCATGGAGGTATGTGATGCTAAGTGAGTATAGAGAGAGCTTAGTGTGAAGCATAAATCTGCAATAAAAAACAAGAAGTAGACTAGTTCTTACTAGACATGATATGTCTAAAATAAGAACATACAAAATTTGGGTAAAAGAGAGAGAAATCGAAAGGAATGAATACATCTCACTAGGTACGTAAACCAACACTAAATCTATTGTGATGCTGAGTGATATTGGTTGTGTTGTACCAAGAATAATATCATGAATGGATCTCAGTGCTAAATTCCTTGAGAGTGGATCAAGAATGCAAAGGCTATCAATTTTTATCTATCATCACCCACTATGTGAAGTTATGTGATCATGCATGTGTTAATAAATGTTTGGAATGTGTGTCTAATCCTCTAAGTAGGTGGCTTAAGAATACAAAGGCTAGCTAGTCCTTTGGCTCCATCATTTCCTCTATGTAGTGAACTATGACTGATATTGGTATAATTGTGTGTCATATAAGATGGAATTTAAAAACCATGAATTCTCTATAATCTGACAATGTGGCATGGATAGCTAAATGTGTATTAAAAACTAGGCAAATCTTGGCCACTCTGAAAGGTGGAGATTAAGATTGTATGAAATCCACTCCAAAATTGAGAATGAGGCTTATATGAAAGCCACTTTGAAATTATTCCAACCACCTATAGATGGAATAAGGCATGTAACTGCTAAAAATACCTAGGTAATGTAATTAAAAAAAAGAAGAGAAGGCAAATGTGTCATGCACATTGCCCCTAATCACTAATGTTTGTAATATAGATTCTAATCTGGAAGTTTTACCAACTACCCAATTTGAAACTAGAAGTGAGAGCCATCATGCCATGCATGAATCCCCTTTCTATCTATTTGTTAAAAATTTGGGTTTTTAGTTGTTTGGATAAGAGTATAAAACAAAGATGCTTTTTTTAATCTAGTGCTATAGTCCAAATATGGCGCTCTTGTCCTTTGATGTTTTTGATCATTGTTATGTGTTTGTCACTATCTTTATGGTCTATTATGCTTATTTTGAACTTTTATTTCTATTTCGGGTGTTTTGAAAACTAATTTTTGACTGGTAGAGGGCTTTGATCTCTATGACAAAATCCATGTTTGTTGCCCCCTCTTCTAAGGGTAGGAATGAAGACCCTGCAATGACTACCCTCATAAGAAAGAGCCCTACAAGTGTGTTATGCTATGAAATATATGATATATAAATGATAATAAAGAATATGCCTCAAGGTATAACATAGTTTCTATTGTAGATTGTTAGATCAATAAGGGTATGACTAGATAGATATAACAATGTAATAGCATGTGCAATATACTAAACTGATTCTAGAAGTCTATTAGTTGTTAATTGTTAAAGAGGGATGGAGCATGATTCCCATCATGGCATCTAAGAAAGAAAGATAATGCATTATGTGGATAATGGCATTTGAACACAATTGAGAAGAAACAAGCAAATAAGAACACAAAATAAGAAGCAAGAAGCATATAAAAGTGGCTAAGGGGAAAATCAAAAAAGAGACATGGGCGGCACAGGTCACTTAAATTGGGAAAATAGGTGTGATTTAGGAATTTAAGTCAAGTGAGGATGGTTAGTATGGTGTTAGTTCCAAAATAAAAACAAAATGAAATAAACACACTAATATCATAACATCTCTAGGCCTAAACACCAGGGAGAGTTTAGTTAACAAAATCAAATGACAAGCACAACTAAAAATCAAGGGATCAAATATAAGAGTTCCTTCACCTTCCCTAGATGCTCTAAATGCCTTTGTAGTAGTGGCTTGCTTGACTTGTGCTCATAAATTCCTTAGCAATGGAAGCTTGGCTACCTCCATCTCTCCTTGGCACCTTTGGCTGGTGGCTTGGCTTGGCTTGGAATAAATTTGGCATGGTAACAATAGTTACATGAAGATTTTAGAACTAATAATGTATTATAACTTTGCATAAATTAAAATTAGAAATGATGTTGTGAGGCCTCTTATTTATAGATTTTTGGATTTGATCAGAATCAACCTCAACTGTCCATCTAAAGATTGAGTGTGTGGTTGAGGATTAATTCAATTTTTGGAATTAATTTTGTAATTATCCTCATCATGACATTGGAATAAGGTGAAATTAAGAGGCATGGAGGGCATCATGGAAGGCATTTATTAGGCATGGGAGGCATGGATCCTAATATTTGTGGCATTTATGGCTTAGAGATATCTTCCCATGAAATGAGGTCACCTGATGATGTAGACATTCAATATTCATTTCCAAAAATAAGTATTCAATAAGTTTCCATGGAATTATTAATTATGCCTTTATTTGGGTTAATTAGCTCTTAAGCATGATTAGGAACTTTATGCATAAATTACTCAAATTGATCAGAATGCCTTGTTATTAGTCCTAAATTTGACTGGATTAGAATTAGAAGGTGTTGTCAGATGCATTGGAACCATATTCCCATTTAGGATGTTACCAAAAAAAAATAACAAAGGCACACATCTTGTGTAGAATATTTGATAAGAAAGAGTAGTCCAGAGCATGTGGGTACAAAATTGGCATTTTGACTTGAAATGATCTGATCAAAGTTAGTTGGCCCATAAATTACATTGCCCCATTTAAGGATACCTTGGCCAAAAAAGGCACTTGAATATGTTAGTTTCACATCATTTAATGCATTTTAGTTTTTTTAGGCCAAATTGTGTATTTTGGGTAGAAATTGGTCAAAATCCTGGTTGGATTTTTTTATTGCCAGTTTTAGGTGTCTATAGTTTGCCCTTATTTGGGAAGATGTTGCAAACCATATGCAAAGCAATGTCTTCTCAAAGAATGAAAAATGGCTTGTATACAAAAAAAAGAAGATGATGGTTGAAGAACAAAGCTCCAAAAGGTGTTTGGGAAGCCTATGATGATACACCCCTTGAGGGAGTGGCTGTCACATCTGTTGATGGATGGTCCCTTGAAAATAAACAAGAAGAAAAGTGAAATTAATCCATGGTTGAGATTAATCCAAATGAGAAAATGCTTGCATGCATTGATTTAAAAAGATCACTAATTTTCCCAAAAGTGGTTATAATCAAGAATAAAAATCAAAATAATTATTTGCCCATAGGTGGTTGTAATCATTAAGTGGACTTGGATTAGCTAAATATGATGGTGCCCTAGTTAGGGCTAATTAGTAATCATAACTCAAGGATATAACCTAGAATATAGATTAAAGATGAACGAGCATAAAATGATGAAAGAGTTGAATATAAAAATATGATTGATTAGTTTGAATGATTTAGTTGTACCTACCAATGAGAAGATGTTCATCCTGATTAACAATGATACAACTAGAATGGTCAAATGAGTTATATTGATCAAGGGTGGGATGGAAGGATTTGCTAAGGTGCCAAGGAGAAACTTCTGTGGCTCCATTGATTGTAGACCTTCATGAAACTAATTTTTGTTATAGCATGTGATGGTAGGCTTCATGATAGAACACCATGAAGACTTGGCCAAAATATGCATAAGGACTAACCCCTGATCTAATAAACACTTGAAAACAATGCACTAATGATAAAAACCATGATGACAATGTTGACATATGAATATGGATAGAATCAAGAATAATGTGCTTGAGGATTCACCCAATGAACACATATAGATTGAGTCAAGGCAACAATGCTAAAAATAAATAAATAAGAAAATGAACATAGAAACAAACAAACAAAAAACAAATAAAAAAACAACTTGAAACAAACAAACAAATAGAAATCTTGAAAACCAAAGCAAAAGAAAGCATCCTAACAATGACAATGCCCTAATAAGGTGAATTGAGGATAACTGACTAGGCTTAGATAGGATAAATGTTTTTGGATTTTGAAATATTATGAATGTTTTTGAAATTTTTAGGTATCTTAACTCATTAGAGAATGACAAGATACCTGCTCACAAAATGATGAGAGCATTTGGCTTAGGTTGCTCATAAAAAGGTGAGAGCATATGGAAAGGGGGAATGAGGTGATCTCAACATAAATTGAGCATGACTGACATAATCTCAAAATGACCTCAAGTCATAATAATTCCATCCACATAAAAGGTAGGGGAAAACCGACTAGGTCCCAACAAGTTCTTAAATTTGGCAAATGGTTAGTCAAATCAAAAAAACAATGGTAAAGTGATGAAATAATTCATGATAAACAATTGTTTCCCCTAGTTTGGTCATAAGTAGTTATAACTAGGATACAATAAAATATGTTAATGACCCTAATTTTCCCATAGGTAGTTATAATTAGTAGCAAGACTAGTGAAATACTGATTTACCCATAGGCAGTTATAATCAGGCTCACATAAACAAACTTGGTTGGATGAAAGATATCTTGCCAAATCAAATGTCACACTAATTTCATAGACTATCATTTAAGCAGGAATTTGATAAGAGTTGAAACCTGATCAAAATCTTCTCACAAAAAGTTTAGGAAGAACCAAATTAACTAAGATCAAAACAAGATTGGGTAGGATGACTAAAAATAGGCTTTGATCTAGATAGGAATGGAATGATAGGATGGATAAAATGATAAGAGGTTTTTCCCCCAAGTGATGGGGTGAATAGAATGATACACAATAATGGAAAATGGATATGCAACAATGGAAATGGCATGGTATATGTTTTTGGCCTGGGTGTGGTTTTTGATTCTATTGTTCCTATTGATTGGGAGATGCATGTCCTAATCAAAAAATGATACAAATAGAATACTTTATCATGTTAATTACTAACCCACATCTCATTTGAATAAATGCTATGTCAAAAATGGCCTGTGGATCAGGTTGTCAAGAATGCTTGTATGATCTTCATTGGTCATTGATTTTTATTCCTTCAAACATTGAGACAAAGTATCTTTATATCCTCTACAAAGGAAAGTGCAACCATGGATGGTAAATAAAGACAAATAATGGATGGTAGGTTTATTTGTTAAATGGAATGAAAGATGATAATGGAATGTGTAATGGTGGAGAAACAAATTAAGATCAGGATGTTTAGTCACACGTAATGTTGCTGATGCTAGATTTGACATAATTTTGGTTGTGGTAGGGCCAAAGACTTATTCTCTTGATAGGACCATCAAATTTTTTTGTTGTTTGGGCTTGAGAGTAGCTACTATCTAATTAGGCTATAGATAGGAAGGTATTTTGATTTTATCTTTGATTTTGTCTTCGTCAAATAGTGAACAACTTTTGTGCTCAGCTATTGGTGCCTCAATGAGGTTTTCACCAATCAAGTTGTCTTAATTGTCCCATAACTTCTCCTAGAAGGTTTCACTAAAGAATGTGGACTTTTGACTTTGATTGTCTTTTAGCACTTCCAAAAATGTTTCACTAGAAGATGCTAAGTTATGACTTTGATTGTCCCCTAGCACCTTTGAAAAAGTTTCACTAGCAGAGTGTTCTTCTACTACATGAATTTTGTATTGGCCTCCTTGCTCTTTTTCAACTGCTATGTCACCATGGATGTAGTTTAACAAACTATGATTCTATTAGTGCCAATCAACACTTGTGAGAGATGGAATTCCAATGATATGACTATTCTGGTTGATGGTAATGGCCTGTGGAATGATAATGGAATGGGGAGAGGTTGCATAATCCTTATATAAGATACTAGGATAACTTGTATCAAAGATGAAGTACTCATCTTAAAAAATTGTAGAAGGATCATAAATGTATTCAAACTAATCTGCAAGGCATTCAAAAATAATGTTGTAACTGTCATAAACATATTCTATATCTGAATCTAATTCTAACTCAAGGGACTTTGAATCCAATGTTGAGACTGATGTTGATTTAGATTTTAATTTTGATGCTAAATTTGATGTCCATCCAAGAGTAAAACCTAACTCTAACTCTAATTCTTCATCTGATGGGTACTCTGTTACAATGACAACTTGTTAAATATTTGGTTTTAGACAAGTAATGGCTTGTAATGGCATAATGGGCTCCATAAAGATTATTTTTTCAAAGTGAGTCTCCTCTAAAATGGGAAAAAAGTCAAGAGACAACTCCTCAGAGACTATCTTGTCAATAGGAGGTTCTTAAAAAATAGGCATATGGTCAAGGTAATGATTTGCCTAAAGGTGGTTATAATCATTATGAAGTGACTCAACAAAGACTAAATCATTAGAGTGAGACTCCCCAATAATTGGTATAGGATTAATAGCTAATTTATCACAGGTTGACTTATCACAAATGGTTGTTTCAATAGAAACATCTTGGATTGGTCGGTTATCTTGGCCTTGGTTTCTAATGAGTTGAAAAATACTAATTGTAAACACATCTTGGACTTCAAATGATTGGATCAATTGAGGTTTGGATGGGATTCGTACTGGATGAGGAATGGCTTGTAGTTGGATAATGGTAGGGCCTTGGGGAGCATGATTGCTCACATGAGCCAAAGGAAAAAGTCTTGAGATGGTAACAATAGGGCATTTAGGGGCTTGATTGCTTGCACAATCTAAAGGACTAGGTCTTGGAATGATGAAGGGTCATTGTGGAGCTTGATTGCTTGCACAAACCAAAAGATGAGGTCTTGGTATGAGAATGGTGTGATATTATGGTCTTGGAATAGAAATGGTACGATGTGGTGGAGCATGATTACTCACACAAGCAAAAGCATCCAAGTTTTCCTCATAAATCATATCATCCCAATTGTGAGTTGGCTCATAAGTTGGTTCTTGACTAAGTTCCATGTACTAATTATTGCAAAGAGGGTATGGATCTATATCCCAAGCAACATTATCTATAGTTAGGTATTCAAAGTCCTCTTCACAAGCCTCTTCATACCAATCAAGGTCTTGAGTTGGGTCGTAAGTTTCTTCATGACTTTTTTCCCATGAATCATTAATATGAGGTGGATAGAAATCTATCTCACAAATCATATTAGCATCATTGGGGTCTTGCAAAAGCCATAAAAGTCATTTTTTGTAGCCATTATATCATAAGTTAGATTGTAAGTGAATATAACATAAGTGTAGCAAGACATATCTACATAAATGATGAAATCTCTGAAACAAAAAGGCTTAAAGTTCTACAAACTCTAAAAAATTATGTCCAAAGGACAAATGGTTCAAACTTTGTCTAACTTGGTCAAAAGGTGGAGCTGTATCTTCAAAGTGGTTTAAAAGTGGAGTTGTATATCAAAAATTATTTGTGCTAATACTTGGCATAAAATAGCCTAACATCAAATGTCACATGCACAAAAGGTCAAGTGTTTGAATAAAAATCGGCATGTAAAAGGTCTAGGTCAAAGTGTTCCATTCAAGGTCTAAACTAGGAAAGGAAAAAGTTGAGTTGTTAGGTCTTTTGTCCAAATGCGGAGTCAAAAGCTAGGCTTAAACAAATAGGCATGTGCTAGGAATTTTGGCCAAACAAAATCATAATCTAGACTTGAAACAAAGGTGAATGTGATTTGATTTAATCTAACGAGTTTGGAAACAACTTTGACATAGACCTGGAACATGAAATCAAACATAAACATGATCAATTGGAATAAGGCATAAGACAAAAGGATCTTTGAAAAAGGTTGTGTTATCCCAAATAAAGGCATAAACAATGATGAGGATAGGCTTTAAACAAACAAACCATCAATAATTTTCAAATTTGGGTAAATGATTAATCAAAGTTATGCAACCCAAAAGAGAAAGATCTGTGTATCAGCTCCATGAATTGAGGCCCAAATAGAAATCAATCAATGTTTGGATCTAAAATTAACAAGGATAATTGAAAAATCAATGATGAAAACTATGATTTGACCAAAAAAATTAGACAAGATCAGACAACATTATGACACATGATAAAGGTCCAAATGGTATATACAAAATGGTTTGAAACAAATGGTTTTTGGTGCAAGGTAAACTAGTCTTAAAACAAATTAAGTAGCCTAATGGTGTAAACATGATTGAATGATGTGATCAATGCTATGTTTCAAAAGACTTAAAGGCAAAATTGTTTGACATGATTTGGGTAGCATAATGCTACCCTCTGTAACTCACATGATAAACACACAAACAAGTTTAGACAAAATTTAAAGGCATAAGTGTGGTGTAAAATGGCTAGCATAACACCTCTAGACATATAGACAAATTGGTTTTGACATGGATTTATAAAAAAAACAAGTTTTAGTCTCAAAACATACCAAGCAAAAATGACCAAAATACACTAAGTATAATCATCCAAATCCTAGCAAGGGTATGTCAATGTGGGGTTGACTAAAACTAGAAAGGTTTCGATCATTCTAAGGGAATCAATTGCTCAATAAATTTCATGCCAAAAAATTCAAAAGAAAAGCACATAAATTAGGTGACCATAGCATTGTCTAGTTGTAAAAATGTCTAGTCTTTTATACAACCACTACATCTTGTTGTTCACTCAGTGTAGTGTGATGTCGAAAGATAGATACGTCTCATGTGCAACTTAGATAGAGTAAGTAAAGTCAATGCTAAGAGATGAAACCTGGGTCAAAGCTTCTATAAAGAACTCGTGGGGGTAAATGACATCCCCTCGCAAGCCAAGATGCATAAAAATAAAGAAAATGTGAACTATAAAGACTTTAAGGTCATTTTCAAGGTCACCCAAACTTTGACATGTTTTTGGGGAGTGCTTGATATGACTTTCTTTCTAAGCCTTGGAATAAGCTATTTGCAATAGGAATGGCATTTTTGATTCTAAGGGTTCCTTATAAGGGATAAATAGAAGAGCATATATGCAAAATCTCTCTTTTTTCCAAACAAAAAATTGATTAAACAACTATTGCAAACAAAAATTGACAAGTTTTTTCAATTTTAAACCCAAAATGAAAAGTTTGGTGGTGTTCATTTGACCCCTTGGTCTTAGTTTCAAACTTTGAAAACATTCACCAAATCATCTAAGTTCTTTGTTAAACACCAAAACAAGGTTCTTAATTGATTTTTAAGCATGTAAATGTGATTTAAAACATGTTTTAAGTCAACATAAAGCTTGGTCCCTACAATAAAATTTTTAGCATATCCTTTAGCTTTGAAGCCCTTTTGAGTTTGAAACAATAAACTTTAGAAAATTAGCTCTTAGATCTATGTTTTTTGAAAAAACATAGTGATCGACATCAATTATTACCACCGATGTCAGTTACTCTAGCTAACCAAAATCTAACTGATGTTGATTTTTCTGACTAACATCGGTTAAGAAGGTAACTAATGTTAACATTTCTACCAATGTTGGTTATTGTGTAAAAATTGTGGTAACCAAAAATGGTAAAATAAAGTTAGAAAATCAATTTTCAAGAGTTTTAGAGGCTCAAACAATTATTTTAGAGTTGCAAAATGATCTTCTTCAGGTGTGAGATGCGTCTAGTCCCACCGAGTGTGCCATTATGTGATCTAGGAATTTGACTCAAGAGAGGATGGTTAGTATGTTGTTAGTTCCAAAATGAAAACAAAATGAAATAAACACACTAATAACATAACATCTCTAGGCCTATACACTAGGGAGAGATTAGTTAACAAAAGAAAATGACAAACACAACTAAAAATCAAGGGATCAAATACAAGAGTTCCTTCACCTTCCTTGGATGCTCCAAATGCCTTTGTAGTAGTGTCTTGCTCAGCTTGTGCTCACGAAGTCCTTAGCAATGGAAGCTTGGATACCTCAATCTCTCCTTGGCACCTTTGGCTTGTGTCTTGGCTTGGATTATAATGAATTTTGCATGGTAACACTAGTTTCATGAAGCTTTTGGAACTAATCCTACATTATAACTTTGCACAAATTAAGTTTAGAAATGATGTTGTGAGGCCTCCTATTTATAGATTTTTGGATTTGATTAGAATCAACCTCAACCATCCATCTCAATATAAAGTTGTGTGGTTGAGGATTAATTCAATTTTTTTTAATTAAGTTTGTAATTATCCTCATCATGACATTGGAAGAAGGGGTAATTAAGAGGTATGGAGGGCATCATGGAAGGCATTGATGAGGGATGAATCTTGATATTTGTCGCATTTATGGCCTAAGGATGTCTTCCCAAGAAATGAGGTCACCTGATGATGTATATATTCAATATTCATTTCCAAAAATAAGTATTCAACAATTTTCCATGGAATTATTAATTATGCCTTGATTTGGGTTAATTAGCTCTTAAGCATGATTAAGCACTTTGTGCACAAATTACTCAACTTGATCAGAATGCCTTGTTATTGGTCCTAAATTTAAATGGATTGGAATTGGAAGGCACTATCAAATGCATTGGAATTATATTCCTATTTAGGATGTTACCAACAAGAAATAATAAAGGCATGCATCTTGTGCAGAAGATTTGATAGGAAAGAGCAGCCCAGAGCATGTGGGTGAAAAATTAGCATTTTGACTCTAAATGATCTGATCAAACTTAGCTATCCCATAAATATCATTATCCCATTTAAGGATACCCTATCAAAATTTGGCACTTGAATACATTAGTTTCACCTCATTTAATATATTCTAGTGTTTTTAGGCCAAATTGTGCATTTTGGGTAGAAATTGGTCAAAGTATTGGTTGGAGATTATCGGTGGCCAATTTTAGGTGTCTATAATAAGAATACAAGGCATGTTAAAATTCACAAACATACACACAATTATAAACAAGTAAGATTGGAATGAAGGCCACAAGCACATATAAGATTACAAGCAAAAGACATTGGAAAATGTCCTAAGACACACACAATTAATAAAATAGGAACTGATAAATGCAATCAAATCTAGCTACACAAATCAAGAAAAGGAGTGTAATTGATATAATTACAATCACATCTAACTAATGAAATCAAGAAGTGAAAATATGTAAGACATGTAGTACAAGACTAGGCAGATGTTAAGAAATAAACAAGTTCTATACACTGGTGAGTTTCAATAAAATAATCTATGTAAGCTAGTAAGTAATGTACATCATCATGATAACTAGAGTGTGTGGTGTAGGAATGACATTACCTAGATGGTTTAGTCATGTATAATATGCCCTTGATGGGTAGATATGCTGATGTATGTCTCAAATATAAGAGTAGGGTGCCCCCTCAATGGGTAGAGTGAAGCAATCAAGGATCTGGGTGTCACTACACACACTCAAAGAAGATCAAGTGAAGCATGGTAATGTAGATAAATTGACAAAAAATAGCATAGAATACCAAAATGTAAGACTAGAATGGTAGTAGAAATGTAAAGCTTAGATTATGTATACAATTGAATTTTTTTTGGTGTTTTGAATTTATTTGAATGTTTTTGTATTTTAAAATTTTATATTTTTTTGTTATTTTGAAATAGGCTATGTAGAAAAAATCATAAGGAAACTATGTACATGAAATCAAATAGAAACTATGTACAAGTAAGCTGAGAAATTATGTACAAGTAAGCTATGAAATTATGTACAAGTAAGTTGAGAAAAAATGATAGCAATCAATGAGTCTCAGAAGAGACTCCCTACCATGGTGTCATATATCAAACAAAGGAATTATGAGTGATTGTGAAGCATGTGAGAATGGATATGAATATGACTTTGAATATTCAAATTCATTATTAGTATCTTGGAAAACATAATAACCTATATTGTTCCACTCATAATTATCATTTTGATCTTGAACCAATGGAATGATAGTGTTTAATTTTATTATATCTAGATATTTTCCTTTGATTAATTGTGTCTATGAATGATTTGCCTTAGGATGTTCAATAAATCCCAAATATTGGTGACAAACATTATCAATTGTTAGAATAGGACTAGTGATGCCTTGAGCATGCTTGCCCAAACCTTGACCTTGATAATCAAACTATTATAGATATTTTTGACCAAACCTATATTACTTTGAAATTTTAGCCTCATTTTGGAGAGGTATATTTTCATCTTTTTTGTGCTTTACCTATGCTTATAGTACTATTTGTTTCTCTAATTTTGCTTTTTGATCCTTTTGTTATTCTTAGTTATGCTTTGGTAACCAATTTTATAATGGTTTTGAATTTGACCCTTTGTGAATGTGTTCATGTGTCATTGTGAATTTCTTGAATGATTTACCTTGTATAGGTTCCTCATTATTAATTATCTATTGTATATATTTTTTAATGCCAAACATGAATCTGTGTGATGCCCATGCTTTCTATGATATGCATAATAATATCTAGATCTTCTCATTGGATGTAGAGGAGGTAGTTTAATCAACTTAGATTTAATATTTTCCATTAGTACCTCACTTGAACCCTTGAACTCTTATTTTATCTTTGAATTCTTATTGAATCATTATTTTTAGAATTTATTTATTATGATTTATTGTTTTAATATGTAACATTGCTTGCAACTAATTGACTAGGTGAAGGTGCATATACATGATTGGCACTAGGGTTCCTTTGAGGATTTTATATTATAATATAATTTTCCAATGTTCTAATCTTTTCATGTAATATCTAATTCTTCATTTTTGAATTTAAAATTAACTTGCTCATACTGGTGATTTAATCCCTTAGAGTCTCACAAGTGCAAACCCTAGTTATTTCCAATTGAATATGTAAGCACATATGTTGAAGAGGGTTTGAAGAATCTATAGGCTAAATGTATGCATTAGGAAAAATAGTATAGGATACCTCACCTTTTTGAGGGGTTATCGCATGGACCTAGTTTGAGGGAAAGTAACTATCACCCTCTTAGGGGAGAGGAGGACAAAGAAATTATATCCTGTGCATAAGATATGACATTAAAATTTAACAAGTGGTTGGTAGCTTATGCAATGGATCATATAAGTATGTGAGGATTTTATTATTAATTGAATTATAGATAATAGATAGATAACATGTTAAAAATTAATGAAATATGAAATTTATTTGAATTGGTCTTAAAATAACATGTACGTATGTATTTATGTCATTTTTTAATTCATGATAAATGGAAGGGAACAATCATGAAAGAGAATATATAAAAATTTGCATAAGTAAATCATGATTTAATAAAATTAGAATATTCAACGCAATGTACATAAATTATAATTTTAATTTTGAAACCCTAGGCTAGAGTTTGAAAATATCAAGACCTAGTATAGGCAACTAGGGTTTGAAAGAAATAATTTTTGAAATTAATATGGTAAATTGTAAAAATTAAATGTGAAATTATAATTTATATATGCAGGAAAAATTAAAAAAATACTAGAAAATTATCTAGGAATATGGTTTCTAGGGTTTTTGTGCATAAACAAAGTAAGTTGGGTTCACCAAATGATTTAACATTTTGGAGAATAATGGAGTCTTATTCCTATTTCAGCTAAAAGTCTAGATTAATAAATTAGTAAATAATATTGAAATAATTACAATCCTAATTTTTATAATTTATTTGTCTTTTAAAAATTTCTAAAAATAATATTAAATAAGGAGAAATATGACTTAGCTTGAAACTAGGTTGAGACAACGGAAATAGGGCTTAAAACCAACTATGCAGGAATGGGGAGGTATCATAAAACTAGATCTAGATTTAATTAAATGAAAGGATAAGAGTGTCAAAAACAAGAAACCTTGGGGTATGATGTTGTTTTCCAATCCTATTTTTATTGTCTAGACTACTTGTAGAGACTTGAAACTTTCTAGGTATTTGCATTGTCCCTGTATGAGCCTACCTATGAAAAATTGAGTGCTAGTTGTTGATGGAGCTCATTGTAGAGTTGTTTTAATATTTAAAACCTAGACCTCCATTATGCTTGATAAAAAATGTTTGAATAACTTGAAAAAGAGGGTGGGTTAGTGTGTAAAATGCACTAAATGTGTAATCCACACTACTTATGTGGGCACACTGCCTACATACCAATACTCCGAAGAGGGATCAAATAATAAATAGTTCTCCCACCTAATGTGATTTATTCAATAGTGTGATATGGATTTGAAATGCCAAATTAAGAGTGATTGAGGTGTCTAAGGACTGGTATGAGGGTTTAAGAATGTTTGTAGCTATGTTGGGTGATTGTATGTAGAGAATAGGGAAGTTTGCCTTGAAACTTTGTTTGTATTCTTGCTTGTTTTATAATATTGGTCACCACCTCCATTATAAATGAGATTTGCATGGGATTTTATAGGGAATAATTGGTCATGGGTTATATGTATTCATGCCAAGTTGACATAATTATGGATAGGGACCAGATGAAAATGTATGTTGGGGATGAAAAAATAAATGGACAAGAACATAAAAAATGGGACACCCTAAGGTCTGACGCTATATTCCAAGTATGGTTCTCCTATCATACATGATTAAAAATTGGGAGAATAAGATTGGCCTAGGAAATATAACCTGGCTGAGGTGGAATGATCATCCAGAAGGTTTGGGTTGACTGGAAATGAGCGAAAAGGTGTTTAGAAGGGTCGTAAGAGCATGCAAAAAGGACCTATGGATTGTGTGTCATAAGCCACACTAAAACTACCAATTTGGACATTTTATATGACTATAATACTAAAAATAGATATTATAAAATATCCAATTACTATAAATTAAATAAATTAATTTTAAATAATTTTACAATATGCATGTACCATTTTGTATATTTCTCTCTAGAAGCTGGAGAAAAAAATAAAATAGAACTATGGCCAAATAAAATAATGTTTTAGAAGCTAGCGATGAATAGTGTAGTGTTTAATTATTTTGGAAATTAGGGGTTTAATTCCTAAGCAAATAAAGGTCTAAGTAAATGTAAATTAGTAATTAATGTATCTTAATTAGCCTAATAATTTATGTAAATAGATATGTATTTTTATCTTTTCTAAAAATAACAAGAAGTGTAGAGAAATCAAACATAGCTTATTTTGGGTCAAAATGGCTGATTCAAGATCTAGAAAATATTATGTAGGGGTGGAAGACTATTGCAAACAAAACCTAGAACTCTATTTCTAAATTGGATAGAGTGTTGAACTCAAGACACCCTACTACTTGGTGTTATAGTCCACTTTTCAGAGCTATTGTCCTCTTTTGATGCTATTGTCCAATTTTTGTGTTGTTGTCCTAGTGACCTAGCTTTTCTGAGTTTTATTTGGTAGGTCTATAACACTCTGGCCATGAAATATCAAAACTTGATTTTGTGTAGAGCTTTTTGTGTGTCTAATTTAATCTTTAAAACCCTTAGGAGCTCTCGGTACTTAAATTTGAATAGAAAACTTGGGAAAGAGAGAAGGGGTTAGTGAGTAAAGGATTCATTAGATGTACTTCACACTCCATGTGTGGGCACACTACCTACATACCAATACTCTAAAGAGGGATCAATATAATGTAGTTCTCCCATTTGAAGTGCTTGGTGAAATTGTGTGACGTATGTAACTAATTACAAAACTAGAATGTCCTTTGGATGACTAGGGACTAATATGAGTGCTTGAATAGGCTCAAATTGGTTTTGGAAGGCTGTATATAGAGAATAAGGAAGAGTGCTAGTTTACTTTCTTGTATTCTTGATCTTTTCTTGTGAACGAGTGCCAACCCTTCTAAATGGACATTGAATGGAATTTGATAGGGAAACTGATGATCTTGGGTTAGATGAACTAGTATTAGGATAATAAGGGAAAACATAAAGAATCAAGAAAACTTGATCATTAGAGGTGAAAATGAACTTAGATAATAGCACTAAAAACAAGACACCCCTAAATTTTGATGCTCCTATCCAAATTAGGCATTATTATCCTAGGAGGATGAACCCTAGGGGGAATGGATCTAGGTTTGGGAGGGTTTCTTGGGTTTTAAATATCTAAGTCTTGGAAGATATGGGTGATTGGGAATCATTGAAAGTTTAGCTAAGCAGGCTTGAGTGAGAAAGAAAGAGGACCTATAGGTTGGGTGCTATTAGCCATGCCTAAGTCATCTAATTTTGCATTTTATATGATTACATTTTCTCCCCCTTTATTTTAGTGATGTAGTAAAGTGAAATACTATGATAAAGGAAAAATAAGAAGCATACTTAAACTTACCTATGAGGGAAAATATCATGAAATTGTGTGATGTTGGATGTGCATAGAGAGAACATGTTGTGATGTGTGAATCTACAAATAAAACATGAATTAGATTAATTCTTACTAGATACACTATATCTAAAATAAGAATGTACAAAAAATGAGTAAAAAAAGAGAGAGGAATGAATAGACCTCATCGGGTATGTGAACCAATACAAAACCCGTTGTGATGTTGGATTGTGCTGAGTATGTGTTGAATCAATATTAATACCACAAACAGAGTTGAGTGCTCAATTCTCCAAAATATGGCTCAAGAATGCAAAGGCTATCCCTTTGGCTCCATTATCACCAACTAAGTGAAGTTAATGAATCATGTGTGTACTAATTGATGTCTAGACTATGTATCCAATCCCTCTGAATAGGTGGTTCAAGAATACAAAGGCTAGCTAGACCTTTGACTCCATTCAAACAAGCTCTGAAGATATGAAGTGATATCGGTATAGAATAGATGTCATATGGAATGGCTCATGGAGCTCATGAATGTGCTAGAAATCTAACACTGTAGCATGAATATCTAAATGTGTGGCCACTCTTGGCCATTTCAAAAGATGGAGATTAGGCTTGTATGAAAGCCACTCTGAAACTAATGTACTAGGTTTATATGAAAGCTAACTCAAGAACTTGAGTACTCAAAAAGATAAAATTATACGAAAGTTGAACTCTAATGTGATGCCGACAACCTATAGATGGAGTAAGGCACAACTTTTGAGAATGTCTAGAATAAATTGAACTTAGAAATAAAATAAGATCAATGTGACATACACATTACCCACAATCAGTAATGTTTGGAACATGGATTATGATCTAGAAGTTATACCAACTACCAAATTTTAATTGAAAGTGAGAAACATCATACCTTGCATGATAATTCCTCATATTTTAGAAAACCATGATGAAACTACAAAATTTAAAGGATCTGGAAGTGTAAAAACTATCCCTAAACTAGTTTTTTTGACTATTTCTAGAAACCCTGAGTGTTTTTCTTCTTAGATAGGAGTGCCAAACTATGGACACCACTATTTTTATGCTACTATCCAATTTATGGTGCTACTATCCATTTTTTGTGTTACTATCCATTTTTGGCACTACTATCCATTTTTGGTGCTACTGTCTAGTGTGAAAATTAACTATTGATCTGAGACTGTTCCTATTTTTTTGCTTTGGATTGACCAGTTTAAGCTTTAGATTCTGTGTTGACTATCTTGAATACTACTATTTTGATTTCTAAAAGGTTTTATCTCTATGATAAATCCCTTATTATATGCCCCCTCTTTTGAGGGTAGGAATGATGAACTTACAATGATTGCCCTCAAAAGAAAAGAGTCATGGAAGTGTGTTAATTCTAAAAAGATATATGATATAGAATTTTATGTTTGACAATATGTTTCAAGATATATCAATGTTTGTATCAAGAGATTATTAGATCAATAGGGGTATTCCTAGATAGATATAACAATGTGAAATCATGCACAAAAATAATGAATTGGAGATAGAAATGTTAATTGTTAGTTGTTAGTTTGGAGGGATAGAGCATGATGTCTATTATGGCACCCAAGAAAGCAAGGTAAATGCATGATATGTATCATGGCATGGCACAAATTTGATAATCAATAAAAAAACAAGCAAAAAACAAGAAACATATTAGATGGGCCGAGGGGCCAAGCAAACAAGGGACATGCCACTCAAACTAGAAACAAACATGGAAGGCATGTTTAAATACCTTATACACATACAAGTGAAATAATCAAAGTTGGAACATAGGCCACAGGCACAAAGAGAAGTAAAAATAAAGGACATTGGAAAATATCATAAGGCACATACATGAAAATGAAGTAAAGGACATTGGAAAATATCCTAAGGCACAAGCAGGAAACAAGTTGGAATTGAAAATGCAATCACACAAGCTACACTAAGCAAGTAGAGAAAGCATGTAAGAACTAGAAGATACAAACACATCTAACTAATCAAAGAAAATGTGAGAGTATACAATACATGTGTAGTACAAGAATAGGTATATGTTAATAAATACACAAATGTTAGATACTAGTGAGATGTCGAAATAATATTCTATGTAAGCTATAAAGTAATGTTTATCAGCATGAAAACTCAGAGTGTATACTATAAAAATGACATAACCTAGATGGTGTATTCATGTAGAAGATTCCCCCAATGGGTGTGTATAATAATTTATGTCTCAAATTTAGAAGTAGGAATGCCCCCTCTATGGGTAGAATGAAGCAATCAAGTAGCTAGATGTCACTGCACACACTTAAAGAAGATCAAGTGAAGCATGGTAATATATCAAATTGACATACAATAGCATGAAACAAAAAATGTAAGTCCTAGCATGATTGTAGTAATGTAAAACATGGGTGATGCATACAATCTAAATGTTTTTGGTGTTTTTGCAATTTATTGAATGTTTTTGCATTTTTGAATTTTATATTAATTTTGTAGTTTTGAAAATATTTGAACTATGTACAATCAAGCAGGAGATAATATGTAAAATAAAATGTGTAGAAAGAACCTACTATACATGGAATTTACGTAGATGCATAATGTTTATTAGGTTTTTGAATTTCTTTCCTTTGAGTGATGCTAGATGATACACTTTAGGTCTAAGATTTTTAGTAATGATGTAGGGGCCTAGCCAATTTGCTTTGAATTTTCCTTTAGTTTATTCCTTGTCATTGACATTGTGAAGGTTTTATTTGAGAATAAGATTATTAAATTTGAATTTTTTGATGTGAATGTGCTTATTATAGGCTCATTGTATATGTTGTTGGTATATTTTGAGGTATTCTACAGCTTGAATATGTGTATGGTCTAATTATTCAAGCTGGTGTAAACACTTTTATTGGTACTGGTCATTATTGAGAATACCTTTTAGGGAGACATGAAGGGATGGAATTTCTAATAATAATGGTAAAACTTCCTCTGTGACATAGTCGAGTGAATAAGAAGTAGCCCCTGTGGGTGTATGAATACTTGTACCATAGGCCCATAGTGAGAAAACTAGTTGATTGTGCCAATCATCACCAAACTTGGTTACTATTTTTCTCAAGTTATTGTTAATTATTTTGTTAGTGGATTCTACTTGACCATTTCCTTGTGGATAGTATGGAGTGGAGGATGTGCTTTTGATTTTGTATTTGGTAAAAAAAATTGATAGTTTTGTTTTTGAATGATGTTCCATTGTCTAAAATTATAGCAGCAGGTAGGCCAAAGCATGAAATAATATGGGTCATGATAAGAATACAAATGTCTTCACCTATGGTAGATTGAAGTGGAACTACTTACACCCATTTAGTAAATTATTTTGTGGTAGTGATTATGAATTTATGTCTATTGGTAGACTCAGGGTTGATATTTCCAATGAGATCAAATCCTCATAACATGAATGACCACATAGATACAATGGGTTGTAATTGTTGTGATGGTGCATGTTGTAGATTACTATGTCATTGGAATTTATCACATAACTTTCCATATTATAGACATTCATATTGCATGGTAGGCCAGTAGTACCCCTATTAGAGAAGTTTATGTGACATGGCTTTGCCATTAAAGTGACCACCACATTCACTGTTGTGTATTTGGGTTAGAATTTTTTTGGCTTCTATGAAGGTTAAGCATCGTAGTAAGTGTCCATCAAAGGATCATTTGAAAATGTCCCTACCAATTATTACATAACATAGTGCTTGCTTTTATAACTTACATTTGTCATTTCTACAGAAAGTGTCTAATGTAATAGATTTATTGAGAAAGTTGTAAATGTTAGTAAACATTTTGGGGGTTATAGAGCTTCATGTGGTAGCTAAAATGGAGAGATAAATCAAATCTACATTAGATATGGATGGTGATTGTAATCATTTGATTTTAAATATTGTTTGATTATCATTGATATCAATGGGAATGAGAGATGTCACATTGGCCATTGCATCTACATGTCTATTATATTTTTAGGGAATGCTCTCAATAGAAAAATAATTAAATTGCAAGGATAGACACTGTACCATTTTGCAGTATAGGATAAGGTGTTCTTATTTTGTTTGATAAACATCATTGAATTAATTAACCACCAATTGAGAATCCCTAAATATTTGAATAGATTTGATTTTGATGGATTGTGCAAAAAATAATCCTAATATGAGTGCTTCATATTATACTATGTTGTTGGTGCATGAAAAACTTAATTACTATGCTATAAGAATTGTATGGTCAAAAGGATCGATAAAGATAATGCCCGCTCCTACACCATATGCACATTGATAGCCATCAAAGAACATGGTCTAAGTATTTGAATGAGTAGAATGTGCAGTGAAATCATCTCTAAATGTGTGACTTAAAGGGTCGATATTTAATAGTGGGGATATTGCCAAATGCTATAAATGATTTGGTCCTTAATCAATTTTTGGAAGATTACTTTTAAGTCAAATTCTGTTAACAACATAACCTATTTTGTGATATGACCAAAAAGATGTGGTTTTACTAGTAAAAACTTTAGAGGGTTTGATTTTGTGATTACATGAGTTTCATTATTGACCATGTAATGTCAGAATTTTTGTGTGGTAAAAACTAATGCTAGACATAATTTTTCTATTAGGGAGTAATTTTTTTCATAATTGACCAATGTGTGACTGATGTAATAAATTGCATGTTTGGTATTTTGATCATCATGTTGTGCCAAGAGTGATCCTAATGCATGATAAATTATAGAGATATAAAGGAGAAAAGGTTTGTTTGGGATAGGTGGGACTAAAATAGGTGGATTAAGGAGATATTGCTTGATTGTGTCAAAGCTATTTTAACATGCATGGTCCAAAATAAACTTTATATCTTTCTTTAGTAGGTGTGTAAAGGACTATGTTTTATCAGCAAGTTGAGCTATGAAATGACAAATTGATTGGATATTACCTTGGAGGGATAGGAGTTATTTTAGATTTGTAGGGGGTGGCATATCAATAATAGCTTTGAATTTCTTAAGATTAACTTCTATGCCACGCCAAGATATAATGAAACCTAGGATTTTTCTTGATGTAACTCTGAATACACATTTATTTGGGTTTAATCATATGTTGTATTGTCTAAGTTATGTAATTTTTTTTGTAGATCAATAGTGTGATGTTGATGTTGTTTAGATTTGGCTAGTATATCATCAATGCAATCCTTGATAGTATGGTGAATTAAGTCATGAAAGATGTGCATCATAGTATGTTGATATGTGGCCCCAACATTCTTTAATCTAAAAGGCATAATAATGTAAGAAAATGTGCCCCATGGTGTTGTGAAAGATGTTTTTTCTTGATCTTCTTCACAAATTTGATCTGATTAACTAGAAAAACCATCCATAAATGATAGCATTTCCTATCCAGTTATGGAGTCTATGATCATGTCAATATTGGGTGAAGGGAAATAATCTTTTAGGCATGCTTTATTTGAATCTTTATAATTGGAACAATATCAAACTTGCCCATTAGGTTTGATGATGGGAACTATACTAGAAATCCATTTAGGATGTGCTATTGGGTAAATGAAACTAGCATCTAAGAGGCATTGGATTTCATCTTTTACTAAAAGAGCCACCTTAGGATGCATTTTATGATTTTTTTGTTTAACTAGTTTAGCTTTAGGGTATAAAGGAATCTAATGGACTACTATAGATGTATCAATTCTTGGCATATAAAAATATGACCAAGCAAAGAGTTCAGGGAATTTTGTTAAGGCTTGATGAATATCAACATCTTCTTCCTTTTTTAGGGTAATGAATAATAAGATAATGCGAGGATCCTTATTGATCTTGAAATTGAAATTCACTATTTCTTCATTAAGTAATGTGGAATGATCAAGTGTGTATGGAGTTGTAGGGATAATATCATCTGAGTCAACTAGTATATCAGGGGAGAAGTTGATACTTTTACCAAAGTATGCATGGGTATTTTTGTGGTTTAGAAATTAGTTTTTATGGTAAAAAGATGAGATATCCTCATATATGCCAAGAAATTGAAGGAGGGATTCATCATTAGAGAATTACTCTAATGAAAACATGTTAGGTGAAGTTGTGTTATCAATAAGATCAGGGTAGATTAATGATAGTGTAGAAGTATGGTTGATTGTATTATCAATACATTCAATTGGTGAATAGAATTTTATGTATTGTAAAAAGGTGGGAGAGGATTTATTGTGGTTAAGGTGGAACTGGTATCCTAGCTCCTATAATTTATGTTATGTGGATGCCTTGATTGGATTGATTATTCCTTATTCATGTTTTCCAAGTCCTTTGCCTTGATAGCCCATCTTATTATTAGTAAATAAAAAAATAAAGAAAATACAATGTCTAAGTAAATTTAAATTAGTAATTAATGTATCTTAATTAGACTAGTAATTTGTGCAGACAAATATGTATTTTTTATCTTTTCTAAAAATAACAAGAAGTGTAGATAAATCAAACTTAGCTTGTTCTGGGTTGAAACGACTGATTTAAGATCTAGAAATTATTGTGTAGGGGTAGAAGACTGTTGCAAAAAAACATAGAACTCTATTTCTAGATTAGACAGAAGTGTTGAACTTAGGACACCCTACTACTTGGTGATATAGTCCACTTTTTAGAGCTATTATCCACTTTTGGTGCTATTGTCCAATTTTGACACTATTGTCCTAGTGACCTAGAGTTTTTGGGTTTTGTTTGGTAGGTCTGTAACACCCTAGCTATGAAATATCAAAGATTGATTCTATATGAATGTTGTTATGTGTCTAATTTAATCTCCAAACCCCTTAGGAGATCTTGGTACTTAAACTTGAATAAAAAAACTTTGGAAAGAGAGAAGGGGTTAGTGTGTAAAGGATATGCTATATGTACTTCACACCTCATGTGTGGGAATGCTACCTACATACCAATACTCTAAAGAGGGATCAATCTAATGTAGTTCTCCCATTTGAAGTGTTTGGTGTAATTGTGTGATGTATGCAACTAGATGTGAAACTAGAATGTACTTTGGATGACTAAGGACTGGTATGAGTGCTTGAATAGGCTTGAATTGGTCTTGGAAGGCTATATGCAAAGAATAGGAAAGAGTGCTTGAGTGTACTTGCTTGTATTCTTACTCTTTTCCTATGAATGAGTACCATCCCTTATAAATGGACATTGAATGTCTTTTTATAGGGAAATTGTTGATCCTGGGTTAGATGAACTTATATGAGACTGATAGGGGAAAATTTAAAGAATCAAGAAACTTGATCATTAGAGGTGAAAATGAACTTGGACAATAGCACAAGAAATAAGACACCCTTAAATTCTGGTGCTCTTGTTTAAATTAGATGCTATTGTTTTAGGAGGATGAGCCCTAGGGGGATGGATCTAGGTCCATGAGGGTTGTTTGGATCCTAAAAATCTAAGTTTGAGAAGCTATGAGTGACTGGGAATCAATGAAAGTTTATCCAAGAAGGGTTGAGTAAGCAAGAAAGAGGACCTATAGGTTAGGTGCTATTAGCCATGCCTAAGTCATCCAATTTCACATTTTATATTATTATATTTACCCCCAATTTATTATAGTGATGTAACAAAGTGAAATACCAAGATAAAGGAAAATAAGAAGCATACCTAAAATTACATGTGAGGGAAAAGCTCATGAAGTTGTGTGATGCTAGATGTGCATAGATAGAGCACACTGTGATATGTGAATCTACAAATAAAACATGAAGTAGATCATTTCTTACTAGATACACTATATCTAAAATAAGAATGTACAAAAATTGAGTAAAATAAGAGAGAGGAATGAATACACCTCATTGGGTATGTGAACCAATACAAATCCTATTGTGATGTTGGATTATGCTGAGTATGTGTTGAATAAAGAGTAATGTCACAAATGGAGCTGAGTGCTCAATTCCCTAGAATGTGACTCTAGAATGCAAAGTTTGGCCCTTTATCTCTATCATCGCTAAGTGAAGTTACTGAATCATGCATGTGCTAATCTCTATTTGGACTGTGTGTCCAATCCTTCTGAATAGGTGGCTCAAGAATACAAAGGCTAGCTAGACCTTTGGCTCCATCATTGCCTCATGAAATGAAGCTACGAAGTGATACCAGTATAGAATAGATGTCATATAGGATGGATCATGGAGCCCATGAATGTGATATAAATATGAAAATATAGCATGACTAGCTGAATGTGTGTTGGAAACTAGGCCACTCTTGGCCATTTTGAAAGATGGAGATTAGGCTTGTATGAAAGCCACTCCAAAACTAATGTACTAGGCTTATATGAAAGCCCACCTGGGAACTCAGGTACTTAGAATGGTGTATCCACATGTGTAGGACCAACCTATAATTAAATTACTATCTCACCCAATGAACTCTAAACATGCCAATTGAAACCATTAATAACTATATCTATTAGAGTGATATCCTTCTCTTAATAACCCAAATCTTGTAGTAGTGTGAAGGTGCACATATTAAGACTAGAACCATTTTCAATGAGTACACTATAGATAGGCTAATTATGGATATGTGTTATGATAAAAAGAGCATTGTAACCTTTATCATCCTCCATAATATCTTGATCTAAAAATGATATCAAAGGTCTGGCTAGAACTCTGGATTAATACACACCTATCATACCCCTCAAAGGATGTGTCTCAACTGAAGATGCCTGGAATGTTAGTAGTTATTTGTGCATTTATTTTATTCATAGTAATTTTAAAAATTCTTTTTGGTGATAAAATGGCCACAAAGGCAATTCCTTCTTCTCATCCCTAAGATAAATTTATCAAATTTTCTTACAATTATGACCATCACTGGACAAATTCACAAAATTTCACATTAGCTAAAACTATAGAAAATGATTTCATTTATAGTGAAGATAATGACTATTATTTTAATGAAGGATATGATGATATACGTAATGATGAGGGTGAATCACAAATATATGAACATTCTACTCTTAAACCCATCTCTTTTATTCCTTCTTCTAATGAGAATAATTTTGATAAATGGGAAAGATACTTCTCACCTCATTCTCCTAGACACAATGCACCAAATGCATAAATTAATCATGCACTTCCAAATGAACCTCTTATTGGTGATGATTTACTTCCATATGATCCTAATCTCTCTCTACCTTTTACTACTACTATGTTCAAAATACAACAATATATATGAAATAGAATTAAATTACCTAAGCATAGTTCAAATGGTGCATTATGTGTTCTTGAATCTACTCTTTCAAAATAATGTTCAAATGATAACTCTTCTACTCTCACTTCTCATGTTGAAAATGAAAAAAAGGCATATACTCTATCCATGGATAACATAGATACACATGGTATTTTAAATGCCAATGATAATTTATTACATATTAGAAAGAAATTAACTCTTTCTCTTACACCTCTCCCTAGCAATGATGGAAGTGATGATGAATATGATAGTGAACATGCAAATTAATATGATAATGAAAGTGACTATGAAAATGATACTTCAAATTCTTCTATTTTAAATGAACAAAATGTAGAATGTGACAATGCATGGAATAATGATGACTATTATACATATAGTGAAGAAGAAAATGTATCTCGTGCTTCTAACCCTTCTCTCACTCCTCTCAATTCTAATTCATGTGAAAATATTACTCATAATTTTATTCATGATTCTATGTCAAATAATGCACATGTTAATGCTAACATCACATCTTCTACTAAATTTGAATTTGATTCACTAAAACATAAAGATACCAATGAATATCCCAAGCCACCCCTCACTATGGTATAACCCAGTTCTAATTCCTCATGTAAAGAGAATGATAGCCCACATCCCTCTAGTTAGGTCCAAGATACCATTACTCCTATGGTTCAAGTGAGCACACCCCCTCTTTATGATCCAATTGCAAAATGTAGCTTTACCATGGCTAAAATTAATAATAAAATTCAAATATTAAATGAACCACTTCAAGCTAATAGTGTACCATCCTAGGAGATCATCTCTTTGATGCATACAATTGGTGAACTACAACACCAAGTACATCTCCTTACCTTGGAAAACAAAACTTATAAATCTAGTAAATAAAAAATAAAATTGAACTGTGGCCAAATAAAATAATGTTTTAAAAGCTAGCGATGAATAGTGAGGACCTTTTTTATTTCATGTTTATGTAAGTAACAAAAGTGTATTTGAAACATAATGACTGTTACAAAATGTATCTAGGAACTATAAAAAAATTTGTTTACCTTTTGATATGATTACAAGAAGATAAATAACATTGGTTTCAATGATATCGATGAACTTTAAATGCTTACCACTATGGAAGAAATATTCAAGATTTCATTATGGTTTTAATGTTGTCATAAAGCATATAAATTAATGTTAGATTAATTTATTATTATAATTGAAGAAAAATATTAATCAAAATGATTTTATGGTATTATTCATATGAAATAGTAAGTAGTTTTGTAAATATTATGCCAAGGAATGTTTATCTAAGAGTACAATTAAAGCTGATGTCCTTATTTTATAATAAATATTGTATGGCATACACATGAAATCATTTTTGTTAATTATATTTTACAAAATAATAAGTTTTATTTGTTCCAGATGTAGTTGGATTAACTAGCTATCCACAATCTATATAAATATTTAGAATGGAGATAGGTATATGCTCTTTGGATTCAACAATATATAAACCTATGTTATTTAAAATTATTATGTATTTAAGATAAAACATGAAGATAATATAATAAAATCAACACATTGATATACATGGAGATAATCAGGAATATAAATGCACGCCTCTATATTGGATTTGTCAAGATATTGTAAATATGCTTTATTTCTATAATTGTTAATCAAGTTAATAAATGAGGCATGATTGATATGGAAAATTAGAGAGCCTATAACCCTATGTTATTAAAAAATGATAAAAAAGTGGCATGATTCCAAAAAATACATTTTACTCACTATTTTGGCAAAATAATATATATTGACTAGTCAATTGCACCTAAAATGAAAAATAATAACATTTGTATAACATTGATGCATCATTGAAGGGAAAAGGTTTAAAAGAAGATAAATAATAATGAATAAAAAATTATCACTTACAATTGAAATATGGCCATCATTTTCACCATTTTAATCCATAGATTATATTTTTTGTTAATTTTATGTGTTTTTATACCAATTACACTAAAAGCGCCAATTGAATATGCATTGTTTGATTCCACAAGATCAGGTATTTTCATATCTGGCGTGAGCCTACATTAATTTAAATTACACAATGTATATTCTATTAGAGTATTTATATTAGGAAAAATTCAATAATCAAAATCATGTCTTTAAAATCTTGATTTTACTTTGAGTGAGAAATTTATAATGTGCAAAGTCATGCCTAGAATAAATATTGTGTAAAGTTTTGGATAAAATAATTTTTTATGTTAATTTTTATTGTAATTTGACCATTTTGGTAAAAACCATCAGTGTGAAATGTTTATGCTTTTGAATATGTATTTTTTTAATGTGTGCAATACCATAAAACACCAATATATCATACTCAAACATTTATGTAGGTTTTCGTGCACATAGTTCAAGTATAGGGCATATAACATGCAAGGATAAGTCAATGATGCATAGAAAATACTTCAATGAAAAAAAATGTATCAAAGAAATAAAATAAAAATAATTATGTGGATAGAGTATATAAAGAATTCTAATCTTTATTTGTAGAAAAAATATTTCTTTGAAATCTAGTTTGGTTGAGATTTTGCTTCTCATTCATCACTACAATTTGAAAATTCAAAATTATACCACTTTTGAACAAAAAATTAACTATTATAACAAGATGTATTTTTCCTTTTTTCTAAGAGAAAAAAATATTGAATAAGCATGTTTAGTAGTTTTTAAACCTAATTTGGATTAATAATGTGATTCATTGTAATTAAGATAAAAACTCAAAATGTAATTCAAATTGTACAATATGGAATTTAAGCATGAATCTAAATGTAAAGTATTGAAATAGATTTGACAAGTTTCATGTGATAAATATGAAAAGTGATTAAGAGGAAAATATACTTAACTTTTCTAAGAAATTGGCTAACACTAATTATGTTCTAATAGCAGACATGGGTTAAAATAAGGTGTGTAACTCTTATATATTAAGAACTAAGTTTTTGTATGTGTAGGGACACTAAGATCAAGTTCATTCAATAATGGTAATGTTAATGTCTATGTGTGATGTCACCATCCTATGAGTTATTATGGATTTGTGATATAACATTTAATTGTGTTTTCCTATTATATATTTTTATGTGTGATATTCAAGGCTAATTCCACAACTCCAAAAATCAATATCCTACTCAAAACCCATGCCTACTTGTGAGGGATAAAAATGATAAAAACATTGGAATTGTACTAGGTTGAGCTAAACACAACAAACCTTATTGATGATTGTTCATTTCCTATGTATCCAAAGCTCTTAGTATGGAAGTCAAGACACACATAGTTATTGCCCTTAGTGTAATTGTGGAATTCTTATCCTTCATTATATTTTTGCACCTAGTGAGTTTGAGTTTTGACATCTGACCTTATTTTGACTTGGCTTGGTGTGATTCATAATTTCCTAATGACTACTCCTATTGATTACTTTCTGATTTTTAAGGAATATGTAAGTTTTCCTCAATGTGAAATAGTATATAGATGTGTATGAGATGATTTCAAAGGACCTTTGAAATTTAGATATGATTTATGTAATATGAGTCCAATTGGGTAATATCTCATGCCACTGACATGATAGGAACATGGGCTAACCCATATAAATAACTTAATTTTGAAATGTTTTTGAGAGGGAAAATAATGTCACCCATAGACAATAACATCTATATTACTATTTGAGCTTGATGTTAGTGTTAAAAAAATAGGAATTCTAATTGAAGGATATTGAGATGTTGGCATGATATATAATCTAGTTTGAAACATAATATAAGGTTTATACAGGTGATTGATAAAAAATACATGGGTCAAAATCATTGTGAAACATGTGGATGTGAGAGAATGGAGACTTATGACTATATTTGTGTGCATAAGCCATGTGTGGTGAAGATAAGTAAAAAATGACATTGTCAAGTGCCTAATAACATGTTTTAGTATCTAAAAATTCCCCCCATTTACTATAGTATTGAATTTCAATAGAAATACAAGAGTAAAAGAATAAAAGTATACTTGAATGTGTAAACCACATTTTGTCTTTGGGATATGTATCCAAATGTGTGGCTTACCCCAAGTAATATATGAAATGAAAATGTATGTCATGACCCTAGTTGCACTTATTCCATTTATTAATTATAGTATTTTGTTATGAAATTTTGTAATATTATTTCATGGTGTTGTGATTTAGTTATTGATCTATGAGTGATTAGATGGATATTATGATATAGTTGTTATGTAATTTCATTTTAGTATTAGATATTTCTTGCTTAATGAGTTACTGATTAATTATTTAGTTTAATTGTAATATTATTTAATGTTGTTATTATATTTATTGCTCTTCAATAGTACAAATATTACTAATGGTCTATTGTGACCACATGTACATGATATGAGCTAGGTTGGATGTGACTATGAGTAGTTGAGTGAGGTTGAGAAAGTGAATGAAAAGAAACAATGAATTCAAAATTGTAAAAAAAATGAGCTTTGACTATTTTACGAATGCTTTGAGTTTTTCTTATTCTTGACTTAAATTATTGATTATTTGTATTTGTTTCAATCTAAATGCATTGCTTTAAATGGGTCTTGAGTTGATTTTGAATTCCTATTTGTACATTGCTCTACTCAGTTTTTATTTCAAATCTTAGTATGATTCGACACTTGTCAGCTTTTATCAGAATGCCATAGTATTAGTCAAATGTGCTACTTAGATTTGATTTGATCATTTCAAAAGTTATTTTCCCTTAGTGTTATTTTTTTTTATTAATATCATTCACCAATTTTTGACTTATGCTGGTTGGTGAATGGCATTAATCTTGTTTTCAAATGTTGGCTTATTGTTTGGACTCTTTAGTACTCGTAAAATACTTGACACAATCCTATTTCATAGTTTGATTAAGTGGGTAAAAGGTTCATTGAACTTTTATTTTTGTATGAAGGCATTAAATCATTGGATTTATTCTTTACTTCAAGTGGCATAGTTTAATAGACTATTGTTTGGAATTTATTGCTTGATTTGACCAAGTCCTAGCTTGGACGTGCTATGAACATGGGGTCACAACCCACCATTGGCAATGGCATTAGTTTTTTATTATTTTGAAACTTTGGTATGTGGCATTAGAACACCACTCAAGGCATGAAAGGTGAGAGGCTTACCAAACCTAATAGCGTTCTTGCTTCGTCATTTTGCACTGTTCATTTTGGAGAACCCAAAGCATGATGAAACTCTACCAATTTTTTTTGAGAATGGTATCCAAGGAAAATAAGAGGGAAATTATTTACATGAACATTATGAGATTATCATGGAGTTTAAATTATAGTGATTTATTTGCCTTGTTGGCCATGTAGAGGTTTTTGTGAAGTTTTCTTTTAGTTTTAGGGTTTTTAAAGTGGTTTGACTAGTATTTTCATGCATATAGAGGTTGGAAGTTTTGGGTTAGGTAAGGAAAAAAGGGAAATCAACTTTCATTTGCATTTTTTTTAATTGGAGTACAAGTAATGTTTATATTTGATTTTTATGAGAGTTTTTAGAATGACCCAGTTTTTATTGTTTGCATAAATAAAATGGGTGTGTTGTATTTCTTATTTATATGGGGATTATTTAATATAAATATCTAAATTTTGTGTTAAAAATCCTAAGTCATTTTATAGGGGTTTAACCCATAATTGTTTTCTTTATCTGGTAATTCCATTTAGGCTAAGACAATGCATATTGTTATTAGTTTTTGTAAAATTTCAAACCCCGTTGGGATTTTGAAAAACCATGGATCCTCTTTTCTTAATGAAAACAATCACGTGCATTATTATTAAGCCATGGTCTTGGAAGAAAATAATGAAATAGTGGATGTTTGAACGTGAGTTGTATATCCATCAAAGTTATCATAAAATATTATTTTATTATATGCAAATAAAAGACATATGTCTAGGCTATGAAATTATATCATTATGAGTGTTTTTACCTTGTGTTGGTAAACTTGATTTGGTCTATCACTTATATTTTTAGTCATTATTTTTTTGACCTAGATTGAAATATTATTGTTATGATGTAAAGACATCTTGATCTTTAGACTGTTTTACTTCTCATATTTTTATGATTGCATTCTGATGTTATTATCATTACCAGTTTTGATAATGACATTAGGACCTTCTTTCATGCTTGTCAAAAGTATGAATTGGTCAAAATTGACCTAGATATTTATGTTATTTTATTTTGTCATTTTGAGCTGTATGGTTGATAGTAATTACACTCTCTGGATGAAAGTAGTATCTTGCATGAAATTTGAGTTGAGATTGGGTATCTTTTTAGACTGTTATAAGTTTGAATGTTCTTCTTGAAGAGGTTTTTGATGTTGTCTGAGCATGCTATTTTTATCATGAGTTTTCAAAATCTATTTGTGTCATTAAATTTTATTTATTTAGATGGAAATAGTTAGAGAATATTATTTGTATTCAATGTTACTAGCAGTAATATAATTATTTGTATTTTAAGTGATGGACCTTAACTAAGACTTGAGGCTTATGTGTTTAACACCATGGATTGCACTATTAATATTAAAATATTAAAAGTTCTAAAATGAATTGTAGTAGTTGGAATAAATTCAAAGGTTTTAGTGTTGTTAATAAAAAATGTAAACAATATTGTTTGAATGTTTTCATCAAGTGTTTATGTTAAGTCAAGCTCAATAGTCATTGTTAATCTTACTTTTCTTGACTCGCCTAAATCACATCCAACTGATGGAGGGGTAGTCTAGGGCCACTTATGGTTGGGATCATTAGGACTAGAAAGGTGGGCGTTTGCTTCATTGGTGTTTTATGTAGATGATTTCTTACATATGCTTCTTCGAAATGCATTAATTTGAGTATTGGAATTGAAGTAGAAGGGATCATTTTGTAAATGAATCAGATAAGCTTGAATATATTTGTTGTAGGATCCTCATTGAATTTATTAATTATTTAAATATGATATATAATGTTATTCTTATGTTTATATTGCATAACAGGTTTAGTTGGTAATCAATTTAAATTATAATTATAAGTTGCATGTTGTTCTTTCAGTTATAATTCCATACATTAAGTTGTGATACATTTGGTTTGTGAAACCTTATTTTTTCATTTAGAGGTTGTTGAAATATTACCTTAGATAAGAATTATATGGTGGATTTAAATAACTATAGATAATGTAAGTTATGCTATAACTTCATGAATATTTAATAATCCCTTAGCAATAAGTATCAAATTGATATATTTGTGTGAGTTGAATTGTATATTGATTGGATTTATATTGGTTGGACTTAGGGATTTTTATAGGTATGTTTTTATTTGTATCTCAAATTGATAAGCCTAATATGAGTATGTTGATGTATCTCTTTGTACACTTTCAAAAGTTCATTTAGGTAACATAGTATAAAACTAAAATTGTGTGAATCTTTCAAAAGGTTCATACAATTGTTTAATACTACTAGTTATCTTATTTTAGATAGATGGCATTGAGTTGATTGGATATTGATTATGATTACTTAGTTAATTTTATGTGATTCATTTATGAAATTCATGTGGATATTATGTTTGTTGAAGTGTATAAATAAGCTAGAAAGTTTTGGTAGTATGTATAAAATATATCCATATACTACTTATACAAGCTGAGTTAATTCTTATTCATAGATAATTATGTTATGTTTCCATTAGAATATAAAAAGACTTATAAATATTGTAATCTATAAAAATATATATTTATGAAGATATATTATTTACTAAGATTCTTTTAAAGAATTGACAAAAAGTTATTATAGTTCAATAACTTCATAAGTATTTTTATGAACATAATCATTCTGAAATATGACTTTACGATCTATTTATGAGGTTAGTTATAGTTGGAATTTTTAATAAAGAGTTTTGAGGTTATGAAAAATCCATTTCTAAATTTTCAATATTCTTCTAGAATGGAATTAATAATATCACTATTCAAGTGATTAAACTATTATGAAAACCTTATACAACTATTATCAATGTTGTTTTGAATAACTATAAACTCAAGATACAATTATTCATGCACCAATATCATGTACGTTACAAGTTAAGTAATGTACCCTCATAAAAAGCTTGTAATAGATGAGTAATTCAAGGACCTAATTCCAATGGTTGTTACAAATGAAACATGATTTGATTGAGGAACATCTCTTCTTTATTTGGAAATAACATATGAAATTTTAATAACTTCCTATTTCATTGTAATAGAAATAATTGTCTTCCTTAATAAATAATTTTTTGAGTTATAAGTAATTAAGTTATGAATTGGAAGATAAAAAAGAGAAAATAAATTTTATTAAAGGGTAAATGAATGTTACTAGCTTTAAGCCATTGGCATTAAAGGAAACACTTAGTCTAAATAACAATGATATAAGTTGACTTATAAGTAACTTAAGAATTTAAGGATTAATAAGCAAACTTAATATCATTATATAGTTTTCTTAAAATTCACGAGGAAATTAAAAAATTCATATTTTAAGTTATGTGTGCATAACTTAAAACAAGGTCTGGATAAACTTAAAAAGATAAATAATAAGGAATGTATTGACTTATAAATGTCAACCAAATGAGTATTGGAACATGAGGCTAATAATGACTTGTGAAATGAACAAGTTGTTCTAAAAAAGGAACTTAAGAATGATTTTTGAAACATATTAAGAGGATATAAGAACATGGACTTAATCAGATAGGATTTTAAATTACACTTATACCTTTTGATCAAGTAAGCAATCATTAATATAAACTCCCTAAGCTACCTATCAAGAGGATGTCCAACTCATCCCATGTTTTTTTGAGACTTTAGTAAAGCATTTTAAAGATTTGCATTGATTTTGGAAATAGTCCTTTCAATGATCACTCCCTACTACCTATGTGTGTTGGTAGATCTTGTTTATGTAAGGTTAGTATGATGATTCTTTTGTTGGATCTCTTCCACCTTATGTAATTATCTGTTAAATTTTTTTGGTTTATCAATTGAGGTACAAGCTATTTTATAGTCTATGTAGGTGCTTGAGTAGGTATATAAGTTATTGATGTCTTTTCTAGGAAGGCCACATATAGAGTACATAAATATGTTTGTGTGAGTGTTCATACACTGACTTACTTCTATCTAACTACTAAGTGGTTATAAAGTTTTCTAATGAAATTGTTGTTAATTTATGGACTTGGTTTAGTTCTTGTGTTGGCTAAGACACAGTTATGGATCTCATCACATTTTTATATTCTAACTCTATTTGTGAATCTATCACCATAGTTGCTTATTTTGATGTTATAAATAAATGTGGTTGTTACAATGTAGTATTCAATGTCCATATGTGAAATACAGTATATACAGATTAATTTAAATTTAAGTTTTTAAGAGTAAGGAAGAAATGCACTTGTATGTGAGTAAACCATATTACCTTATAACTTGTTGGAGATGTTGCTTCCTTGTTGAAGTGTTGGAGATAAGGATTTTTTTCTGAATCATTAGAGCATTTTAGGGTGATCAAGATCCATTTTTTAAAAACTATAATAGCCTTTGGGTTGGGAAAATAATTTACTCAATCCTTATGGATGTGGTAAATATTAATATTTAAAGAACCTCAGCTGTACTAAACCTAATAATTAATATTGCTATGATCTTATATCTCAATAATGTAAGGTGGGAACCATATAATGGATTATCTATGAGTAATTCCATTTCCATTGAATTTTACTAAACCTCAACATACATTACCTCAAAAATCATGAATGAATCACTACAAATGGACTTATATATTTAAGGTTGCTTGATTCTATTTAATTAAAATTGAAAATAGCCAAATACAATAGTGATTACTATAAAAAATGTGTAAATGTGCAAGATAAAGTATCATATATCATGGATTATTTCCAATTGTAAAATTTAATAATACGTATGTGTATGGACCAATATCATTACCTTTGGGACTATTTTGGTTGATATAGAACATTATGCTTCCATATAGTAAATATGAAAACCTGTTTCTCAAATGTATATGTATGTGAAAACTTGTAATATAGATTTATGTAAGCCATATGCACTTGCATGGCATATGCATTGAAGTATATATAAATTTATATCGTGTACATCATTTATCTATAAATTGAGTGAATATGTATGACATATGCCCCAAAATTTGTATTAATGTTAAAAAATATGTCATATAGTGGAACCATTCTTATATTTGAACCAATACAAAATCCATGAATATTTCATTATGTCTCAAAATATAACATTTATGTTAATTTGAGCTTGTTTCTCTATAATAACCCACTGAAGTCCCCCTTTTAAGGTGAGGGATGTATCTTGTAAGTCACTCATCTCAAAATAAGAGTTAACTATATCATGTCATGTATAAATTATCATCATTTATAGTCATGTAAACATTTGTAGAGTATGCCAACATAGTGATGTCTATGTTATCAAAGCATGTATATAACATATAAAATATAGGGCATATAAGTGTCATGTCAATATAAGTGTATCAACTAGGGACAAAGTAGTAAATATCACTAATGTACTAACCAAATAATAATGTTTAGTATCTATGTGCATAAAAGTAATAATTTAACCACACAAAAATGGTAGGTGTGTGATATGTATCTTAGAACCCTCAAATTCATAAATCTTAGCAAGACCAAAAACTATAATAAGCTTAATAGACAATACTAGATTAATCCACTCATAAGCACATAATGTCACTCATAAGGCCAAGGGCCACAATCATGGGACATAAATATGTTCCATTGAACAAGGCCAAGTTCCATTTTCAAAGGATATAAATATTTCACAATAAATAATGCCAAGGTTTGCACATAATTTCCAAGAAAAGACAAGCCTATAATGTAATGATAACAATATAAATGAAGCGTAAAATTGTTAGAGTTACAATCATTGAGAGGGGGGTGAATCAGTGAGCCTAAATAATCCAACTTTAATTTCAATCCTTACAAAAAATTAATTATATACCACGAGCATTCATGAAGCATACACATCATTCATAATAGTAAATAAGAGAGACACTATAAGATCAAGCATAAAACACATGGCATATGTTAGAAACCCTCTTGGGGGAGAAAACCCACTAGAACATATAATTGGAATACTATCCTACAATAAAAATATCCAATTTAGACTTGTTACAATTGATCAAAGAACTACCATCCCTTATTTAGTGAGACTACAATCCCACAAGGTGCTACAACACCTGTCTAGCTGAGCTGCCATAAAAATTAGACCTTTAAAAAATTTCACCTTACAAGGAGGATGAAAACCCCTATATGTTGAGCTTACACAAAAAAATATATGAACACATTCACCTTTGAATTGATGTCTTCAACACCTAATGATGGACCTCTGATTATCACTCATCACCTTCACTCACACTTAATCTACAAGAGCACTATTCTTCCAATAGAATTATGACCTATAAGTCATACAAATATTCCTCAATCTATTCTACTCTTCAAATCATCCACTGGGCACCCACCCTCTCCTTCATTCTACAACTCTCATAAACACACTCCTCCACCAAGTCTCTCACAAATATAGAAACCATCAACTTTGGTTTCACTATTTATAGAACATTCATAATCATCACCATTTTGGTTAGGCAATAGGCATGCCTTAACCTTTAAAGAATATATCACATTGAGACACAACTCAATTCCATCCACAAGGTTGGATATAACATCTATGGTTTACCCTTAAGTAGTTACACCTCTTAAATATGTATTTATAGCTCTTATAGGTCTCATGGAGATCTATTCACCCATTTAGTTATTCATTGAGAAAAAAAGAAAATAAGACCACTTTAAATTGAACAGGTCCACTCCATATGACCCCTTTGACATCCTCAAATGATCATATTCTCAATCAATTCAAGCAATGACCTTTTTCATAAGAACATCATGAATAAACACACAATCAACTTATTAATCTTTATTCATATTCAAGATAGATTTATCACACCTCTAAAATTCACATAAATGATACTCATGGATTTTAAAACAATATACAATAGCTAAGTCATCATGAAACATCTAAACAACATCAACATAAGTTTAATTACCCTTCTTGGGTTACTTGAAGAACATACACGAACACATAGTCAAATTTTAATGAATATAAATTTTATTGTACACACTTTAAGATCTTTAAATTTATATTAAAAAATGTACCTTGACATCATATACAAGTTTGATTTTTACACCATGAGCAAAATCTATCTGTATTAAAAGACATGGGCAAAATATAGAGCACTAGTTTTTCCTTTGTTAAATTCAAATATTCAAATGCAAAGGGTCAAAATTAAACCTCAGACACTATGCTCACATTGTTAAGTTGTGGAGCTAAAAGCTTCACTGTTATGCAAATGGTGGAGGTTGTTGAGTTACAAAGTAACCAACATCAGTCATGCCAACCGACGTCGCTCATCTTCAGCTACACAGTAACTAGCATCAGTTATGGACAGCTAGCATCGGTCAGATAGGAACCGATGTGGGTCACCTGTGTGTTTCCAGAACTGGTCTAATTTTAGACTAATAATCAGTTTGCATGTAAAGACTAATTTTAGTCTTGAGTCTACGTTTCTAATTATTGTTTGTTTTGGGATCTATTTAAGAGACCCATGGGGCTGTATTGTAATCAGGGACTAAGAAGGATTAGATCCTCAAGTGTAAGATCTAGAAGGTCTGCAAGAGTGCAAGATCAGGAAGATCTACAGGTAAGCAAGGTCAGTTGATCTGTGAGGTAGCAAGATCAAGGAGATCTGCGGGTGTGTGTGTGCAAGCTCAATTAGATCTGCAGGGTAGCAAGATCAAGAATATCTACAACACACGGTGTAAGCAAGACTAATTAGATCTGTAGGGTGCAAGATCAAGAAGGTCTGTGGATGAGAGTAGGCAAAAACAACCATTGGGTTGATTGTCATTGGAGGGAACAACTCAGTGTTTGAGTTGGTTGTAATTGATTGAGAGAGAGAAAAATCTTGAGGGAGAATTACTGTACGCCCAAGAGGTGTGGGAAGAGTGAGATTTATTCATTGTATTTTCTTTTGGAAGAGTGTTAATACAGATTGTATTGTTTCTTGTATCTCATATTCTGTGTTGTTTTTGAATTCTAGTTACTTATTACTTCTAGTTTAATTCTGTGTTTAGTTTCTTATATAAAGGTAATCAATTGTACTCTTAGGAGAGGATCCTGACAGATGGTATCAGAGCTATGTGTTCTAGATCTTGACAAGTGGTATCAGAGCTTGGTTCAGAGCAGGTTAATGTTTTTTGATTATAGGTCACTCATAGGGGTTTTTGATTGAGTGGGAGTAAAGCAATGGCAAAAGAAAGTAAGCTAAGAATGGAGAACTTCAATGGCAAGAATTACCAATTATGGAGGATGCAGATAGAAGATTATCTGTATCAGAAAGATTTGTACTTACCATTGGGTGGGGTTGCATGCAAGCCCACAAATATGCAAGATGAAGAACGAAATGTTCTTGATAGAAAGGCTCTGGGATATATAAAGGTTGAGCCTGGCATCGTCTGTGATTTTCAACTTATCACAGGCAAATACAATGGTAGAGTTAATGGAATCTTTGGCAAATTTATATGAAAAACCCTCAGCTTCGAATAAGGTATTTCTTATGAAGCAATTATTTAATTTGCAAATACAGGAAGGTGGATCGGTATATAGTCATCTTAGTGATTTCCATGGATTAGTAAATCAGTTAATTTTAGTCAATATAGATTTTTATGATGAAATTAAGGCTCTCTTAATCTTATGTTCTTTACCTGAAAGTTGGGATAGCTTGGTAATGGTAGTTAGTAATACTGCGTCTACGTCAAATATCTTGAAAGTTGATGATGTTGTTAGTGTAATCTTGAATGAAGAAATTCTTAGGAAAAGCACAGGGGAATCATCAGGTAATGCTTTAAGTGTTGAAATTAGGGGAAGGCAAAGAGAGAAGAGCAAGCAAGGGAAATCATGGTCAAAGATAGGCAGGAGATCCAAATCTAGAAATGGAGGTATAACCTACTGGAATTGTGGAAAGAAAGGGCATGCAAAGAAAGATTGTTGGTTGAAAGAAAATCAGCATGGAGGAAATAAAGAAACAAATGATGCAGGTATTGTTGCACGAGATGCTCTTATATGTTCCTTGGATAAAGTATAATCTTGGGTTTTAGATTATGGTGCCTCTTTCCATGCAACCCCAAATATAGAATTTTTTCATGATTATGTCCATGGAGACTTTGGAAAAATTTATTTAGGGGATGGTGAGCCTTGTAAAATGGTTGGCAAAAAGGAAGTGCAGCTGAAATTGCAGAATGGCAACACATGGGTGTTGAAGGATGTCATGCATGTCCTAGTCCTAAAGTGGAATTTGATTTTTTTAGGAAAGTTGGGTGATGAGGGTTGCATAATAACTCTCACAGTAGAATCTTGGAAATTTTCCAAGGGTGCACTTGTTTTAGCAAGAGGTAAGAAAGTAGGTACACTTTATCTATCTACTTGTATTACTGATTCTCCTTCTATTTTATCTATTTCAGATGTAGATGCAAAGATGTGACTTGTAGGCTTGGTCACATGAGTGATAAGGGAATGCATGTTCTTAAGTCAAATGTTAATAACTGGAAAGCCTTGGTTTTCAAGGAGAAGATGATGGACAAAGATCAGCTCAAGAGGCTAAATAATTTTGAGCAGGGCAATGTTGATTTGGACAAGGTTATGATCCAAAATGAGCTCGTAGGTAAAAATCATCACTCACAGGAAAACAAAGACATTGACATCGGTCAGGAAGAGATTGACATTGATCAAGCAAGAATCAATGTCAGTCCAGTGGAGATCAAAGTTAGTGATGTCAGGCAGGTGGAAACTAACATCGATTAGGCAGGAACTGACATCAATCAGGTCGGTCACATGGAACCAATATCAGTCGGGTGTAGACTGAGAGATGACCAGGATCAGTCACTGTTAAAAAAAAAAATTTGGGTGGACAACAAGCTGTCATTGAGTCTCAAATGCCCATGAGGAGGTCTGAAAGGGTAAGTAAGCCTCAAATTCATTATTCCCCTTCTTTATACTACTTGTTGCTCACTGATGGTCAAGAACCAGGAAGTTTTGAAGAGGCAATGCAGGTAGAATCTAAGAAATAGTGGGAGCATGGCATGAATGAGGAAATTGATTCCTTGGAAGAGAACCAAATGCGCAATTTGGTAGAGTTGCCAGCTAGAAAGAAAGCACTGAAAGATGAATGGATTCACAGGTTAAAGAAAGGAGAGAATGGATAGGTGAGACAGAAGGCCAGGTTATATGGTCTTGAGCAAGCTTTAGGATAGTGGTATTTGAGGTTTGATAGGTTTATGATAGAGCACGGCTTTAGTCAATGTCAATGTGACCATTGTGTTTATTTTACCAAGTTAGATAATGATAGCTACATTATCCTATTACTGTATGTAGTGTATATGCTTGTTACAGGGTCACACATGCAGGGAATCGCTAAGCTAAAGGTAAAAGTAGCTTAGACATGTGCCAAGAAGGATTTAGGAGCAAAAAAGAAAATCCTTGGCATGAGTATTTCTAAAGCCAGGGAAAATCATAGGTTGATTTTATCTCAAGAGGATTATGTGAATAAGGTAGTGGAGAGGTTTAATTTACAGGATGTAAAATTGGTAAACACACCTATGGTTAGACAGTTCAAGTTGAGCTATGAAAAGTGTCCTAAATCACATGATGAGGTTGGGTACATGGTATGTACTAAACATGATATTACCCAAGCAGTGGGAGTTGTCAGCAAGTTTATGGCCAATCTAGGAAAGGAGCACTGGAAAGTAGTTCAGTGGATTCTCAAATATCTGAGAGGGACCAACAGCAGGTATTTATGGTATGCAGAGTCAAGCATTTATTTACATGGGTATGTAGATTCGGATATGGCAAGTGACTTGGATGGTAGGAGAAGCACCACAGGATATGTGTTCACTATTGGTGGAATGGCAGTTAGCTGGATTTCAAAGTTACAGAAGGTTATTGCAGTCATGGTGGCTAGCAAGGATAAGAACCCTGTAGATATGTTAAAAAAGCTGGGAACAAAGGAGAAGTTGAATCTTCATTCAAATTTTGTTGGTCTTCAAGATTGAACTTGAAGAGGGATACAAGCCAAAAACAAATTAGGGGATGTACAGGTACAGGTATAGGTGTAGCTATTTATCTCCATGTGGGAGATTATTAAGTTATGGAGCTAAAATTTTCACTATTATGCAAATGGTGGAGGTTGCTGAGTTATAGAGTAACTGACATCGATCAGGCCAATCGACGTCATTCATCTTTAGCTACATAGTAACTGGCATCAGTTATGGTCGGCTGGCATCGATCAGACAGGAACCAACGTCGGTCACCTGTGTGTTTCCAGAATTGGTCTAATTTTAGATGAATAGTCAGTTTGCATGTAAAGACTAATTTTAGTCTTGAGTCAGCATTTCTAATTATTGTTTGTTTTGGGATCTATTTGAGAGACGCATGGGGCTGTATTGTAATCAGGGACTAAGAAGGATTAGATCCTCAAGTGTAAGATCTAGAAGGTCTGCAAGAGTGCAAGATTAGGAAGATCTATAGGTAAGCAAGGTCAGTTGATCTATAGGGTAACAAGATCAAGGAGATCTATGGGTGTGTGCGTGTGAAAGCTTAGTTAGATCTGTGGGGTATCAAGATCAAAAATATCTGCAACACACGGTGTAAACAAGACTAATTAGATCTACAGAGTGCAAGATCAAAAAGGTCTGTGGATGAGAGTAGGCAACAACAACCATTGGGTTGATTGTCACTGGAGGGAACAACTCAGTGTTTGAGTTGGTTGTAATTGATTGAGAGAGAGAGAACTCTTGAGGGAGAATTACTGTATGCCCAAGAGGTGTGGGAAGAGTGAGATTTATTCATTGTATTTCCTTCTGGAAGAGTGTTAATACAAATTGTATTGTTTCTCGTATCTCATATTCTGTGCTGTTTCTAAATTCTAGTTACATATTACTTCTAGTTTAATTCTGTGTTTAGTTGCTTATACAAAGGTAATCAATTATACTCTTAGGAGAGGATCCTGACAGCTGGTATCAGAGCTCTGTGTTCCAGATCCTGACACACATCTCATGTCCTTGCATCTTCATATTGATTATAAACTATCGATATTATTTTATCTTTAAATCATGGTGTACCAATTACCAAAATTAAAACATCTAACAGTTGACCTCATCTCATGTAGTCTAGAAACTTTGACCTCATATGCCCTATTGATCTCTTTGTAATTATCCTCACTTTAGCTATGCTAGACTATTTTCACTTTGAATTATTGACTTTAATTTGCACCATTGATATCTATTAGTATGATCACCCACTAACCATTTATCTTTGGAAAAATCTCAAACATTATCTCTGATCAATGTTAAACATCAAACACTTGGTACCATCTTGTTTTATCTTGACATCTTGGAATGACCATGCTCCATTGATCCTTTTGTAAGGAGCTCGATCTTTAAATTCATTAACAAATTTTTTTTTGACCATTTTGAATCAATATAGACCATATATCTAGATATATTAACTCCCATGAATCATCTGATCTCTAATTGGTCTTGATCTTTAACATCATGAAAAATGACTAAGTATAGGGACCATTGCTTATCTGTCTGGAAGGCCAACTTTGCTCAGTCATAACTTTTACCTCTCTCACTTACATGTTATCAAATTTGGACCATATGTTCTTCTTAAAAAAATGAATCCAAACATTTTAATCAGCTCCTAAAACCTTTACATGTGCAAGATATATCTCTATTAATTTTCTCACTTAGATTTTCTCTACCATAGAGCTAACTATGTCAAGAACTATCTGCAAGGCCAACTTTGCACATACATTTATTTTTATGTGCTTCATCGCATGACCTAAAACTTAGAAAAAATAAACTAGTCATAAATTAGAACAAACCCATATGATAATTTTCTCCTCACACCTTTTCATGTGTGAAATATGTCATCACCAAACTTATTACTCGGTTCTTTTTGCCTCAACAAATTTGGTTAAGTATGGGAAAGTATTGTCAAATTGTCTGGGATCCCAACTTTGCACTTGCATTAATTTTGTCACACTTAGTTGAATGAATTAATATTTAGTGCATAATATCTAGGCATAAATGTGATCACAACCATATGACCAACTCCCCTTGACTCATCCACATGTGGCAATGGTAATGTCAGTAAACTACTTACTCATATTTTATGCCACTAGACCCAAAATGACTAGATGAAAACAATGATCAACTAGATGAAATCCACTCATATACACAATCATTAAAATCTTATAAAATATCTTAGGGGCCTATTTCACATCATAAAATCATCATATTCATCCCTAATCATCCATAACCATGCAAAATATGAAGATAAACCAAGTATACTTCAAGCATACTAGGACAAACATATTGCACACTTTGTCATTATCACTTAGACTATCAAGCTAATTCATCCACTCACCTAGACACCTCCATGAAATTACCATGAAATCATTAAAAAATCTCCAACAATATCCCCCTTTTTCATTTATGTCAACACCCATCAATAAATAATATACAACTCACCTTCCTTTTCTCTTTTCAAGCACTCTCATAATAATAATCTTCTCCCCCTTTGATGACCTAAAAATAACATCAATAGTATATGATGACCTTATAAATATGATACAAACTGACCCTTACCTTGATTCTACCTCTTTTTGCCTTGAAACCTTCCTCTTGCTACATTCTAACACTCTCTTTAACCAAACATTGTAACCAATGAAGAAAGAACACACAAAACACTAAAATATGATGGAAATCACCAATAAAATTTTAAGAGGGAATCCACTTAAAATTTATATGAAATTTCACCTTCTATTCATCTTTATATCTCCACACACCATGGAGAACCATTACCTAGGCTCACTAGCCTTTTATCTTAATCCACCTCTAGGATCATCAACAAAACTTCATTCCATTCACTAAATAAGAAACTTGTTCTAAACCAACTTGATAACTCAACTTGAAACATACATACCTTTCTCTTTTGGAGAAACTGAGCAAAAATCACTCTTCTTCACACTATTTATGTCTAGTCTCCTTGTATCCCTACCTGGAACTTGTAGAGACCATAATTTTAGTAGACACACTATCAAGAAATGAAACTTCATTTATGGAGTACTCTTATATACCCCCTCAATCACACCAATTTTCATCACCAGGCTCATCCTATGTAACATACTTCCTTCACAAAACTAATAGCCAATTAGGCCTCCATCTTGACAAAAATATGAATAAAATGAAAGCCATAAACCTTAAAATATCTATGAAACTTGATTTGATAACCCATTTAGATCATTCAAACATTAAGAACCCTCAAATCTCAACTCATAAGGCAAACCACTTTTTTAATAGAGCCCAAAACCTTATAATCTCAAAACAAATAGAATCAATAAACCTTCGTTTGGTCAATTCACTCATTTAAAACTTCTTGTATACCTAGAGACAACCATCACACACTTATAGAAAAAAAATTGAACCTCCATACCTTTGGTAACATTGACTTCCTATAACCTATTTTAGGCTTGCTTGCCATTAAGCTAAATACTGATAAAATTGAGAGCACTCAAAAATATTCAACTGGAAAAAACAAGATTGTCAAGAGAAAAAACTACCTAGAACACATCAAAAATAAGTGTATAGACCTTTCTAACCATCAAACTCTTATTAAAATTTCATCAATCTCATTATACCATCTAGAAACACCTATTCTAACCCTATACAATATCTCCTTCACAAATACCTGGAATAAAAATCATGAACTTATTGCTCCTCCTTAAATAATGGATTTCCATACTTGGTATTATGATCTTTAGCACACAAAATTTCTTTTCCATAAGAAATATGTCTCCTAAGAAGCATAGGCAAAGACATCCTACTTCACAATGTCCTAGAATAATGTGAAATTAGGAGTTACCCACAACTCATATTCCTTCTCCTCTTTGGTCATCTAATACTTGTAGTTATTCTTCTTCTTCTTAGGATTAAGAGAACCAACATGCTCAACCACTACAACATTATCCTTCTCTTCTATGATTGGATTGGCAATACATGGAGACAACATAGATTCATGACATACCTTTTCCTCTATAGAATCTTCCTTTTAGCTTGGAATCTCATCACTAGATACTGACAATTGATGTTATTTGAATGATACTTACTCAGTAACAATATGATGTTCACTTGGATCCATACTCACCTCATAACTAACCTCGACCAACAACTTGATCTTCTTTTTAAACTTGGTCTATTCATTCACAACATGAGTAAATAATGAGACCTCTTGGCACTTTTAAACTTTTGTAGCTTTCTACACCATAGAAATTAAATTACTTGGACCTAAAGATTCATAATGACTTACACTTACCACCTTTGGTCTCCATGAGTTAACTTGCCTTCTTTCTTACACTTTAGGATCCTAATTAAACCTATTCTGACTTATAGGCCTTTTCTTGTAGAATCTAGCAATGTGACCTATTTTTTCATAGTTGTAGCAAACCATACTCATTGATGGAAACACAATTTGTCTTACCTTATTTGGACAAAAACATGCAATGTGTCCTATGTCATGACAAATGAAACAACCTCCTCTTTTTGAAGAGGACTCACCTTGTCTAACCTTATGTGGATAATGGTTTGTAAAGTGCCCCACATCAAGTTCATTGAATCACTTAACTCTATTAACACCTTTTAATTGATGACCCCCATCATAGTTCCATGTAAACTCATTTCTAACAGGTCTCTTGCATTCTCTAGTTTTATGCCCAAATTGAATACATGTGAAATAGTATACATTGAAACATGCATACCTCATGGCATTTGGCTATTTGATCTAATTTGTCTTCATTTTTCCAGCACCTTCATTCTTTTTTTAATGATTTGTCTTAAAAGTATGATTGTCCTTGTTCACATTAGTCTTTACATTGTCTTGAGTTACATTATTTTCTTCTTATTCATATCCAAGACCAGTTTTATCACTAACATGATTTTTATAATTAAGAATACTATCTAGATCACTTGAGCTCTATTCAAATCTCAAAAATGACTTCACCTTACTAGATGTCTTCTCTAACTTAGATTTCAATGACTCATTTTCAATTACATACCTTGAACATTCATCTTCTTTGACTTTAGACTTGTAGATAGAATTTCTAATTGACAATTGAGATGCTTGACCATATCTTCATGCTCCTTGGTGTTTTCATTCATTCTTACTTCAAGCACACTAAATTTCTCCTTATATTCCTTAAGTTTAGATTTCATCTTCTTATTAATCCTCTTCTAAATCCTATGTTCTTCAAGAGCATTTGTCAATGCAGTCTCATATTCCACCTCATATTCATCATCATTTGAATCACTCTAAGTAGACTCTTTTTGATGTGAGAAAATTCATTTCTTAGATATACATAGAGCTTCATTTTCAATAGGATAATCATCTTCATGATCATATTTAGAGTCACTATCTTCACTCTCATTTGATGAGCTTTAATCTTCTTTGGTGTAGAGACTCTTCTTGTTTTTGAAGGACTTTTTTTTTTTTTTTTGTTATACATTTTGAATCCTTTCTTTCTATATGTCTTCTTATATTCATCTTGGTATTCACCATGTTCTTAATCATCATGCTTATGAAGTAACTTTATATAAAAATGTCCTATCTCTCCAAAATTCAAACATTTGAAGGGTGGTTTACCCTTATACTTCCCTAAGCCTATGTTCAATTTCCTAGTAATAAAAGCAATTAGTTCATCCTCTTTGGGTTTCTTACCTTGGAACTTATTATTTAGATTTATTTTAGTCTTGGATGTTGTTCCCATCTTTAGTGGTATATCATCATTTACTCTCATATCATATGCAATAAGGGTCCCATGTAATTGATCCATCTTCAACTAAGTAAGATCATGACTTTCTTCTCTAGAATATAATTTTGGATCAAACTTGATGGATAAATACCTTAATAAATTTTAAAATATAGTAATCTCTTCAAGGTTCTCTCCAAGACCTCTGATGATGTTCAAAATCTCATCAGCTCTCTGTAGAAAGGATGCCACAAAATCTTCTTCCTTCATCTTGAGACTTTTAAATTGCCTTTTATATGCACCTAAAATTGCTCATTCCATTACTATCAACTAATATCCTTATTAGTTGACACTAATTTCACTAATCTATTTTATTTCGCTAATTAACCCCTCTTCTTAATCCATTTATCTAATATTCTCCTCCCTCTATTATCTACATTTACAAACCTTATTTCACCCATTCCTCCATTAATTCCTCCTAATCTTCCATTATCCTAATCTAATCATGTTTATCTATTATATGGGAATTTAAAATTCCTATAACCCCACCTACTAACATACATCCTAGCCTTCCCTACATCCCTATGTCTCTAATCCTCACCTAATCCCCCATCTAACCCCTCTAATCTCTCTCATTATCCTTAAACTAATCATAGAAGTCTCTAAAATTGGAGACTTACACCAAGTCTCTAGAAACCTCTATTTTCTAGAGGTTTCTCCAAGGAATTTAATATTCCTTGATTAATCCTCAACCATTGGATTCTCTCACCCAAGTTTTAATCCTAACCATAGATCTTCCCTCCCTCCATCTATTTAACCAAAGCTCCTCCTCCATGAAATTTAACTAAAAATATCATACCAAAACTATGCCAAAATAATTCCAAAATCATTAATCCCACACCAAAACCATGTCAAAATTATCCTAGAACCATATACTCAATCCATCATCCACAATCAACAATCCTCTAATCAAGTCATCATTTGTCTAAATCTTGGTCTAAATCACATGCATTCAAGTCTTGGAAGGAGGTAACATGGAACAAGGGAATTCAACAAGTTTATTATCATTCTGATTTGTCTTCGTAATCCTTCCTATTGAGTAGTTACATTTTGAGTTTGGATTTGCATTATTGAATTCATAGTGTAATCGAAATACATCTATATTTTAGCAACCATGATGGGACTAGCCACAATATATTGATTTAACCCATTTGAGTTGAAGTGTGAATATAAGCTTGCAGGGTTTAAAGAAAGAAGATAAGCGACCATATATCCAAGAATCCATGTGAATAGCCATATTCAAGCATTGAAAAGAACATAGGTGGGGTTTATAAAACCATTTTAATCCCTTTTATTGACTTTAAATTGAGGTTAAAATTGTAATCTATGATTTTGTAGGTTAAAATAGGCACTTTGTTATTAATTTTGACTAATTAAGTGAATACATTAGGCTATAAAATCATGTCTTATTTAAAGTTTGTTTTATTTTTGTGAGATCTCTATTCAAGATTTTCAAAGTCATTAGGTCGATATAAGTAAACTATTGTGAATATAGCCATTTTGAAGTCTTTATCCAATTTACCAGATCAAAATTTATCACAAAATAAGTCTCTATTGGTTTTAAATTTGTAGGAGATATACCACCTTCAAAATGGTTTATACCTCGGTCTACATTCTTTGTCAATTCCACACATAGTCGATGACTTTGCCTACCAAATTCTATGTTAGCCCACTATTATGCATCATGCTCATCATCCATATCTAGTAAATAAACTTTGATTGTCATACCCTAAATATTCTGGCATCTCTGGCTTGATTTGCTTTGCACCATTCATTGGATACCAAATAGGTTTAAAATTAGTTGCAAAAACCACAACTAAAAATATGGATTAATGTTATCTCAATGTATGCCCTACACTTACGCTAGAATCCACTTATACTCTCAATCTCTAGTCTCATTTGGAGATAGTGTAAATTAGGAGGATTTTCCTGAATACAACACCTAAAACATATAATTTTGTGATAAGATATCCTTTCAAAGCCTTGATAACCTTCTTCATCATAGCTTTTGTTTCATGTGGAAATTTTGAAGAGCCAAAGTTTGTCAACTTTTCTCCCCCCATGTAGTATTCTAGTATCTTCCAAATTTTACATATTTCACCATAAAAACACTATCCTACCCTCGAAAGGTTCTAGATCAATGTTCAAAAACATGTCATAACTATACCCATTTGACCACACACTTTAGTGATTAAGGTAACATCATTACATAGGGAATTTTTTTATTGATGTTGACAAATATCTATCATGGATTAAGAGTATTTACTATGCATTAACTAAAAAATCCTTGAATGAGTACTAAAGGTTCTAGATTTACTAAAGCTAGATAAAATTCCTAGTCATAGATTTTTATGATCTTGAGTTTTGTAGCGCCAAGTTGGAGTTTTAAAGTTTGTGTCCTAAATTTGAGTGCAATTTTGAATTCATTATATATATATATATATATATATATCTTTTGTATCTATGAAAAAATGGTTTTGATTTGTGTATATGCTTTTACCTGAGCAGGATTGAACGAAACAGTGCCGAAATCAATCAAGAAACACCAGGCTATTAAAAACTTGACCATCTTCTTGATTTCTGGTAGATTTCATTTTGACCATTTTTGGTCTCATAATAAATTCATTGTATAACACCTTTTTATGTTTATGTCCAAACAAGTTGTGTTTATCAGTTTATATCTATGCAGGGCTAATAAATGAAATGGCATCACATTAGCACTCTAACCATTTTTAGTTTCCATAAGAGATCTTGTATAATATCATGTTTCATTTATATCCAAAATGGATTTTTTTTTTGTATGTGTAATTTTAGCTATGCAAGAGATAGAAGCTGAGGCATAATCTGCAAAACACCACTAATATTCGACAATATTCTGAAACTCTATTCTTACCAGTGTAATTAAGGGATTGATATCTATTTTTTTGGTTTTAATCTTTACTAGTTCATTTGACTTGATGGTCTTGTCAATCTAATCTAACTCCTTTTAATATTTTTACTGCAATAATTATATAGTTTTGTCCTTATTTTTGTCAAAAATTGATTTGTAAAGAGTCATAATAGAAAGTAAATCAGTAATATTAGATTCAAAAAATTTGATATAGTTTTGTCCTCACTTTTATAGAAAAAGGTTATCTTTGATGACCGAGATGTCAAGTCTAAATATCAAATATCTAAGATAATTATGTTGAGAATAATTGCCCATCATTAAGTTTTAAATTGGTTTTATCCATAAAACATCTTTTTTGCCATCTAAGCAATTAGTTTTTTTTGCCAAATATCCCAAATCTAGGTTTTAAATTGTTAAAAGCCCACCTTTTTTTTATCATTTTAATAATTAAAACTTTGGGGCATATTTGATAAGCATTTTGGTATCCATTTGAATTTTTTTAATAAAACTAGTTTTTAATATGCATCTGTACATAAACATCTTTGACATATATCATAGCTTAATTAAGTTGTTCATTTTAGTCAAATAGTCAAATTTTGAATTTTTGTCCTTTTAAACAAACTCGTGACTCTCATAACAATATTGTTATCTATAGTAGCAATTTTATAGTTTATATCAAAATTACTAATATCGATTTAGCTCTAATAGGGATTTCATTAACTAAAGTCATGGTTTTATCTGACTCTTAAGATCTTGTAGGTAATCATCGTAGTCATCTTACCATTAACAAAATTGCAACTTTGTCTTTATCAAGTTGCAACTTTGTCTATTCTAGTTGTGGTTTTGCTTTTATATTAATTGTGCACACACAATTTTGTAAAAATCCTAAAAACTACTAATATTTTGTTTTGCAAGTTACCTCTCTTAAGTGCCATAATAAGACTACTAACCATGTGCTTGTAGGCCACCTATGAAAGAATCCATTTTGGCACTCTTAAAATCATTTTGGAATCATTTTAACCTTTTTTGCCTTATATATATCATTTTTAATCATATATATATATATTATTAATCCTCATAAATACTTATTTGCACATGTGTGTTGATTTGTAGATAAATTTATCATATCGTGATAATCACACATAGGTAATTAGATTAGTTAATTAATCATATCATGCATTTGCTTGTTTGTCAACCCCTCCCCTCTAGGATAACATGTGATGTGGAATTGACACCTAATCATGGGCTTAGTCTATAGGGGTTAGTATTGTGGATTTCATCACTACATACTAACCAAAATCTATGTTATGATAAAGTATAACAATTAGGGACATCTATTGTTAGGATATGTGGTTAACCCCATATAGGTCATTCATGAAGGGGAAGAGTTGACTCTCTGAACTAGGCATTAGATAGCACCCTATAGGGACTTGGACCCCAATGTACCATCATGTATATATGGGATTCCCTTAGAGAGCCTATTTAGCCTAGCATAGGACCTTTTAGCCATAATAGGTGTTCCATTGCTGACATCAATAACAATGCCTAAGTGACCATCAAGTGCAAGCAAGGTCAAGAAGGTTTGGTCAATTTTGTAATGGGTCACTAGCCTAAAAACTCACTTGTTTAGCCATTAGATGGTGTTGACATTAGGTTACACACCCATCAGTTTACTAATCAAAGGTTGTGGCTTGCCTATTTGGGTGTGTGTTGTGTTAGACCTATACTATTTATGAGCTGAGTCAACCTTTACCTATCTAAGCCTATCTAAGTCCTTTTTATGTATCATCTTGTATATTTTATCCTCATCATTTTATCATCTTGTGCATATCCCACTATCCTTTTTATGTGCATTCCAAATCATCATCCTCATCATTATCCACATCCCTAGAACCTACATCTTATCTTATACATCCTAGTCATCATTTTGCATAGTCTCTTTTTATATCCTTCTCTTTGGCATACCCAGTCATCCTTAGCCATACCCTTAGCCCAATAACATCTTGCATTCCTACCTAAGTCCACATCGTTACCCACTCACCATAGTCACCCCATACTTTCCTAGTCTCACCTCATCCCATTAACCTTGGTCATCACCCCATTATCTTCTACATCCTTACCTAATAACTATCTTGTCCATCCCCTCATAATCTAACCATATCTACCCACCACCGCATCCACTCACACATCTTAATCACCATCTTATATCCATTATCTAATCCTATTGTCTCCATCACAATCTTATTCTAACCATATCCCCTATCATTGATCATCCTAATCTCATCCTCTTGTACATAATTTATTTTCTCATACATTCTTACCTAAGCCATTCATCACTAGTCACACTCCTTTGTATCACCTATATCTTATCTTATACATCCTCATCCAAATCATACCATTGTGCATCTTTTTATTGTCCTATCATATCCTCCATTATCACCTTATCTTCATCCCATTTTTAGTCATACCCTCATCATCTATATACCCTAATCCATCTTACGTCCTTACCTAAGTCCACATCATTAACTATCTATATTCACCTTGTAAATATTATTTTAGATTAAGGTAAAAATAGGTTTTGAAGGGACCCTGAAACCCTATAACAAATTTAAAAAGATAGAGCAATTACAAGTACCAGGATAAGCATTCCTTAAACCTACTAATAAGTAGTAACAAAATTGGGTAATACAAGGACAACATCATTATCCATTTTATATTCAGCCCCCTAATAATCCAAATAAAGATTTTCTATCTAATTTTTAGGGGTAAAATCTAGAATAGTTGCCTATCTGCCATTAACAATATTCTGCATACTTTCTAGCTCTCTATTTTTCTTCATGGATACCTTGTAAATATTGTTGTTCTCTTATACATAAACTGATTCATCAATAGTCATGATTTCATCAATCATCATATTGTAAATCCTAGTCTCATCCCCTTGTACATATATTTATTCTCTTGAATATCCTTTTAGTCACATCTTAATTACATCTTAATCATACCTCATTATCCCATCTCATTAACCCATCACCTATTATTTATATCACATCTATCATTTCATCCTAGTCAAACCATATACACCTATCATTAGTCAATCACCCTAATTCATAATTGCATCTTATATATCCTAATTTCTTCCTCTTTTACATCATTTATTCTCTTGTAAATTCTAATAGACTCCCATAGTAGTCACATTCATTTATCATCCTAGTCACACCTTTTCATAAGACCACCTCATCCATAATCAATCACACCTCACTTTAACCTTACCTTATCCATCAATCACACCATAGTCTTGACTATTCCCATATCATATTATATCCTAAGTCCACCTCATTTATAATCTTAATCATCCCCATATCATCTTGTCTCATTATCCCATCACCTTGTATATTCTTGTTTTTCCTTATTGTACATAATTTTTTCCCTTATACATCCTTTAAATCACATCTCATCATTAGACCATAGGTCATTAGTCATCTCCTAATCACATCCTAATCATACCTTATCATCCACATCTTATCTTAAATCCATACCCGATCACTTGTCTTGACCTTGCCTTCATCACCCATATATTCATCACCTCATATTATCCTAGTGGGATTTTTGGTCACATACGAGTCTAAACCATCCACCTTTCATTACCCCCTTATCATTTCATCATCACCTATCATCACACTTATCCTTATTCTATTATCTTAATCATCTTCATCACATAGTCACCCACCATTTTACCTTAAGCAAATTAGTCTAAGTTCTTGAGCTAATCCTATCATCCTATCATCCTAATCCCCCTACCATCTTAACATATTATCACCATCCTATCATCATAATGCACTTGGTCAAATCTCATATCATAATCAATATATTTTTAGCATCTTATCACGTTGTTAGTCTCAATATAGTAAACCCATCAATTATCAATCATCTTGCCTTATTCACAACTATCACCCATCATATTGTCCTCGTGCTAGTTTGAATTTAGGCACCCATAAAAATCCTTCAATTATTTTTCTATCTCGACAACTAGGCATTTTTGATAAGCTGTTAACATCTATTTCACTATTGGTTTGATATTTGATCATAGTCCTTAATCCATTAGTCTATCTCATCTCCATCATTACCTACCATACTAGCTTAGTCCTTTTGATCTATTTTATGTAAGGACCTTAGCCAATACTTATCCTACCAACATCATCCAAAAACTATCAACCATCACCATGGATCTAGACCCCACCATCATTGACCAATATATACATGACACCAATTATGAGACCCTTTTGTGGCTCATTATGATAGGTGTACCACTTCCCAAATGCGTTGATCCCCTTTCACTCATGGCACCTCCGTCCAAGCCCCATCATGTGAATCCCATACCAATCCTCCATCTGTTAGCCATAAACCATCATTTACCCATTCCCATATTAGAAAAGGGAATCTAATCTTGGCCACCTCAAATCCTTTGACCTAGTCATATCTACAACCATCTGATCATAAGTCTAATGCTTCCATGTCTACCTCAAAACATGAAATGGGTCCTTATACTCCCCTTCTCATAACCTTTGAAGCCATTTTAAAAAAATTAGTTACCACCAACATGATGGTCTAGATACCTATTTAACATCTTGATCCTATTAATCCTACACTCTATTGGTATAATGAAAACAAATATTGTTTATACCATCAAACCTAGGGGCGTACTATTAATCGATGTTGACCTTTTCAATATTTTATCTAGGACCTCATTGACTATGGTGACATAATAATTGATAATGAATCAAATTCTTCCACATCCTTGGGTGAACAAAAAGAGGAATGCCAAGATTCCCTTTCCAATCATGATCAAGCCCTTCCCTCTCCAAGCCAATGTCAAGATACCACTCCCATCCTCGAATAATCCTAGATCAAAGTCTAGTATATTTACCATGAGCCTAGTCCCCCCATCTATCATAAGTACCTCCATGAACCTATCATTCATCCATCACCTCCCTCTCTCTCATCACATAAAATACCTCATATTGAGAGGTCAAATACAAACAATGCATCTACAAATAGAAATATTATATCTTATGCATTGGATTCAACTTCAAAGTTAGAATCTAAGGTCTTATATTCCATGGGATCATGTTCAATACCTACATCTACATTAGATTCCTCACCAAAAACTTCATCCTTCATTGATGCTGATAATGTATATCTTTTAGAGGATACATATAATCTAGATAAATCTAATTAATTACTAGGCATATATTTTGATCCCATTCAAGATGATGACATCACAAATGAGTTCTTGAAAGCTTTATCTATCAAATATTGTCAAAGTGAATCTGATCCTATTCTATATGCCTCTACTACAACTAGTCCTAGTGATCCTTTTGCTGATCTTGAGGAGATTTTCTCCAATGTCAAAACTAGGTCTCTTAAGAACCCCTATAAAGACCATGATACCCCATCACCACCCATTGACCTCATTATACCATCTCCATCACCTTCATCCACTATTGCCCCTTTTCTCCCTATCAATGATCACTTGATCACCTCCATCCATAAGGATGAACATGAACATGCATCATTGGACCCTCCCTTAATTAATATAATGTGTGCCACAAATACAAAGGTCAAAGACCATATTTAAAAAGTCAATCATAATAATCAATTCATATTTGATCCCATCAATTAAAATCAAGAAAATTTAAATCATCAGCCTAATCCAAATATGTTTTCCCCTAGTGAATCCCAATATTAGGCACTAGAGGAATGTCAAAGTTAAAGTCATCATTTATCAAGTCAAAAATCAATCTCCCTTGGTGAAGCCCAAAATCAAGCACTAAGGTGTAGTCAAAATCCAAATAATGTCAAAATCACAACTGATCATCCATCAAGGGATCTAATCAAAGATGAATCATAAAGTCAAAGTGTCTTAGATCTCCAACAATATTTTATTACATGGAACCAATCAAATGAAGCATGTCCCACATCTCTAATGATGTATGTGACTACTAGTCCTAATCCTCAACCCATCACACCATCCTATCATGAACCCATCATCCCATCAAATACTAACACCCATTCACATACCATACATCCTCATCAATATTTAATTAAATCCATACCTCACATCACCTCCTCAAGCAACATTGTCTCTCCTAAGGGCAGCAATGATACTTGGTCTAGATATCTAGAGGGGTCACCATCAAGAATCACTAAAGGCCACCAGGACATGTAGGCATCTATCATCCAATACAAAACTTGTGTTGGATAAATAATCCATTAAAAATACACACCTTGCATCTTATACATTATCCAATAAATCAAGATGCCCAATAAATTCCAAAAAATTCTAAAAAGTCAAAAAAATCATCTGTCCAATGGTGAAAACTAGTCTTCTAGCACTTTGGACAAGTACCATGATGAAAACCAATTTTTGATGTCATGGTACAATAATCTATTATTTGCATTGTTCTTTAACACTTAGGGGAAAATCCATCTAGTTCATATCCTCCTCCATCTATCTTGTCTATATCACCCATCATTTTATCCTTTGATCCATCATCCACCATCATACCATGCATCTTGTCTCCTTTACCTTCCTATCTTGAGCTTCATAAAGAAGTTAAAGGTGTATTAATAATTATCCTTACACCATCTTGGCATATCCTCTAATGGAAACTCAGGAAAATAACCATTTGGTTCCTTCACGATGTGGTCAGTGGTTATCCCTAGTCCATTCATCCTTAGTCCCCATTATCATCATCCTCTATCATCCCATCCATCATTTATCCATCCTTCTCTTATATTCTAGGCTTGGTATTCCCTTTTATATTATCCCCATTTGTACATTGTATATACATATCCCAAAAATCCCTAAGAAATTTGAAAATTTCAAAAACCCTAAAAATCATAAAATTTAAAAAATCCAAAAATAGTTCATTATGTCTTGTTTTGTCCCAAATCCCCTAGTTTCATCCATCTCCATCTTCATATATATCCTATCTTCCTATTCATCCCATCTTTGGATACCAACTTTAGTCTTGGAGACCTATCTAAGTGGTCACCCATCATTTCATCATCCTTTTAGCTAAGTATTATTGGCACATATCACCTTGTCAAGATTTTAATCTGGCACCCATCACTTCTCTATCAATGACTTTTCATACCTAACATGCATCAATCATCACTTTGATAGTATGGAAGTAACTTGATCTCATCACTATCCTTATCATTTCCTCTTCATGTCTAGCACCCATCCAATCACTTTTTCTAGCATGAAAGGAATTTGATCCCATCATCATTTCCTAGTCTGCTTGTTAGATTAGGCTCTTATGGGGCCTTATCTATTGGTAATGCTTGGTAATCACTTCTATAATCACCATCCTTGGACACTTTTTGATCTAGTTTTAAGACCAAATCAATATTTAAAGACCTTATCAACCCCATCATGTTATCCATCATTATATTATAAACTAGGGGAAACACCTCATCTTAATCCTAATCCTCATCACTAGTCCTATACAAATCAAAACCTATCCAAAGAAAACCATCACATCATGATCATCTTGGTCTCCCATCACTTAATCACTCATCCCATAATTAAACAAGACATTGTGACATTGCATGTAGATACTTGTTTACTATTTGTTATTTGTCTAATGATTATCTTGTTTGCATGTCATGTAAATATCTTGTTTGTCTCATGTTTATTATGTCTATTTTTTGTCTATAGGGAAATTAATGAGAATTATATGAGGATACCCAAGGTGCCCTTGAGGATGCAGAGTTTAATACTTGCCCATGCACTTTGGCACAATGTCCTCTTGTTCATATCCATATCATGGGGTATATTACCAAGTGCCATATTTTTGAATTACTTAGACTATGATGAGCTTTATGGAATTTGTGATGGATTTTTCTCTTCATCCTTCTCTCCATCATAACCCATCCATCTAATATCCAATATTTCATCATCAACTCCTCATCTAATTCATATCATATCATCACTAATATCATCCTATTACCCCTAATCATCATCATCATCATCATCATCATCATCATCATCATCATCATCATCATCATCATCATCATCATCATCCTCCTCCTCCTCCTCCTCCTCCTCTCATCAGAACTACATCAGCTTGAGGTCTTTTCAAACTATGTTAGGTAACACTTGGCCATGTTTTAGTGACCAAGGATAGATCAACCACTATCTCTATCATCCATCCTCATCCTCTAGTATTTTTGTCACTCTATCACATAATTTATTCTCTCTTATCATCATCATCATCATCATCATCATCATCATAATCATATTGGTCAAATTTATATTTGGGCTACACCCATCATATCTTATCAAATCATCTTATCCTAGCCTATATCTCTCCCTTACATGCACCCTTACTCAAGATAAATCTAAAGATTATGTCCTTCTATCCTATCATCATCATGTTACGGTTTATTCCCATACATGTGTCCTTTTTTAGGATGTGTCTATAGTTGTGACACCCATCATCTCTATTCCTTATGCATGTGTCCTTACCTGGGGCATCGTTATCAATTTGTAGCTCATCGCTCAATGTCAACCTCATCTTATTCATCTTCTATCCCACATATAACATCCTATCCCCTCATCACTCCATCACATCCCACCCCTCATTTATTCTTTCGAGTGGCCATCTATCTCATTTGTCTTCACATTTCCCCTCGAGGGGGCATCATATCCCCTAACAACTTCATTTACTAACATTCATTTATGACATGGTTTTTTATTGAAAGACCATTACTGCTAATTTTCTCCACTCTCAATGCCCTTTCAAAGAGGGTCAAAATGTATGCACCTAAAATTTCTCACTCCATTATTATTGACTAATATCCTTATTAGTCGACACTAATTTTGTTAATCTATTTTATCCCACTAATTAACCCCTCTTCCTAATCCATTTATCTAATACTCTCCTCCCTATATTATCTACATTTATAAACCTTATTTCATACCATTCCTCTTAATCTTCCATTATCCTAATCTAATCCTATTTATCTATTATATGGGAATTTAAAATTCTTATAACCCCACCTACCCACCTACTAACATACATCCTAGCCTTCCCTACATCCCTATGTTTCTAATCCTCACCTAATCCCCCATCTAACCCCTCTAATCTCTCTCATTATCCCTAAAGTAATCATAAAATTATCTATAATTGGAGACTTCCTCCAAGTCTGTAGAAACCTCTATTTTTTAGACATTTCTCTAAGGAATTTAATATTCCTTGATTAATCCTCAACCATTGGATTCTCTTACCCAAGTTTGAATTCTAGCCATATATCTTCCCTCCCTCCATCTATTTAACCAAAGATCCTCCTCCATGGAATTAAACTAAAAATCTCATATCAAAACTATGCCTAAATAATTCCAAAATCATTAATCCCACACCAAAACCATGTCAAAATTATCCTAGAACCATATAGTCAATCCATCATCCAAAATCAACAATCCTCTAATCAAGCCATCATTTGTCTAAATCTAAGTCTAAATTACATGCATTTGAGTCTTGAAAGGAGGTAACATGGAGCAAGGGAATTTGGTAAGTTTATAATTAGTTTGATTTGTCTTCATAAATCCTTCCTATTGAGTAGTTGCATTTTGAGTTTGGATTTGCATTGTTAAATTCATAGTGTACTTGAAATACATCTACACCTTCTTTGAGTCTACAACTTAGCAAGCTTAACATTTCTATCTCCTTCATAAATGATCTAAATTTTGCCCCATATCTCTTTAGTAGATTTACAATGGATTACCTTGGTGAACTCAGTCTCTATAAGACCATAAGTGATGGCATTCATTGCCTTAGAATTATTCTCAAACAATTTCTTATTCGTAACACTAGATGGAGGAGTAGTAGGAGTAACATAACCATCCACAATATATTTCCATACATCAAACCCTATGGACATAATGTATGTCCTCATCCTTACACTCCAAAAAGATAATTGGATTCATTGAATATCGGTGCTCGCTTAGTAGAGAAACTTCTTTGATGACTACCCATATTATACCCTGTATCACCTTCAAGCTATCAAGACTTTACCAAAGGACCTAATCTGATACCAATTTATAGAGGTACAATCATGAAGATGGGGGTGAATCAGTGAGCCTAAATAATCCAACTTTAATTTAAATCCTTATAAACACTTAATCAGATACCACAATCATTCATGAAGCTACACGTCATTCATAGCAATGAACAAGAGAGACAATGCAAGATCAATCACATAACACATGACATATGTTGGAAACCCTATTGGGGGATAAAACCCACTAGAACCTATAATTGGATTACTATCCTATAATAATAAGATCCAATTTAGACCATCTACAACTGATCAAATAACTACCAACCCTTATTTAGTGAGACTACAATCCCACAAGGTGCTACAACACCTATCTAGATGAGCTACCATAATAACTAGACCTTTATCAAGTTTTACCTTACAAGGATGGTGAAACCCCATAGATGTTAAACTACCAAAAAAACATCTATTAACACATATATCTTTGAATTGATGTTTTCAATACCTGATGATGGACCTCTGATTATCCCTCTTCACCTTCTCTCACACTCAATCTACAAGAGCACTATTCTACTAATAGAATTATGAATAATAGGTCATACAAATAGTCTTAAATATGTCCTAATCTTCAAATCATCCACTAGGCACCCACCTTCTCCTTCACTCAATAACTCTAACAAACACACTCCTCTACCAAGTCTCTCACAAATCTAGAAACCATCAACTTTGGTTTCACTATTTATAAAACATTCATGATCATCACCATTTTGGTCAGCCAATAGGAATGAATTAACCCTTAAGGCATATATCAAATTGAGACATTTCTCAATTATATCCATATAATTTGGCCATAGCATATATGGGTCACCCTTAAGCAGTTAGACCTCTCAAATAGGCACTTGTATCTCTTATAAGTCTCATGGAGATCTATTCACCCATTTAGCAATTCACTGAGAAAAAAAAGAACATAATACAAATTTAAATTACATAAGTCCACTCCATATGACCCTTTTGACATAAAAATTATCATAGTCATCTCTACTAAGCTCTACATATGCTCAATAAATTCAAACAATGACCTTGTTCATAAGGACACAATGAATAAACACACAGTCAACTTCTTAAGCTTTATTCATACTCAAGATAGATTGATCACATATCTAAAATTCACATAGATGATACTCATAGCTTTAAAAAAAAACTCATCAATAGATAAGTCATCATGAAACATCAAAACAACATTAACACAAGCTCAATTACCCTTCTTGGATTACTTTCATAACATGCATGAACACACAATCAACTTTGAACCTTTATAACTTTGATTATACACACTTTAAGATATTTAAATATATATTTCTAGATTCACCTTGGAATTATATAAGAGTTCTATTTTTTACACCATGAGAAATATATGCTTGTATCAAAATTTATGGCCAAAATATAAAGCACTAGTTTTTCTTTTGTTAAATTCAAATATTCAAATGCAAAAGGTCATAGTTAAACCTTAGACACTATCCTCACATGTCATGTCATCACATCTTTAGATTGATCATGCACCATCAATAGTATTTGAGATTTAACTCATAGTGCACCAATGCCCAAATTTTAAAACTCTAATAGTTGACATCATCTCATGTAATCTGGTAATTTTGACCTCATATGCTCCATCGATCTCTTTGAGATTATCCTCACTTTAGCTATGATAGACAACTGTCACTTTGACCTCTTAAATTTTATTCACAATATTGATATGTATTAGTATTATGACCTAATAATTATTAATATTTTTAATAATCTTGATATTTATCTCTGCTCAGTGTTAAACATTGAACACTTGGCACCATCTCACTACATCCTAACATCTTATAATGAACATGCTCCATTGATACTTTTGTAAAGAGCTCAATATTTAACTTCATTAACCAATGAACACTTTGACCATTTTTAATTTGGTAACACCATATATATAGATATATTAACTCCCATGAACCATTTGATATCTATTTGGTCCTAATCTTTAACATCATGAAAGAATGACTATGGGCCATTGCTTATCTACCTGAAAGGCAAACTTTGTATAGTCATAACTTTTACCTCTCTCACTCACATGTTCTCAAATTTGGACCATATGTTATTATTTAAAAAAATAATCCAACCATATATTAATTATATCTTGAAACCTTTTAATGTGTAAGATATAAATCCATTAATTTTCTCACTCAAATTTTCTCTGCCACAGAGCCAACTATGTCAAGAACTATCTGAAAGGCCAACTTTGCACATGAATATATTTTGATGTGATTCATCACATGACCTAAAACTTATAAAAAATAAATTAGGAATAAAACATAACAAACCCATATGATAATTTTCTCCTCACACCTTTTGATGTGCAAAATATGTCATCACCAAACTTCTTACTCAAAGCTTTCTTGCCTCATACAAATTTGGCCAACTATGGGAAAACACTATCGAATTATTTGAGAGCCAAAATTTTCACTTACATGTCTTTTGTCACTCTTAATCACATGAATTGATATTTATTTCATAATATATAGGCATAAATGTGATCAAAACCATATGACCAACTTCCCTTGACTCATCCACATGTGGCAATGGTGATGTCAACAAACTGCCTACTCAGATTTTCTGCCACTAGACCCAAAATGTCTAGATGAAAACACTGATCAACGAAATGAAATAAAATCATGAACACAAGAATAAAAATCTTATAAAACATCTTAGGGTCATATTTCACATCTTCAAATAATCATACTCATCCCTAATAATTCATAACCATGCAAACTCTGAATATCAATGAAGCATACTTCAAGCATACTAAGACAAACACATTGCACAATTTGTCATTGTTATTTAGACTATTAAGGAAATTCACCCATTCACATTGACACCTCCACGACATCACCATGAAATCATTGATAACTATCTAACAAGAATAAGTGAAAACAAGTCTACACTATTAATATGTGTGTCATTATGACATAATAGTAAAGTATTGTATCCATGTATCACTATGTAAGACATGAGTAACTATAAAGTCATGTAATAAATATAAGTATTTAAACATGATAAATAATTCATACAAATATGTAACTTGTTATAGTGTAACCTACAAAATAAGATGCCACCAAAATTTACATGGCCATTTGGCATGGGAAAGTCCAACATTTATATGTCCATGTATGATCTATATATCATTCATCACACTCATGTATCATTAAATTTATGTATGTTTAGAATTAATATGCCATCAACCAAATATGATAAATAACATATATAAATAGTTTAATCTATAAATCATGTCATGCTTAGGTCTTGATTTTTTATTTTTTTAATATTTGAATTTTTTGAAATTTTAATTATATTTTTTTGAAATTTATTATTATTATTATTATTATTATTATTATTTAAAATGTGTTAACCAATGACCCCATAAATGTGATAGTCATATGGAGTTTTGTATCATAATACACAAGGTTTACCTATCAAGAAAGAAATTTATGAGATGTAGGTGTGTTGGAATTAAATAATGAATCACACATTATACTATAAATTCCATCATCATTCATATGCTCATGTATAATGAATAACTATATAATACCTAGGACTCTATGGTGTCTTATATATAATAGGAGAATGTATCTATTCATGTGTTTTTTGAGTAAAACCTTAAAGTATTTGTGATGCTAGCTTAGGATTTTCTATAGTAGATATTGGACTCTATAGACCCTAAATAATCTATGATGTAACGTACGCTAAAGAAATGCATTCTTAGTGGAGTTAAATACTCTCCTTATAACTAATTGTGTTTAACTAATTTGAATATGTATAATGACTATCTTTATATATTGAGGCCTATTTATTTTTAACAACCAACTATAGTGATGGTGTGGGAGGAAGAGGAGATACCGTTTTCCTCATAGGGTACTCATTTTGAATGCCTATAGTTATGACTACCTCATTGAAATGTATGCACTTGAGAAATCAATGTACTATGGATGGTACTACATGGAGCTTATATATCCAAGGGTTTTCTAACAACATGTCAAATACCCCATTACTATTTAAAACAAAAAATGCTATCATGAAAATGGTGGAGCCCACTTGAAGAGGTAGCACCATTTATTTGAGGGTATTTAATTTTTACCATTGAATATTTCAACCACATTGTATTTTCATTTTTAAATATTTTTATGTGTATTCGTGTGTGTTGAGAAGTGTCATTATGCACACATTATTGCTTGATACATTATCAATGATGATGTCATGTATGGGTCATAGTTGACATAAGCTCATATAAATAATACATGGAGATTTGAATCATTGTTCCCAATATCACTATCATCAAATGTAATAATAATATGATATTGTGAGGTGGTGGTAAATGTGTCAACAATCCTATCTATTGGGTGGTCATATGTCATAGGTGGAGGATGTGTATTGTATCCATGATGAACATTTTAAATGTCCCAAGTATTTATTGCCTCATTATTTAAAAGTAAATCATTGAATATTTTAAAACATTTATTTCCATTATTTGATGGTCAATATTCCTCTGTAGTGGTGCTTAAATCAATATCTTTATCATTGATAATATATTATATCTTATTCCCTAATGTGAAACAATTATTTTTATAATGTCTTGAAGCTTGATGATAGTTGTAGTAATCATTATTTTTTAATTATTAAGTGTAGGCCTAATCACATCATATTATTATGGAGGAGGAAGATTGATGAGGTTTCCCTCAATTAACCTTTGTAACAATACATGGGGAGGTAATTGTTATCGCACTAAATTTCACCCTTGAGGAGGTTGTTGAACCCTCCTCACTTAGGTGATATCATGGAGATACCTCAATTCTGTGGGTGGCCTAATCAATTAGGTAAATCTTTAGATAGGGCTAGCTCCATTTATGCTTGACCTTGAAATTATAACTAAGCCTATTAATTTATAGGTAAAGGGAGAGAGAGAAAGTAGACAATAATAAGGAGGTGATGCACCAAATTAATACGCTCCACTTGCCTATGCTTCACTAAGAACATGAACTAGGACTGAAACATATTGCACTAACTCAAAATGAGTCTCCAAGCATCAATATTTTAATATGAAGGTGAAGATCAAGACAATAACCAAGAAGGGATGATCAAAAGGTCTCATAGGAGACACTAATAAAGAAATCTCCACACTTAGACAATGCATGACCATGTACTACACTCCATATGACCTGCTAAGATGAATAAAAACCTAAAAATAGGTAATGAGATAAGATAAATGAAAGAGAGATATGACACTACTACTAACATTCATCAACTACCATGATTATACACTAGCTGAACCATTAAGAAGGCTGGAAATTAGTTTGTATTCATTTCCATGGCAAAGTAAAATATATTTAAGTAGGGATTCACCATACATAGGTTGAGGATCCATTATAATGCCAAATAAGGTAGTACATATAGGAAAAAAAAGAAGAGAGAGAGAAGAGAGGTGTTAATAACCAATGATGGATACTAAGATACTCATAGAACTAGTTAAAAACAAGAAAACTTGCTAAAAATAGTCTTGAAATCTCTCTTCAATATGTGTGAACTTAGTTTGATGATGGCTTCATCAAGGTGGCATATGAGCTTATGTCTTACTTGTTGACTCATCTAAACTTATTAAAACTGCCACCTTATTATTTATTAGAAAGTGACAATTCATCTCCTTGGTTTCTAACTACTTATCCTTGTCTTGGACACTGATAACCCATCATCTCTCCACCCTGCAATCTCATTCATAACTTTCACACTTGCTCTCTTTAAGGATTATTTCTTGTAGCCCCATTTTGACACAAAGCTACTAGGTTTGAGTGATATATAGATATTATAGTCAATATAAAGACATATATGGTCACCCTTTATTCTATTTCATCCTCACCCAAATCTTCATTACTCAACTCCTAATTTAGATGTACTAACTCAACATCCTCCTTCACAATTAGGCCTCTTTAGGCCTAAAACAAACACATAGTATGAGATACCATACTATACCATACTTTAATACTCCAAAAACACCAAAATATTATATAAAAAATTAAATAATGTTAGATTAAAACATTTTATGCAATTCCAAGGGTGGAAACTCAAGTTATGTAAAATGAGAGATTTTAGCACTAAGTTGGCCTTGACACAAGCTTGTGTAGGTCGAGAGGGAAAAAAAGATATAAAGGGTTTTAATTAAATTAAAATATATTTTAGACCTATTTTAGGTCTTCCCCAACTCCCCTCAACTCTTCCAATAGTCATTTTCCCTTGAACAATCTTCACACATCTCTAACATGCCAAGTTTCATAATTTTGTATGCATTTTTGGACTGTAAAGTGGGTTGTGGGTTTCCTTTTATTTTTTATCAAAATATAAAAATACTCAACATATTAATATTGTATCTCATGAATCCCACACACCTTTATTATCCACTCAAACCTCAATCCCAATACAAATATCACATACTCTGTTTAATTCATAGAATCAAACTTGTAGCTCTTTAGCAAGCTTGTAGGTCTTCTTCATAGAAAGAAACCTGACTCAATTGATATTTTTCACTTCATATAAAAGACCCCAAAATTTTTATAACTTTATAATTTTTATAATACTTCTCATAACCTTTATTTATCTTTTCATTAAGCACCAAAGGGCCTATTTTGTAACCTTTTGTAGGTAGACTTGCAGGTCTCTACTCTGAGCTCATCCTCTTTGCAAACTTGTCACAAAATGGGATTTTAGTGCCTTTACTCTCTCTCTCTCTCTCTCTCTCTATATATATATATATATATATGTATGTATGTATGTATGAATATATGTATGTATGATTTTGGATATATTTTTAGGACATAATATTGTTTTAGTTTTTATTTAAGTCATCAAATCAACATTTTTTACTAAGAACTATCCATGTCAAACCTGTAGACTTACATGGATTACTCAAGGACTTCATGGTCTACCACTCAAGCTTTGGTAGGGTAATTGAGAGATATTTTCACACTTTAGTGATGTTTCATTAGGATGATAAAAACCTATTATAAATATTATAAACCAAATTAATCATTTTTTAATTGAGGATTAGGCCTTACTTTCAGTATTACCCTCTTTAGGTCTCAACAAGCTTGATATATCTTAAACTAGTTTTAGTCCAACTTTTAATTTTTCATTTTTGAAGAATATGATCACTTTTACCACATTTAATAGAGTCTTATATACTCAATACGAATCTTTGATCCCTTTTTAAACATATAAACTTGTGCCCTTTCAACACCTCTCTCCCTGCAACTTTGATCAAAGTAAGATACTTGTAGCATTATGTAGATATTCATCTCATTATGAGGATTCTAAGACTATGTAGGTTTTGAAAGGACATCCTAATGACTTTGGAGAGTGTCATAAAGATGTTAAGGTAACTTGGGATCCTATCATTGATCCTCAAACACATTTGAGTCTTTCATAGATTCCAAAATCCCTTACTCAACTCTGTAAGGCTCCCTTGCTCAAGTCTATAATCCTATCATTATATGGAGATTTTACCTTCCCTTGCTGGCATGTGACACAAAAATGTTGTAAAATAGTGTGGAAAGACTATTAGAATCCTAAAACAACTCACATAATCTTTTATTTTCATCAATGATTTCCATAATGCTTTGAATTTACCTAAAATTGAGTTATTGGGGTTTTAGAAGGGTTTTAGACTGCTTATTTTTTAGAGATGGTTCATACAACATGGCCATTTAAACTCTCAACTAATTCATGTAATTTTAATTGAATAAGGACCTACCTAAATCCCTCAAAGTGTTTGATTCAACTTTTCTTCTCCTACATAAAACAAGCACTGCAACTCACTTTTAGTTAATTATTAGGAAGTTGATGAAGTATTTGATGCATTCCCTATCTTGATATGAGTTTTTCAAGATAAAATAATCATGGTTTGTTCTTGATGAATATATACTAACATACTGACACTTTGAGCTTATTAAAATGCATTTTTCCCTTCTTGAATGGCTCATGACATGTGTTTGTAACTATTTTGCATGCTATCATTGCTCTTTTAGTCTCATGCCTATCATTTTTGACCTTTAATTGATCATATACATGTTAATAAATCTTCATGGAAATTTTAAATTGTATTGGTATGTACAAGACACTATATTTGAATTGTAGGTGCTATTTCAAGGATTTGAAAGACATTGACTAAGCATGAAAAGGTTTGGACTATGTGAAAATGACCCATGAGAATGAGGTTCATCTAAGTGACTTCAATTACATGTTTTTCCTATCCATGACAAGATTCATTTAATTGAATTAAACCCTATAATCCGTGACAAAATTACTTGTGAAATAAAGATGCTTTGGGAAGGCTTAGGCTAAGCAAAACATTAACCTTAACCTCTCTAACGACTTTAACCTATGCTAAATTACCTTAACTTATCCAAAACATGGAATTGAATTATTTCTCTCTTGTATCTTTGTCTTGTCATGCACTTGCTCACTAATATCATCATACTACCTTGAATATTTATCATGTCATCAATGTCTCCAATCGAACCAAACATAAACTTGAACTATGTAAAAGAACCTTAACATTATCAAAGTTATCTTTAACAATGCTAAATATTTGATGGGAAGATTGAGGCCATGGAAATTGACTATGAAACTAATAATCATGACTTTTAGAATTAGACTAGACATCTAACACCTTCCCTTAAGCTAAGGACCATTGAATAAGACATCACCTAATAACAAAGCATGACATCAAAACCATGGCCTACTAGAGTCTATAAACAAAGTCAAACAAGTCTATATAGAAAGATTTTAATGTTATCTATGTATCCAAATGTAGCTAAAATATTTGGTGGCCTCTTAGGATTGCATGCTTGATATGCATCTAGACTAGTAGCCTTATTACATCCATTAGGCTATCAGGTCACCTCAACTCAACATAAGCTAAAATAAACCTTGAAATATAACTATAAAATCTTGAGAAGGATGAAACAACTAACTTCCCTCAACACACACAATAAGAAAGAGACAAACACACCAACAAGACAACCAAACTAAACAAGACACACACTATGATAAAAGCACTTAGGGAATCAAAACACAAGAAACTACTATATAAAACTAAACTGCAATGTTTGATCCTACTGGATCAAAAGGAAATTTTTTGAGATCTCATTCATGAAATGACTTGAAGTGATGGGCAAGCTACTTTGGGAACATCATGCTTGCTCTATGAACATTTTATTTGGCTATCAATGTCTTTGGCCTATAGTTAAGTGAACTAATAGTATAAATCATGTCTCCTATAAATATAAATTTATATTTAAGTTCAAATCTTACCTCGTGCTAAATTTTGTCAATGAGAGAGACCTCTAATATGACCACACTTGATTCATGGGGGTAGATTCAACCTTAACTTCTTTTAGCTCATTAAGCTCTTTCTCTTGATCACATTGAATATTATCATCACATTTATAACTTGATACATCATGAACTTGAAGTTTTTGGTGATGAATTATAAGACAAGTTGACTTGCTAAGAGCTTTGCTCTTATTAACAACTTCATTCTATCCTTATAGAGGTGATAACCTACTAAGATCTTCAAATTCCTTGAACATATCCAAATAGGGGTACCACATGTGATCAAGACCCTCTTGAAATTTTTCATGAGATTAAACAAGTATATAAACCATGATGTTTTTTTAAATATCTTTGTCACTCATGTTCTCACCATGTTCATTATCCAAGATGGTTACCTTAGCCTTCTCTTCATGGACTGTAGGTTTACTATCCAAGTTTGAACAATTTTTTTCCAACTCTTCCCAAAATATATCTTCTTCTTGATCACTTGAAGGGATGATAACTTTAATATCTTCTTTATCTTTATCTTTAGGGACAATAGACCTATCTAATGCTTCAAATTCTTTATTGTAATCATAACATAGCTGTAAGGTTTTTTTCTTCAAGCTCTATCTTTTGATCATTAGAAGCCACTACAACTTATTTCAAATCTTCATCTTTCTCATGAGGCTTAACAAGGATAATGAATAGGGTGTATTCATGAATATTTATCTCATGCTTAGTTATAACTTGATCAACTTATACACAATCATCCTAAACCCTTTCATCAAAAAATATTACATGATAACTAGATAGGTCTTCCTCTTCTTTCATGTAGAATGAAAATTCATTTTCCCACTCAAGGTCTAATTCATCATGTTTATCTTATCCTAAACCTAATTTTTTCTCTTATATGGGGCTACCAAATTCTACATCTTCATGTTAGGGTTCATCTTCATGATCTATATGAATCACATGCTTTCCAAGTAACTAGACTTATTCTATGACACTATGGTGCAACTGCTACCATACCTGAACAGAACCTTCATCTTCACATTATTCAATAGAAAAACTTTGATTAGAGGATACTATCATGTTACCTTATATTCCTCCATCAAGACTATATTTATCCTCATATTTGAAGACTGATTTGTTTCCTTCTTCATAAATGGGACTACCAAGAAAAATCTCTTCATCAACACTTGAATAACTCTCCTCATATCCTTATGAAGGCTCACTTACCACTGACTAATTTTGATTCTCAAAGATTGACACCTCATAATGCTTGCTTGAATATCTATCCTTTTTAATTATATGTTCATATTATGCCCTCAATGTAATAGGTTTTCTTTTATAAAAGGAGGGGTGAGAGGGCAAGAGAACTCAGTAGCTTGTTTGAAACTTGATAGGGTGTCCTTCCAACTTGGGATTTTTGGAATAGTAGGTTCATTGAAGGATTATTAGAGAGGGGTAAAAACAAGTTATATTAAGGATGCTTCATTCTTATCCTTCAATTCCCAAATCACTCTATCAAATTTTGATGTATTTTGAACTTCATTTATAGTTCCAACTTGAAGTGTCAGTGAAGAACTTGAGAGAGTTATGAATTATCTTAATCTAACCTCTTGAGGAAGAGTAGATGAATCTTACATAGAATAAATATTTTCTTGATGGCATATTTAAATTTGGAATAAGTTAGGAGCAGAATAAGGTTGATGTGGAGTAGGAGAACTCATATAAGGCTGATTGTATTCAATTTGTTGCCTTTAATAAGTCACTAATCATTTTATATGAGATATTAAAGTACTCTCCATATTTTAAATTGATATTCTTATCTCCATCACTTCATCTATTGGTATGTATTGATTTTCTCTACCTATAACTTCCTACTGAGACTTGGTCAAATGTACTAAGTCCCTCCTCATCATAATGAATTCACTCTAAATAGGAGGATTAAGAACAATTAGACAAAGTTTTTATTCTATATCAAGCTCTCTCATTTGTATTTCAATGTCTAAAAGGGTTTGTTTGAAGCCGAAGAAGGATGGATTAGGATCAACATAGCTTTGGAAAGGTTGATTATAGGGATAAGTATACTTACAAAGAGGTTGAGTTGGGGTGGGAGGGGGAATATAATACTACTGATAACCTTGGTAAGATTGGTATACTACTATTTGAGGGACACTTGGGGTGAAGCCATGAATGTCATCAATCTGATATGAAGAATGTGAAGGCATAAAGTATGCATTTTGATCAAACATATGATGAAAATACATACCAATTTCTTATTTTTAGACACTTGGACTACTTATACTAGCTTTGGTTCAATTGGAGTTACCATTGATCTTTGTATTCATGCCTCCAATTTTTATGTATTGAAGAGTATCATCAAAATATCTTTTAATATATGAAAAATAATCCCCTAGGGCATGCCAAAATTGTTATCACACTAATTGCACCCTTGAGGAGGTTATTCAAGCCTCCTCACTTAGGTGATAGCATAAAAACACCTCTAGGCTATGTGTAACCTAATAAATGAGGTGAATATATAGATTGGGATAGATCCCTTTATGCTTCACCTTGAAACTAAAATTAATCATATTTCTTTCTAAGGAAATGGAAAGAGATAAATTAAACAAAAATAATGAGGTGATTTACCAAATTAATGCCCTCTACTTGCTTATGATTCAATAAGAACATGAACTAAAATTGAAACCTATTAACCTAACTCAACATGAGTCTCCAAGCATCAAAATTTCAATATGAAGGTGAAGATCAAGACAATAACCAAAAGGGTATGATCAAGAGGTTTCATAGGAGACACTAATAAAGCAATCTTCACACTTAGTCAATGCATGACCATGTATTAAACTTCATATGACCTACTAAGATGACTAAAAACCTATAAGTAGGTAATGGGATAGGATAAATGAAAGAGAGATATGAAATTAATACTAACATTCATCAAATACCATGAATATACACTAGTTGAAACATTAATAAGGTTGGAAATAAACTTGTATTAATATTCAAGGAAAATTTCTAGAAGTCCACATCAGAAAAAAGAATTAGAGAGAGAGAGAGAGAGAGAGAGAGAGAGAGAGAGAGAGAGAGAGAGAGAGAGAGAGAGAGAGAGAGAGAGAGAGAGAGAGAGAGAGAGAGAGAGAGAGAGAGAGAGAGAGAGAGAGAGAGAGAGAGAGAGAGAGAGAGAGAGAGAGAGAGAGAGAGAGAGAGAGAGAGAGAGAAGGGGTGTCAACAACCAATTATGGATGCCAAGCACTCATATAACTAATTAAAAACAATAAAAACTAAAAATAAATAGTCTTGAAGTGACAAGTCATATTATTGGTTCATAACTAATTATCCTTATCTTTTAAACCTATAAACCATGATCTCTCCACCTCTATTTTACAATCTCAATCATAAATTTCACACTTGCTGTCTTTAAGGCCTATTTTTTGTAGCCCTATTTTGACACAAATCTACTAGGTTTGAGTGATTTAAAAATATTATAGAAAATAAAAATACATATTTGGTCACCCTTTGTATTATTTTAGTTTCATCCAAATTTTCATGATTCAAATCCCAATACAAACCTACTAACTCAACATCCTCCTTCATAGTTAGGCCTATTTAGGCATAAAACAAAACACATGATACTAGAGATTGTACTATAATGTAATTTAATACTAAAAAACCACAAAAAATATTTTAGGTCACATAAATTAATGTCATATTAAAATTTTTCATGCAATTACAAGGTTGGAAAATCAAATTATGCAAAATGCAAGATTTTAGCCTTAGGTTGGGCTTGACACAAACCTATGTAGGCCAAGATTGAATAAAAAAGGATAGAAAGATTTTTAATTAGATTAATTTTTCTTTATACATATCTTAAGTCTTCCCAAACTCCCCTAAACTCTTTCAATATCATTTTCCCTTGAATAATCTTCATACCTCTCTAACATTCCAAGTTTTAGCATATTGTATGCATTTTAGGACTGTAAAGAGGGTTGTGGGTTTCCTTGTATTTTTTATCAACATATAAACATCATAAATATTTTAATAGGGTATATAATTACACCCAAACACATTTATTATCCATCTAAACCCAAATAACAATACAAATATTGCATACTCTCTTCAATTCTTGGAAGCAGATTTGTAGCTCTTTAACAGATTAGCAGGTCTTCTTCATGCAAATAAACTTGACTCAATTATTATTTTTAAATTAATATAAAATATGAAAAAAAATTTTAAATTTATAATTATTATAATACCTATAATAAAATTTATTTATCTTTTCATTAGACACCAAAGGGCATATTTTTCAACCTTTTGCAGGCAGACTGATAGGTCTCTACTCTAAGCTCATCATCTTTACAAACTTGTCAAAAATGGGATTTTATTGCCTTTCATGTCTATATATTATTTTTAAAATATTTTAAGGACATATAATATTTTTTTAATGTTTCCTCAAGTGAGATAACTAACAATTTTTACTAAGAACTCTCCATGCCAAACCTATAGACCTACATGACTTACTCAAGGACTTCATGGTTTGCCCCTCAAACTTTGGTAGGGTGATTGAGGTATGTTTTAAAAATTTAGTGATGATTAATTGGGATGAAAAATATATATTATAAATATAATAAACCAAATTCATCATTATTTTCTTGATTATTAGGTCTTACTTATAGTATTACCCTCTTTAGGCCTCAACAGGTTTGATATATCTTCAACTGGTTTTAGTCCAACTGATGATTTTCCATTTATGAGGAATATGATATTTTTTACCAAATTTTATATGGTATTTTATACTCAAAATTAATATTTTATCCCTGTTAAACATATAAATTTTTTCCCTTTCACCACCTCTCTACCCGCAACCTTTATCAAAGCAAGATATTTGTAGCATTATGAAGATGTTCATCTTGTTATGAGGATTCCAAGTATTTGTAGGTTTTGAAGGAAATATTTATGGATTTTGAGAGTTTCATAAGTATTTTAAGGAAAATTTATATCCTATAATTGAGTGTAAAACACTTTTTGAGTCTTTCATATAGCCCAAACACTCTTGTTCAGGTCTACAATCTTGGCATTATGTGGAGATTTTGCCTTCCCTTGCTTGCATATACAACACAACTGCTATAATACGGTTTGGGAAGAATATTTGGATATTTAAAGACCTAAAATAACCCTTAATTTTCATCAACAATATTCAAAATGCTTTTAAATTGCTTGAAACTAATCTATTAGGGTTTTAGAATGGTTTTATATTGCTTATTTTGTTAGCGATGGTTCATAAATCATGGCCCCTATTAATATAAAATATTTAATGTAATTTCAATGGAATAAGGACATAAATAAAAAACTAGGAGAATTTGATCCAAATATTCTTCTCCTACATGAAACAAACACTACAAACTGACTTTCAGTTAGTTACCAAAAACCTGATGAAGTATTTGATGCATTGCTTGTCTTCATATGACTTTTTGAAGATCAAATAAACATGGTTTAGCCTTGGTGAATATACACTAATGTAATATAACCCTTTTATATTATTAAAATTCATTTTACCCTTCTTGAATGGCTCATGCCATGCATTTGTAACTATTTTATAGGTTATTGTTGCTCTTTTAGATGTATAACTATCATTTCTAACCTATACCTGATCATATACATGTTAAGACCTATTAATGGAATTGGTAAAGTTAATTTTTATTTAAAAGACAATATATTTGATTATAATTTCCATATAAATGATTTGAAATACATTGACCAAGCATGAAAAGTTTTAGGACTATATGCAAAAATGACCCATGAGACTTGAGGTTCATCTAAGTGACTTTAATTACATGTTTTTCCTATCCATGCTAAGGTTAATTTAATTGACTTAAACCCTATAAAACATGACAAAAGGAATTGTGCAATAAATTTTATTTGGGAAGGTTTAAACTAGGAAAAATGTTAAACTTAACCTCTCTAAAAACCTTAACCTATGCTAAAGTACCTTAACTTCTCCAAAACATGAAATTGCACTATTTCTCTCTCATAGCTTTGTATTATCATGCACTTTCTCACTAAGATCATCATGTTATATTAAATATTTATCATGTAATAAATGTCTCAACTTGGACCAAGCACAAAATTGAACTCTTTAAAATATACTTAATGTTATCAAAGTTATCTTAAACAATGCTAAGTATTTGATCAGAGGATTGAGGCCATGGAGATTGCCTATGAAATTGAGAATCATGAACCTTAGACTTGGAATAGAACTCTAACACATTTTTATAACCTAGGGACCAATGAATAAGACATCACCTATTAACAAAGCATAACATTAAAACCATGGCCTACTAGAGGCTATCAGCAAAGTCAAACAAGTCTAGATATTATGTTTTTAATGTTACTCACCTATGGTAGCCAATTTTGGCTAATAGTAATGATATTTATGAAAATAATGTCTTATATCAGGTAAATAATATAAGATAATTTGTAGGTTATGATTCCACATTAATTGTTACCTTTGTCTCATTTTTGGTATTGTTACCTTTAACCTTGTAGTTTATTTTTATTTGAAACTTGGTTGTTGATGTAGATGGGTCTTTTAGGTGAATACTTAATTTTGTTAAATATTATGAGTTTAATTTCTCTATCTCTTATTATATGGCATGACTCAATAAAAATACTTTAATATATTAAATACTATTGACTCATGAATTGGTTAAATCAATTTTTTTCTCCAAGGTGTCTTGTAACTCATTATATACCATCTATTAATTTATTTAGGAATCCAAAAGCCATGAATATTACATTGTTATAGATCCATATAAATAGAATGGATGATCTATAATGGTGAATAATGAATAATATTTAATAATCTTACATCTAACTAACTACAAAAAAAAATTATAAATAAACTCTCACATAACCAACGAATAAAAGCTACATAGGTAACCACTAAGTCTAACCACCTATTTTCTGAAGTAAACACCTTTATGTAAGTAACTGTTACATATTACATATTACATATTATTGTATAGTTGATATAACCCCTCCCTTAATGAATAAATCATATGTTTAAGTAATTATTATAAAAAATGATTAATTTCATAGACGAGCTCAAAAAAGGTGTAGTGTTGTTGCCTCTATAGTGAGGCATCCAAATGTGCCTATTGTTGCCAATCCATCTTATTAGAGTACATGGGTAATGATCCACTACAACCACTAAGTAGAGTTGGAAATGTTATTGAATATTGGGTTAACTTTATTTTTTTGTTCATTGAAATTTTGTCATGTCTTGAATGTGTCATGATTTACCTATTTGTTGGATTTATTAGTTCTTACAAAAAATTTAGAATATATATCAAGACTAAACAACATATCATATCTACTAAGAGATATTTTTGTGTTGAGATGTTGAAAATACAACACATACTACTTTTAATTGTTCAATAAATTTGGGACATTTATTTTTTCACATCACTCTTGTGATTTTTCTATATGCCCCTTCCTCTTTCACCAACCTTCATGAAAACTTTTCTTTTTGGTTTGACTTCAGTCTTTGAACTTATGTTAGGTTTCAATACCTATGAAATAGTAGCAAGATAAAAATTTACCCACTCTTCACCTTGCATATCTTATTTTCTTGGCCTTGTATATTGCCCTTCTAACAATTAATATAATTCATCTTTCATCATGGTATGATACCACTTCAACCTTTTGTGTTGGTCTTCTTTCGCTGATTATAAAGAGTGAGAAATGTTATGTACCTAGTGATATGATATATTAAGGTATATGGGTTTATGGAGATGACAACATGTGGCACACATATCCCTTAGTTAGTTATATGGGTCTAATATAATATAATAAATGAGTAACTTTTGGAATTAGTACATTGGGTAATGGCCAACCTACATTGGGATTAGGAGGTTACCCATCATTTATTAGTTAATTAGAAGTCTATATAAAGGAGGTGAATATCATTATAAATGAATAAAGTAAGTGTTGAAACTTATATTTGGTATAATGATATTTGAGGTTGTCCCCTCAAAGAGACATTGTGGAGTTATTCCTTCCTAAATGAGTATTGTATGGTGTCGCCTTACCTTAAGGCTATTATTCTATTTCTTCATATATTAAATATTTGGGCATCTTGGCCCACCACTATCTATTCTATTGATTAATCTGCATTATATTCCATATATTTATAACTATTATAAGTGTGTATCATAACAAGTGGTATTAGAGATTTGATTTGAGCAATTTGTGTAGGGCGAAACCCTAGTTTTGTGAAATCATTAATATCTTGTAATTGGTTGTGAATTTTTATATAATTTTTTAATTGGAGATAAATAATATTTTAAAGAAGTCATAATAAATAAATTAAGGTATTATGATCCATTTTTAGGGAGTTATTAATATTTTATGTTTTGTATTAAACTTATCATATCTGCTCCAATTTAAGTATTTTTTCCAATATTTTTTTACTAATTGAGTATCATCATACAAGAGATCTACAATAAACATTTTGGAATTTTTGGTCATGTTTTGTGGTAATTATTATTTTATGAATTTTCATAGATTTTCTTTACAAGTCACAAATTTTTGACTTTTTTCACAATTTTTTCACTGTAATAACAATATCATACATGCAAGATATAATAAAAATTATGGATTGTTTAGATCAGTTTCACATGAGTTATTAAAATTTTAGGGCTTTTCATTAACCCTAATTTTAGTTATGGATTATGGAGTTATATTTTTTTATGGAGAAGAGGACATTGATGTTATATAATGGTGGAACTTTTTTAATAATAATAATTATGATGAAATAACTTGAAAAAATGCTTTCTCATTTCATTTTATGGGTCTAACACAACTCTAGTGGGTTTAGTGAGGAGTTGAAAGATGGAATTTTTCATGGGAATTAATGGAACAAATTTTCATAGATCAATGGGGTATAAAAGAATAATAAAATATAGAAGAGGAAGAAGAGATTGATAATGATAACTAATAAGAGGGTGAAGATGAATAATCATAAAAAGAAAAGGAGGATGAAAATAATGATGATGAGGGAGATACAAATGATTCAAGAGGAGAGGTTGAGGATCATGATGTGAAACAAGAGGAAGAAAATAATTTTGGTGATGGTAATGAGGAAGAGCATGTAGGTACTTATGAATAAGAAGAAATAGATCATAATAATGATGATGAAGAGGCTATAGATGGTGCAAAAGGAGAGTTAAATGATCATAAAGATGAGGAATGAGTGGGTGATAAGGGTTCAAATAATTTGGCTCCAAAGAACTCAAAGTCAGTTTTTGGGTTTCATGGATTCATTCAAAATAAGGTCATTGTGTCCATTAACCCTATCAATAATTTTAACTTCATCAACATGGTTTCATCCCAAAATCTATAGGTTCAAGCAAAGAATATCAAAGAGGCTTAAGTAGATGTTAAAAATATTCTAGTTTTTAAAGATTTTAAACTCACTATGGACAAATATGTTTTGCATTTAGATTTTTATTCTCTAGATATGGATGGTGTGGATATGGTTATTAAATATTCTTGGTTAGAGATATTTGGAGAAATACGTGTTAATATGGAAAAACATTTCAGGAAGTTTTGGTGCAATAAAAAGAAGGTTACTTTACATGGTATCATAGTTAGAAATGCATAAAGAACAATCTAGGTAAAGCATGAGAATGAGTTAAAGAAGGTGAAGAAGATAAAGAGGAATATTTAGATGAACACATTGATGAATAAATAATACAAGCAAAAAAGAACACTTCATCTACTCAAGAGATAAAGAAACCACCAAAGGAAAATGTTGAAGAGGTCAAAGAAATGTTTGATAAAGTCAAAGTATCATAAAAAGTTGAGGTATATATACACCCACATCATCATGAGAGGTAAAAATCATGGATCTATGTGAGGGAGTGTCATAACAACAATTGCTTTAGATATACAAGAAATTAGAGTACTAATGATTTTGGGTACACACATAATCAATGGAATAATCATTATAGATATGCATGGAAGTCAAAAAAGAACTACTATGGTCAAGTGTGGAATCATAGTAGTAAAATGGCATATGAAACATGGAATTAGTGGGTAAATCACTATGATTAGGCATGAAAGAATAGCTACTATGGTCATGCATAGAATTTGAGTAGCATAGTCAAATATGGTATAAGGAATTAAAAGGAGGAATAATTATATATGGACATCAAGGTGATACAATATTATCATGAATGGAATCAGAGTGACAAAAATTAATTTTGAAACAATGTTGGAGAGCTATCACCTATCACGATCACATATGTGTGGTTGGATGATTGATCTTATAGACAAGTGTGCAATGATTTGAAGCACACTCATTATTTGGTTTCTTTTTATGTTTCAAAGATAAAAAATGTCAAAGAGGGAAGGAATTTTATGTACTTAGGGATATGATATATTAAGGTATATGGGCTGATTGAGATGATGACATGTGGCACACATCTACCTTAGTTATATTTTTCCCAATATATTTAGATAAATGAGTAACTTGGGGAATTAGTGAATTAGGTAATGGTCAGCCTACATTGGGATTATGAGGTTACCCATCCTTTGTTGGTTAATTATTGGTCTATATAAAGGAGGTAAGTATCATTTTAAATGAATTAAGTGTTGAGTCTTGTATTTGGTACAAGGATATTAGACGTGTCTATATAAAGGAGGTGAGTATAATTGTAAATGAAGTAAGTGTTGAGTCTTGTATTTGAAACAAGGATATTAGAGGTTATCCCCTTGAAGAGAAATTATGAATTTATTACTTCCTAAAGGAGTATTGAATGGTATTTCCATACCTTAAGGGTATTATTCTATTTCTGTGTATATTGAATATTTGGGAATTTTGGCCCACCATTATTTATTATTTTGATTGATATACATTATATTTTGCATATTAATAAATACTATAAGTGTATATGATAACAACTTAGTCCTTTTGTGTTGGTCTTGTTAAGATGATTGTTAAGAGTGAGAAACACTCTTGTCACCACTATAACTTGACACTTGTGGTATATTCATTTTTGAACCTTGTTCAAATTTAGTACTATAACTTTTTACAAAAACATCATCAACATGTAGTAATATATTAATATTAGTAGTTTAACCATCATTATAAAATAATGGTACCTTATCATACATCAATATATTTACTAACCATAATTTTGTATGCAGAGACATCTAGTAATTTTTATGCATCTCTTTTCTCACAATAACCAACAAACATAAATACTTTACCTAGTATAGAATCAATATATCTAAAAACATAAAAATTACTTATGTCTAGTGTTTTCCCTGACCATGCTTCTTTTGAAATTACATTATGCAAGGCTTTTGTGGAATTTTATTGAAAATTCACATAGTTATACTCATAACTTCTGCCTAGTAATGATATGATACATTATGGCTATCCACCATACACCATGCCATCTCCATCACTATCATGTTCTACCTTGCCATGTTTTCATTATGCTATGTATAATATTGCATATTTATACCTTCTTTCTTGTATAATTACATGAATTTCTCAAAGAAAAATTCATCCCCATTAACTGATCTAAGAGATTTTACATGTTTCCCTCCTTGTTTCTCTACCATAACCTTATAATCAACAAATTTATAGAAACATTCTAACTTTCTATGAAAAAATAAACCCACGTTTTCCTAGAAAAGTCATATATACAAAATAAGTAATACAAAGCTCCCAATAATGAATATGTTTGCATTGAACCATACCAAATCTAATGCATTCTTATCTCTCTATTCCTTACCAATGTCAAATGAATTTGAAATTGGATTATCTATTTGACATCCTAAACATATATTATGACTATTTTTAATAGAAGACATTCCATTCACCATATTTGTCTGAATTAATGTATGAAAATTATCATAACTAGGATGACCATACCTCATATACCATACCTCACTAGTGCTTTCAACCAATTATAGTGCATGTTATTTTGGGACCAATCAACTTATACAATCCCTTATTACCAATACCAATATCAATGACTTTATTTACATGAAGATTAATGACCATGCATTTGTTTCCTTTAAACTCCACACAAAGGTTAGGATTCATAGTTATTTCACTTATGGAAATAAAAAAATGTTCATGTTAAGAAAAAAATCAAACATTCTAAAAAGTTTAACTAACAAAATTTAAATAAATATGAACATCACCATATCCTTTCACATAGTGAACCCAACCATCACCTAAGGAAATTGATTCATTGCAACTATCATCCTATACAATGTTTGCATACCACTCTTTGCAATATGTGTAGTGTCTTGATGCACTTGAGTCAAAATACCATAGTCTTGTCTCTGATTACTGATCTTATATTGCCACAAATGCAAACTCACCCACTAAATTTTGTTCATCTTTTTCAACCACATTTATAGTTTGTGACTTATTTCTCTAATTTTCTAAATCATATTGTCACTTATGACAATATTTATTCAAATGATTAGTTTTATCACAATAAAAAGACTTAAATTTAGATTTATATTAACCTTTTCCTTATGACCATGCAATGATTTCATTTTATGTAGACTCTGATGGTGAAGTAATGGATAGTTCTTGTTTCCTTTCCTTTTGTATGAGAAGAGTGTGCAATTGCTCAAATTCTCATGTATGTGTCTCTGTAATCATGTGTAATGAATATATAAAATAATAATATGAATAGGGTAAATTTTACATAACCAGATGAATGAGGTCTTACTCATTTACATGTTTTCTGACTACCTTTAACTGTTCACAATTATATTTTAACTACAATAAATATTCAAAAATAGAACCGCCATCTTACATGTAAGTGGAAAATAAGAGAGGGTTTAAAGTAAAAAATTATGGTAGATTTAGTAGCCTAAGATCTTGTATTAAGGTGTTTCCACAAATCTGGTGCATTATCAACATTTCTAGCTTCTAGAATTAAATTGTCTACTACAAATAGTTTTAAAAGCATCAATGCCTCACGATAATGTTTATCATAGTCATCTAGTTGATTAACTAGTCTAGATTATTTACCACAAAAAATATGGTTAATGTTCCAATATTCACTTATTTTAAGTATCCTATGAATACACAATATAATTTTCTTGCCATTTAAGATCAGAGAATCTAGAAAAAACAAATGTCACAAACTAGCCATTTTTACCTAGTTTTTCATGCAAACAATTAAATTAGAAAAAATTTAATGACTTATAAAAATATTCTTTTTGGACACTAAATATAACCTAAAAATAGATAATTTTTAAATTTTTATAAAAAATTTATTTACAGTTTATGATATTTTAAAGTTTCTATCTTTTACAAAATTGCTTAAAAAAGACAAAAATAATTAAATCTAGGATTGTATGGCTCCATTTACAAAAAAAATTTACATGTAGATAAGGATAAAAATTTAGAAAATGTGGAAAATTTTCAAGAGTTTTGTCTTTATAGTTTGCTCCCAACCTAATTAATTATGTTTTTTCAAATAAGTTTTTAGGCAAACGCAAATTTTCTAAAGTTTTTTTTTTCTAAAATATTGATTTTTACACTTTTGTTTTAAATAAAATTCAACTAAAATATGATTGTATATTTTTAAAAAGTTTATTAAAATTTTCATAATAAATAAGGACCAATCAACATGTACCTATTGTATGCAAGGAAAATGGTGCACCCTGTGCACACCTATAGCTTCTTCCTTCCTTGTTTGCTTCCCAGATGAACCAAATATATGCTAAATTTCCATACCTTACCAAGAATAAAATTTTTCTTGAGATGATGGTTTGTTTTTAAAGCTAAAAAATAGAATTTTCTATAGGTATGAAATTCCAAGGCACCAACAGTAGCAATCAGTACATTCATTTATTCATATTTTGATAGATGCGTTGTCTCTCAATACAGATGTGCAACAGAGGATTTCATAAAAATGTAGGTCTAAAATTGTTTAATGGTCTTCAAATAGAAAAAATAATAATGAACCACATTTCACTGATATGCCTCCTCCTCCTTAGAGTGCCTCCCTTCAAAATGAAACACCTAATCTCTAAAAGTTATTTACACAATAGAAATGTCAAGAAATGTCTGAAAGTTGTTCTTTGCATAAAATAAATGTATTCAAACAATTTCAAGGAGTAAAAAGATGTTATTTTCCCCCCATACAAGGCCTATAATAGATAAATTCCAATCTATCAAATGGAACACCTTTTTTTAAACTCAAATGTCTTTCTCTCCCCAGAAACATCCTCCTAGTAGTTTCCTCTTATTTATTCCTTAACGCATTCCTCTAACTTAGATAACACTTTATTGGAACATAAAGGAGAAGTTAAAACATAAAATATATAATCCAAATCTTCTTTCTTCCACCACAATATTTCCACCGAGTTATTCCTCCCTAATAAAATCTCTCACTCTCCTCACTCCCTCATAGGCTCTCTCAACCCTGGGCTCTGATACCATATTAATTTATTTAGGAATACACAAGCCATGAATATCATATTGTTATAGATCTATATAAATAGCATGCTTGATCTATAATCATGGAATAAAAAATAAGATTGAATAAGCCATCTAAATAACTACAAAAAGGATTAAAAATAACCTCTAACAAGACTAACCAAGAATAGTTATGTGTTAGGGTAGCTTATTTACCTACCTTTGATCATGTTTACTATGTTAACCATTTATCACTATCTATTTTTCCCATTGTTTATTTATCCCACATTGGTTAGGATGATTTGCTTCTTTATCTTCTTCACCTAAATATGCAAGACTCTTTCATTATATTAGACAATATCTAAAGAAAGCTCTTAATTAAAGCTCTTAGGTAAAGCTCTTAAGCAAATACATAATGTAGACACCAAAAAAGTGTCTACCCCTTGGTCGAATCCCCCTTGGTCCCCTTGATTCACTTCCAAACATTCCTAACCCACACAATTATTAATTTAAAATAAATTAACTATTTTAAATTAATAAAAGCCTTGACACATCACCCATGACACCTCACCCCACCTTGGATACCTCTCCTTGGATGCCTCCCATCACCATATGACCAATTTATGACCTATTTCAACCCTCTCATACTTATTTAATCCACCTTCAATCGTTTTCCAAACGGCAATTAGACCTGGCAATTGGAAGTATGGGTAAAAGGCTAATTTTAACCTCTTTTCCCATTCTTTAGCCATCGACGCTGGTCAGTATCGGCCAACACCGACGGTATCGCTGATGCTGGTTTCTTTAAAACTATAATTTGACCACTGTTTCCCCCCCGTGAATGTGAATTGTCTTGCTCCAGGCTTCAAGCTCTCTCGCTCCTCAACTCCTTGTAGGCATCAACGTTTCAACAGCACTCTCCAAGCTCAGAGGTTCTGCACCAGTCATTCCAAACTGGATTGAAGATTGCATGACATCTCCCGCATCAGCCACAATGGAAACAAACCTCTTGCACTTCTGCCTCTCCACTCATAGCTAAGTATTTCTACTAGTTTATATTTCAGTACTCTTTTAAATACATTAACAATCAGTCCATTATCCATTTCCAAGCACTATTGACATAACCCAATCAGTTCTTCCCAAAGAGGCTGAAAAGCCTTCTCTCACCCTTATCTTCCTCTCATCCCTATCCTCCATTTGGTCCCTCTTTTAGGCCACACTCTCTGCCCTGCAAACCCAACACAAGCCACTAAAACTCCTGCAAACATCCCAAGCCGTTCTGTTGACCACAGACAACCCTGAAACTCATCTAAAGCCCCATTGCCCCGACCGATGCTAACCTCCAAGCCCATTACCCCTACCGATGTCGACAGACTAACTGGCGTCGACGACTGTGGAAGATCGACAACAAAATATAGGTATGCATTATTTCTATTTCTTTTATTCAGTCTTTCATCATTTCTCTTGTTAGAAACATTCTCTTTTATCAAAAGTGGACTGTCATCTCACAAGGAAGCCTTTGCACTTCTAGGACTGAGCTTCTGCTTGGTATTCCACCTTATATCCATCTAACAATCTCTTTGTTTGAGTCTCTTTCTTCTACAAGTGTCATCTTCCACAGCCAAAGAGGAGTCCCTACCATGTCTGGATAACGGTGCATAAACTTCATCTGGGTATGTACAAACTCCTGACCATTATCTTAGTTTCTTACTTCCTTTGAATGTAAAAAAGCAAAAAATAGTTAGAAACATTCTGGCACGCCCGATGGGACCCTAGGACTTTTCCTTGGGTTCATACTTTTTCTTCTAAAAACAAACTTTTCATATAGGTGCATTAGGTCTCTTCTTGCATCCTTTTCCTCTATCTCTTCCAAAAGACACTATTAGCAAAGTTAAAAATAATCCTTCTTTTTCTTTCTTTTTTGCATCTAGAGTAGTGAAATTTCATACTCTTCAACCTTTTCTCCACTTGTCTGCATCCAAACACACAATTCAATTTGGGCTTAAAAATATTTTGCATTTCATTTCTATTTGCATGCATTTTTAGCTCACCTAGTAACTTAAAACTGCATTATAAATTAATCGTAGTGCACTTATGTTACACGACCAGACCACTTTCACAAAATCAAACATCTAAACATACTTGAGACAAGGTTCAACTAGGATTTCATCACCTAGCAGATACCTTACCCTTCCTGGTAATCCCACTTGGACTTCACTACCAAGGGGAGAGCCCACTCTATTCTCTGGCAGAGTATAAACTCTAGGGGAAGTATATACTGGCTAAGCAACCTAGCTTGTCTCTGGGCTCGTGAAGTGAGGGGAGTTTGCTCCTTAGCACCAGGCCATGTATGGAACCTAATACAAACCTTAAGCATTGAAACTAACCCAGAACCAACCTTAGACTACCTCTTTTAGGACCCGTTCTACAAGCCAACTTCCCAAACACACTCTTCTAAGGCATAAGCCAACAAGACTCTAAAATTTATTCTTAGGAATTAACGTTTAGGGTCTACTTGTCTTCGTCTATTTTTCTGTCTGTATCTAATTTTTTTTTGAGTTGGTGAGGATGCATTTTTCTGAGCTTCAAACAACTCAGAACCTTTTTTTTTCTTCCTTCCCAACAACACAGTAACTGACATCAGTTTTTCCACTAACGTCAGCAACTTTTTTTCACTGGCATCAGTTTTTCTACTGACGTCGGTCACTGTCAACAAATTTTATTCCAAAATAGCAAGCCTAAAACTTGACTTTTTTGGCTGTTAAACACACATTATGAGTTTCTGAAACTAAAAAAAACATAGTTTCTAGAACCTGACCCTTTTTGCCTCTGATGGCTTTGACACGTAGTCAAACCAAAACTCTTGTTGACCATGCAAGGCAAGAACCACTTCTGCCTTCACCTTTCATATCAAGTCCCCTAATGGAGTGTACTCTAGACATTGAATACTCTCCTATCCAATCAACCCCCAATCAGTCTCCTATTGTTCTTGAAGGGGATCAAAATTTTGAGAGATTCCTTAACCATGACATCAAGGCACTCCAACACTATCTCGCTAAGAGCCAAACATGAGACTCTTCAATTCAACCAAGTTTGTCACATTTTTAGAACTTGATTGTCTCGACTCCACACACTCTTGCACCTATAAATGCGGGAGTGACTACCTATCCTTTTACCAATGCCGCCATCCAACCACCTCTGACAACATTAAGCCTAGTTGTGCCTTCTACCTTCATGACACAACCACCCTTGACCTCAACATCAGTCCCTATGACAAACTACCGATATGTTGCCCCTACACAAGCGCAACCAACTACATCATATGCCCCTCCTAACACCTTCTAAGTGCCCTACAATCTAGGGGGCGCTCCACCTACAAATCTGTCAACCGATCTAATCAAGATGTTGATGGATAAGATGTCTAACCTTGAGGCATCTATTTCTAGTTCAAGTAATGCTCTCTCATATGAGCAAATTTGTAATGAACCCATTCATCCTTCTGTCCCAATCCAACCCTATCCTAGTCAGTGGGAACTTCCCAAGTTTACTCGCTTCTAGAATAAGGAAGACCCACAACAACATATACGAGCATTTAGACATGCTTGTTATCTTATAGCACATGATGATGCGTTGTTGCTACGCACGTTTCCCATGTCACTTTCTGGTGCTGCCCTCAATTGGTATAGCTCTATTACCAGTCACTCCCTTTTCACATTCACTCAACTCACCCAACTATTTCTCAACCATTTTTCAATTAACATAACTAAAAAGGTCTCCATCACGGACCTATACTCTATCCGACAATTTGATGATGAATTAATAGCTGATTTAGTTGCTCGATGGAGAGGCTTAATCAACCAACTCTCCTTTTCTTTACCTCAACCTGAACTCATCAAGCTCTTCTCTAGAGCATGTGCCAAACACATCTCATCTACTTTATGGGTCCAAACATTTCACACATTTGATGAAGCTTTCACGATGGCCTAAAAGCTTAAACTCCACGCGGTCGAAGAGGACAAGGTCAAATTGCAAAATAACAACGCAAAATCCAATGACCCTTCTTCGTCCAAATCTACGTCTTCCCACTCTAAACCCAAGGGAGTGGCAAATGCTATGGTCCTTAGGCCATCATCTTCAACAACAACTAACCAGCCTCAAACATCCACATCAGACTACATCATAAAACAATTCCAACAATGATACATACAATGTCAATACACTCCAATAGGAGAGTCATACACTTTTGTGTTGGATAAACTCGTCAAGCAGGGGGTCCTCAATCTCCCTCAAATTAAACCACCTCAATTTGACCCCTCAAAAGCCATCCCTGCATGGTATAGGGAAAATGACTTTTGTCATTATCACCGTGTCAAAGGCCATGACACAAACAATTGCAAAACCTTCAAAAATATTGTCTAGGACATGTTAGACAAGGGTGATCTTGTCTTGGACAACCCAAATGTGCCACCAAATCAAAACATTGACATCTTTAGACAACCTTTTCCTAATCATCCCCCTAATCAAAACAACATTCAGACCATGGCCGATGACCCCCAAGAGCATAATATACGCACGGTCAACACGGTCTCTCTTGTCATTTCTAACCAACCTCTCCCACAGTCTAAAGAGGTTAGTCAATCTATTTGTCCACCATGGGGAGAAGAGCCTTCTTCTCCTACTTGTCCACCATGGGTAGACGAGCCTTCCTCTCCTATTTTGCCTCCACCAATGGAGGATAATCCTCCATCTACCCCTCTTCTGCATCTAGGAGAGTCTACCTTGACCTCTCATATATTGGAAGATGCCTTGATGACACCAACGCCGACTGCCTCACCCTCATCTTTCTTATCATCAATGGGGGATCATACTTTTTCTGCTCTTTGACCACACCAAGAAGCCATGATTATCCCTATGCTCTATCCAACTAAAGAGCCACATTATCCAATTCATTCTCCACTGAGAGAAGAACTTATCACTTCACCAACTTCAACCAAAGAAGATCCGGTGACGATTCTCTCACAATCACCTCAATCTTTTAAATGATTGACTATAAAACCTCATGCAACCTCATCCAAACCCTTACAGTCATCTACCATGCCAAAATAGGTTAAATCCCTTGGTGTGCACCCTACATCCAACCTCACTCACCCATAAGTGACAGTAGACTTAAACCTCACCCCACATAATAGTAGTCCTCACCCTAAACCAAAGAAGGCTACTAAACCTCATCGGAGAACTCCTCCCCCACCTTCACCATTACCATCCATCTTGGGTCCACATCTGTCTACTTTAGCAAGATTGCTCCCACATCCAACACCTCTCAACAAAGACGTGCCATCTCCACATGTGGCCATATCGCCAACTAAAAAGGTGACACAACAAACCCTCCAAACAACTCATAAATAGAAATTGTCAACCTCTACTGCAATGAAGAGTGTAGACCCATTTAAGGGTTCTTATGCTTCAATGTTATGTCAATTTTTGCAGTCTTCTAGCATCGTCCTCCCACCTATCAAGCCTTACCAACCTCTCAAACCAAAACCACCTTGGTTTGATGACACTAAAATTTGTTGGTATCATCACACATCGGGGCATGACACTGAGCGTTGTTGCACCCTTAAGGCTGTCATCCGTCAACATCTGGCAAAGGACACCCCTCACGTTGAGGCTTCTTCTGACCACATTTTTGACCAACTACCAACACCATCTCATGCCTCACAAACATCCTCACCTAAATCGGGATCCCGATACAAGACTATGGTACCTCAACCACCTCCTCAACCTTTATTTGAAATCAACACAATCAATGTGGCCACCAGGCCCCAAGCTGTGAAGAATAAAGGAACAGACCAAACTTCTACACCTTTGACATATCCATTATTTGTCAAGACCTCTCAACCAACACAACCTAAGATTTCTATCTTGGATATGTCTTGACCATCATCACTGGGGGAAATCCCTCCTAACCTCACTAGTCCACATGACGCTTAGTATAAGCGACTTGTGGACTACTTGATATATTCTATCATCCCTCCCAAACTCTCTAACAATAGACGGTGAGCTTTTATCAAGAACACTACTCGCTACACCATGCTAGGGGGACTTCTTTACAAGCGAGGTCTCAGCGGCCTCCTTATCCAATGCCAACAACATCTTGACCAACTTCACATACAACATTGACCAAAACATGCCAACAAGACATCAACCAACCAAACATCGACCTCAACCAAGCCTCGACCAAACATCGACCTCAACCAAGCCTCGACCAAACATCAATCGACCAAGCATCGACCAAGTCTCGACCAAACATCCAAGCCTTGACCAAGCATTGACCAAGCCTCGACCAAGCCTTGACCAAACATCAACCAAGCCTTGACCAAACATCAACCAACCAAGTATCAACCAATCATCAACCAACCACGCATCGACCAAAACATGCCAACAACATATCAACCAACTTCATGTCCAACATCAACCAACATGCAACCAATAAACAAATGGGGCAAGCTTTCTCTTAATTGGCTCAGACCTCACATCATGATGCACAAGCATAGATCAGGGACTTCTCATCTATCCTCTCTTGAAGGCCAACTAGAAACTAAGCCCCTTATTGCCTTACATCTTCGACCATTTTATTGTTAATCAAGTAATCATTCACTTGACATTTAGTTTGAGCTCATCCCTTGAGCAATCCCCATCATTATCATTCCTATTCCTCCCAACCCTCAACCCTACAAACATTAGTCAACCCTTTTGTCAAGCATGAATGCTTCATCCTAATAAAAGGGAAACCCTCTAAACCTCTATAGTCAAGTCCATGACCAAAATTTTAGTCAACAAAAATATATAAAATTGGGATGCCTATACAAGGTCATAAATCATAAATGTAGACTGTTCCCTCAAAGGACAACTACATCATTGTTGTAAAAATAAAAAAAAATAATAGATTGCTCCCTTGAAGGACAACTATTCAAAGACATTCAACATACAAAGCAAAATATAGACCAATCCCTCGAAGGGCGGCTATGCCTAAATCTTGTTACAAACAACACTATATCAGAAGCTTCCCACATCGATTAGATTCACAACATGACCACAAAACAAAAAAAATCCCCTCACAGACTTCCCGCATCGATCAGTCTGCCCAAAAAAAAAAAAACAAAAAAAAACTGACTGACAAACTATAAAGTCATGGACTTGTCTATAGTCGTTCTCAGGGTAACCTATAAAAGGGGAAAAGTTATCCCTGCTACAAGGGTTACCCTACCCATCCATATCACATAATCACACCTATCTCCCCAACATACTCAAGGGATTTCGAGCTCGCTTAATGTCAAGTGATTCGAGTACTCCTCTAAAATAATCAATGGTCAACGACGTAATGCATGAACGGGGATTTTGTTTCTAAAACCCCTACCTATGCTATCATTATGGTCCTTGTCAATGAAAGAGCCATGCACCATTCACTTCTTATCCACATCTTGGTCACACATCCAACCAAATCGTTTTCTAAACCCAACCAAATCCAACCAAGCATTTTCAGACCAACATGACATAGTCCATTTCACATAGTTTCTATGGAAACCAATACACATGGAAACTATCAACTAGACACAATTTGTGTTAAGCATAAACCATTACTTGCTGAAGCATAAATAATCTCAATTCATTTTTAGCATACATCCATCACTGATATGGAAAATTGCTAAGGATGAAAGACCACATAACCGATGTTACAAAATACACCATCACACAATATGGAAAAGGCTATAACATCATCATACCTTCATCATTTTTAACCATGACCAAACCAACTATCAACCACTTTGACTCCTAGTCTGAACTACATTGGTCTGAGGCCCTTCAAAAAAGGGCTATGTAGGCAACACTCAGATGACATGACGTCTTTTGGGGTTAGCTCAGCCACATCCGTTTGTTCATTTACTTGATGGACAAACCATTTCACCTTTGACCATGACATAACCATGACCAAAACCAATCATCAACCACTTTGACCCTTCTTCCCTTTTGGGAGAACTACATTGGCCTAAGGCCCTTAAAATAGGGGCTATGTAGGCAGCACTTAGTTGACATGGGGTCTTCTGAGGTTAGCTCGGCCATTTCCTTCATCACATTCCTTTGTCACCTACCAATCACATCACAAAAAATCACATATAACAACAACCATTAACATTATCATACACCAATCACATTAGTTTCTATGAAAAACATTACACATGGAAACTAACAACCAAGACACAAACCAATGTTACGGCGTACATCATTACACCATAATGAAAAAGCTGTGACATAGTCATCAACATCATCATAACGTACATTATTCACATCATAATCATCAAACATCATCATCATCATAGCATAATCATTCACATCATAAACATCATCACATTAAGCATATATCATTAAAACATATGAGAAATGCTAAAAACATCCTTAACATCCATAATATCCATAACACATCAATAAACCAAAATCTCATCATATATATCTATACATCAAAGTTTATAATGGTACAATCTATCTCTCTCTCTCAAAAAATCAAGTACATCTCACATCAACAGCTCGCAATCCAGTATATACATAATGCCTCAAATGGCCTCAAGGCTGTGGCTGTGGTAGTGGTGGCAGTGGCCGTGATGACGTTGTATCATCTCCACCCTCTGATCGTCGTCGTCTATGGGAACCCAAAGTAGTCACACGTGACATAGATCTCTGTCGGCTCTCCTCAACTCACATATCTAAATACCGTTGTATCTGAGGGAACCCCCTAATAGCCCTCTCATAATATGCAATCTCATCCAAAGCATTATTGTACCTAGATATAGGCACAGTCTGTGGTGGACCCATCAATCCTGACACTGTGCCCTAAACTGAACCCTGTGCCTGGGCCGTGGCCAACTGCCCCTGCAAAATGGTGATCTACCCTATCAAAGCGGCCACCTGACCTATCAAAACCATAACCTACCCCTGTAGTCCTATGACTTGGCCCTCTAAAATGGTCACTCATCCTCATGTTGCATCCCTCTCCTAGATGGCAGCGTCCCTCTCCTGTCTGGCATCATCCCTCTCCTGCCTCACCCTAGTCACTACCTACAGATCACACTGTGGTCCTACGTAAATCCATATGCACTCTCCTACCCACCATGCCAAGTAGGCCTTTATGCACCTTAGATCAACTATCCTAAGCCCTATCGGTAACTCCTCAAAAATAGGCCCCTCTGTCTCCTTTGGTAGTGGGAGCGGTGCCTCAATATCATCCTGCTTGTACTATAGGAAGGTGGGCGGCACATCCTGTAGCAGCCCATACTGGCACCACACTCTCTCCACTGGCACCCTCTCAAGCTCACTGGCTCATCTCCCCCTAACCCATCTCAAACTCTGCACCCCAACCAATTGTTCTGCCTAGTCTCTGAAAGCCAGATATACCAGGTATGGTCTCTAGACAATATCTGTGGGGATCAGGGCCTCTAGTACCCCTCTGTAGTAGTCGATGTCCCTAACTACTCCATCCCTCTGAGTCTATGCCATGACCTCATGCCATCACCTGAAGCCAACCCTGAAGCTAGCCTAAATCACAACTAAAAGGCCAAGAGGTCAGGTGACCACAATGTGCTCATATGACCAACAGTGTAGGAGGTGGCCCACACACAGACTATACCATTGCTATCGACTAATACCCCAGAGCTCTCTGTACAACTAAGCCAAAAAGACCAGTGCCCAGGTAAACATTGTATACATCTCCAACATCTCTATCAAAACTTTGGTCATAACAACCAAAAATCTACCTCCCTCTGCATCTAACAGCATGTAAACTATGATGCCGATCATCATCAAGATGGCTAGTCGATGTGCATCCTTGTCAGCAGCATATAATAGCTCATATGCAAAACTAGCTAAGTGGTACCTCACCTTAACCACATGCTCTCTAAATAGTGTAACTATTTGAATATCATGCACCTCTCTCGAGCATGCATACAAGTCTGCTTCGTGTATCAGTAGCTATAAAATTTGGTACACATCCTCCACCATCACAGTCAGCTCGCCAGTGGGCAAATGAAAGGTGTTGGTGGAGTGGTCCCACCGCTCGATCAATGCCACCATGAGACTGACATCCCTAGCCACTCGATAGTATCGCCATAGCCTACCTAATCCCACTACAGTCATATGGGTCCACTCCCCTCTAGTGATGTCCCAATGCATCCATGTCAGTAATGGTGGGAGATGATCCTATAAAATCAACGTCTTCCCCACCTGCATCCAACCAAAGCACACAAAACCTACGTTAACAAACAACTACCAACCTCTTTGACTCTTCTTCCCTTTTGGGAGAACTACATCAGCCTAAGGCCCTTAATGACTGGGGCTATATAGGTAGCACTCAGTTGACATGGGGTTTCTTGAGGTTAGCTCAGCCATTCACCCATTCATCTACCCGTTTGACCATCTTCCTATACTCATATGCCTATCTCGACAACCGAGAAGCCCTCAACATGGCTTCAACCCTTTGACTTGACAATTTTCAACATCTTTTTTGACTAGACAACCACCAACATCAGTTATCATACTGATAATGGCACTTACCTAACCGATGTTGGTCACACAGTGACCAATGTCAGTAGCTGGTCAGTCGACATCAGTGACTGGTTCAGCCCTAAGGCTAAAAGGGGCGAGCCCTAAAATTAGGGCTTCCCTATTTCTTTTCCTTTTTCCTACCCAAACCCTCCTAAACCTACCTAAAGAGAACTACTTATCCTGCCCATCCTTCTAACTACCCCTCCCCCTCAATTCTAAGCTAAAAACACTAAAAATTCCAAAAACAAATCAAATTCAAAACTAAACCAAAAACTCAAATGCACTTCCTACCTCATCCCATCACCGCCGCCATGGTGGTATGATAGGTGCCACAGGTGGTGGTCCTCTCATGGGGCCTCCTCTACCCTCTGCCATCTCTTCTGCCTCGATTTCTCCATGCACTCTCACTAGCCCACAATTGCCTCTACAACCTCCAACCCACTCCAACTCACTCCCTCTCTCCACCAATCATACTCTGACACCTCACACTACTATACCAGTCACTCTAAGTCACTTTCACTCACTCAAATATAGAGCTCCCTTTTTCACTTGGTCAAATGTCACAAATGGCTTTTGGTGGGCTGCCAATTTAGTTTTATCACATTTGGCAGTCCACTGACATCAGTAGTAGCGTGCCCTAGGCAGCTGATGTCAGCTTATTTCTACTGACGTCGGTCCTTTTTAGCCATCGACATCAGTTTTATAACCGATGCTGGCATCATTAAATCCTCCATCCTCTTCAAAATGCCCATAATCATGCCCACAATCACCAATTTTCACAGCCTCCTCCTGGGGCACACTTGAGATCACTTTTACCTTAACCACAGACCTTGGAGATCATGACTATCTCCTCCGACCCTGACCACTTTTGAGACAACTTTGCCTTTGTTGTTTTGGTTGCATATAAGCTACTTCACGAATAGTTAACCAAATTGTCTGCACATCCACATCATGACCCTCACAAGTATTGGATTGCGAGTAAGTTGACCCCCACTACTTGTGACATTTTTGTGTTTTCCAGGAGCACTTCCTGAGCCTGAGATACTTGGAACATGATGACCATTTGAGCTACAGCTTGGATCAAATAACACAATCAACTATAACTAAATGCTGGGGCCCAGTTATTTCAATTTTAGCACTTCTCAACCTTTGACCAAGACAATTTGACCTACCTATCACATGGAGTGGTATATGCACAATCCCACCCTTTGCAGCATTCAAACTCAAGCCTTCACCATTTTCATCCACTATCTATCAAATTAACACCTGATTTTGGGTTCCCTTCCCTCGACTCTTGCTTTGAGGGGGAATACCTCATCTCATAATTGGGGAAATCAACTCCTATTTTTGTCTTGCAGTTCATCAGAACAACTAACAAGACAAAAATGACCTTATCCCATACCTAGGGCAATTTACTCCTATTTTTGTCTTGCAGTTTGTTAGAACAACCAACAAGACAAAAAGGGGCAAATGTAGACACCAAAAAAGTGTCTACCCCTTGGTCGACTCCCCCTTGGTCCCCTTGGTTCACTTCCAAACATTCCTAACCCTCACAATTATTAATTTAAAATAAATTAACTATTTTAAATTAATAACACCCTTGACACATCACCCATGACACCTCACCCCACCTTGGATACCTCTCCTTGGATGCCTCCCATCACCCTATGACCAATTTATGACCTATTTCAACCCTCTCACACTTATTTAATCCACCTTCGACCATTTTCCAAATGGTAATTAGACTTGGCAGTTGGAAGAACAGGTAAAAGGCTAATTTTAGCCTCTTTTTCCATTCTTTAGCCAATGATGTCGGTCAGTATCGGTTGACGCCGGCAGTATCACCGATGCTAGTTTCTTTAAAACTATAATCTAACCACTATTTCCCCCTGTGAATGTGAATTCTCTTGCTCCAGGCTTCAAGCTCTCTCACTCCTCGACTCCTTGTAGGCATCAGCATTTCAACAACACTCTCTAGGATCAGAGGTTCTACACCAGTCATTCTAAATTGGATTGAAGATTGTATGACATATCCCGCATCAGCCACAATGAAAACAGACCTCTTGCACTTTTGCCTCTCCACTCACAGCTAAGTATTTCTATTGGTTTATATTTCAGTACTCTTTTAAATACATTAGCAATCAGTCCATTGTCCATTTCCAAGCACTGTTGACACAACCCAATCAGTTCCTCTTGGAGAGGCTAAAAAGCCCTCTCACCCTTATCTTCCTCTCATCCCTGTCCTCCATCTGGTCCCTCTTTCAGGCTACACTCTCTACCCTACAAACCCAACATAAGCCACTAAAACTCCCAAAGACACCCCAAGCCATTTTGTTGACCATAGATAGCCCTGAAACTCATCCAAAGCCCCATTGCCCTGACCGATGTTGGCCTCCAGGCCCATTACCCCTATCGACATCGACAGACTAACCGGCGTCAACAACCTTAGACCAATCAACAATGGTAGACTAACCAGCGTCGGTGACTGTGGAAGACCAATAGCAGAATACAGGTATGCATTATTTCTATTTTTTTGTTCAGTCTTTCATCATTTCTCTTACTAGCAACATTCTCTTTTATCAAAAGTGGATTGTCATCCCACAAAGAAGCCTTTGCACTTCTAGGACTGAGCTTCTGCCTGGCAGTCCACCTTATATCCATCTAACAATCTCTTTATTTGAGTCTCTTTATTCTACAGGTGTCGTCCTCCACAGCCAAAGAGGAGTCTCTACCACGTCTAGATAACGGTGCACAAACTTCATTTGGGTATGTACAAACCCTTGACCATTATCTTAGTTTCTTACTTCCTTTGAATGTAGAAAAGTGAAAACAATTAGAAACACATAAGATAAGATTATAGAAGTAATATGGAGATATATGATATTTCTCATTGTTTCTAGCATTTTCTCATCATGTGATGTTTTTCTATTATCACATGTGATCTTTGTGTCTTGAAATGATCTACTCCTCATTTCCTTCATAGTATCAGGGCTAGATGTGTTGTATCCATCCATTTATGAGTTTGTTATTTCAAGGGTTCATCCATTTATCAAAATTTATTCTTGGTGTAGTAGAGGTGTTTTATATAAATCTTTGATATTTTATTTGGTCATTGGCATTTTGTTTTGGAGAAATTTCAAAATGTTTTTGCAAAAAATTATGACTCTCTTATAGATCATTTTTCTCCTCACATAGGTGTCTAATTCAGAAAAAAATTCACAATTAGAAGGAGGAATTTGAGAGGTTTAAAAAAATTGGTCATAATAAATATTATTATTAATATCAAAGGAGATATGAGCCTTTGAAGTTGACCCTATGATTATGATTTTATGCTTTTTTTTAATGCGTGATCAAGAAAAAACTAGATCTTGTATTTAAAGTGAAAAATCAACATGGAAGATTAATCTCTGTGGAAGATTGTTATATTCCTTTATTGTAAATTTATTTCAAATTCATTTTTTCTAGATCTGGTATAAATAATTTAATTTTTCTCCAAGCATTTAATTTTTGTGTAATGTTTACTTATTTGACTCATTTTAATGATGGGAAACTTGTAAAAGCTATAACTTTTGAATCACAACTCAAAATTGAGTTATTTTTTTTTCAAAAGTGTATGTTTTTTTATTATCTATCCATTAGGGTCATTTATCTTGTAAAATTAACTCAATTATAATGTGCCAAATTATGTGGGGCCTTACACTTTTTTGGGGGTTTATTTGTTTGTTTTCATGCTTTGAATCAAGAGTTTTCTTTTGGGGGATATCATTCTTTCTTATTTCTAAATTCTTCCTTGTATTTTGATAATGGATCCACTCAACACCTCAAATTACAAAATTTGGAAAATAAAAATGAAGATACACCTTAATTTGAAAGGGATTTAGAGAATGGTATATGGAAACCTTCTCAACTTCACAAATGAGGAAGATATTGTCTAGATTGCATCTATGCAAGATGAGGCTCTTTGATTGATTTACCTCTATGTTTCAAATAGTTTTCAGTGTTATGTCACATGTGTCACATATCCAAAAGAAGCTTGGGACACTATTATAGCCTTATTTAACAAGGATATTGAGTCTTTTGTGTCTTGTATACCCTCTTTTACTCCACTTCCTTCTGTTCCACTTCCCTTTCCTCTTGTTATTAAGGATTACTCTTTTGATGATGACACTGATGTTGTTCAATATTTGAGTCTTGACAGTGACATGGGTGAGGCACTATTGGCATTTAATTATTCTCCTCTTATTAGTGAGGTTTTGTCTTTTGATGATGTACTCTCTCCTCCTACTATAGTTTATTGTGATGACACATTCCTAATGGAAATTTCTCTTCTTTTTGTTGAGCCACCTCAATGGATGAGTTTTTTCAAGACTTGGGATGTCTATTTGTATAACCTACCTTTGTTCCTATGCAAGATGTTGAACTACCATAGATTATCACTTCAGATGACTCTACTAGTTCCATGGAGAGTACACTTGTTGAGCATTTTACTCCACTTCCAATTGACATTCCTTCAGTAAAAGTTCCATGTATTTCTTATGATCAATTCACTTTTATGGAATTATATTCATTCCTTGTGTATGATCTTGTGATACCTATACAATACTTCAAATTTAGACATGAATCAGAGATGTTTTTACTACTATCTCCTTCATATTTCATTTTGGAATGGGTAGGCTTCTTTTACACCATTCATATTTTTCCTTTGGAAAAAGGAATAAACATTGTTCGATGTGGATGGAGCTTCTATAGTCTTCTCGTTGAGGATCTTGACATCAACACTGATTATCTTGTGAACCCAACTTGGATTATATACAACTTCATTATCAAAGATATTTATCTTTAGATGGATTTTTTTTCCAATGGGTTTTATATCTCCACTTCATGGATATAGTATATATGAGTACCTGATCAAACCTTATTACTGGGACTGATAATGTGGATAGGCCACTTTGTTTTTGCCTATTTTATCCCATATCTTAACTTGTGAGGGGGTGTTAGTGTAGGTTATTTACCTACATTTGATCATGTTTACTAGGTACACTATTTAATTTTCCCATTATGGATTTATCCCACATTGGTTAAGATTCTTTGCTTCTTGATCTTCCTCACCTATATATGCAAGGATCTCTCATTATATTAGATAAGCTCTATAGAAAGATCTTAAGTAAATCTCTTAGGCAAAAATATTAAGAAAAACCATAAGCTAAGCTTATATAATAATTAATATGGGGATATATTATATTTCTCTTTATTTTTTGCATTTGCTTATCATGTGATTTTTTGATTTTATCACTTGTGATCCTTATGGCTTCGAACGATCTAGTCTTTGTTCCTTTCACAATGTAGACAGCCAATAAGTCCAACCACCTATTTACCTAATTAAATCCATTTGTGTAACCTAGTGTTACATATTACATATTATTATCTAATTAGTCTAACACCATCATATTGGTCATCATTTCTAGCTTGGTCTTATAGTGGAGTACATACTTATTGATTGTTTCATTGGACCCTATTATAAGTTTGGAAATTAGCACAAAAGATAGCTTCTCATCAATTTTCATAAATAAATGTTTTAGAAACTAATATTCTAAAGGGAGGAATGCATTAAATAATTGGGATAAAAGATCATAGAACCACCACAAAGTATATTCTGATAATTCTTGGGAATATCTTGGTCAATAATTTATTTTTAGTTGCGTAATCTAAGCATGTTTCATGTAATGATTGAAGATGTTGTTTAGGATCACATTTACCATCATAAAATGGGAGCTTATAAGCTATAAAACCTGGAGGTAAATGATAATATATAATTTTATGGGATAATGTATTATGAATCAAGGAATGCAAATCCATTGAATGAATAGCTCTATATGTACCTTGCTCTAACTACAACTCAATATCATGCATAACTAGAACAATTTGATTGAGGTAACATTTAGAAGGTGAGGTTGATGTAGTATGCGTAATCATTATATAAATTTATTAGGTCATATGTGTATGAATAGGTATATAAAATTGTGAGGAACTAGATTTTTCCCACACATATTAGGTAGATGTGACCAATGTAAATAGAGGTGAAGAGATAATAGTTGTACTGATGGTATAAATCTGTACACTTGATGTTGTTTAGAAAATTTTATTAGTGGAACTAAATAGATAACATTACTTTGTATATGTAGTATATTGAGCCATTTTTTTAAGTTTATCTCTTACAACATATATCATGGCATCACACATTTATGGATTTATATTAATAATTTAGATTGTATGATATGAAATTTAATAATGAATCTAAATAAAATTATTGAAATATATTTGAAAATTGACATTTACTAAGTATATAAATTACTCAGGATGATAATATACTTAACTTTTCTTAGTAACTGACTAATAATGATTATGGATTAATAGTGGACATGGACTATAATCAATCATGTGATTCAATCAGATCAAGAACTAAGTGTTTATATGCAAAGGGAAACTAATGTCAATCATGCATAGTACCATCAATGCTACTATTTAGGTGTGACATTAATATCTTATGTATTATTATGGATCTATGATATAAAAATTAGCTCCATCTTCTTATGATATCTTTATATGTGTGATATTGATGGTGGATTACATGTGAGACTCCAAAAATTAGTCTCTTTCTCAAAACCATAGGTCCACTTCTAGGGGATAGAAAACTATAAAAACATGGGAGTGTAATGGGATAAGATTATTGATGATCTCAATAATTGACCATTATTATAATTTTAAACATTCATTATAGATCTCTTGTAATAATTATATTCAAATAATTTTATTTCAATTTGAATTCTTTTTTACAATATAACACTTATTAAGTTAATTTCATTTATCAATATTTTTATCTATAGTTTTTTATCACTTATTGGAAAATTACAAATCCTAAGCCAATCATAGGTAAAAAGCTAATCATAGTAACTAGATAAACACACCTATATCAACTTAGCATATTCACCTGTAGTAACTAGGAAGACTACCCCATAATAATAGAATAAAGTATTCTAGAGAAACATAGTAAGTAACCTATAGAAACTACACAAACTATCCCATATAAATAACTTGAGTAACATGTAAAAATAAGGTAACCTGTAGTAACTAGAAATTGCCACTTGTAACAATAGTTTTGCAAGCATAATTGATACTTAGATGATTATTTTGAGAAATGAACTTCCATGGTTTAAATATTATAATAGTTACTCATTATGGGAAGAAATGGGAATCAACTCCAGATTGTCTCACACCATTCCTCCTTCAGTAGACCATCACCCTTAAGTGGTTATAATAGACTTATTTTTTACCTTGATAATATTATCTATTATTGTATTATTATTTGTTTAAATTATATTATAGTTATATCAATCTTAATAAATACTTGAATTATCTATTTAAGATAGAAACAAAAAAATAAAGTAGTAAGAAGTGAGATATATAAAAATATAGAGAATAAAATCTTAAATCCATTATCGTAGTTTTGATAATTATGTAATTATACCACATAAATACTTTCATTGCTACATATTCATTGATGCAATAAATATGAATTGAAGTAATATATTTGTATTAGAGGAAGGTATTACAATAAAAATATAATCAAGGCAAGGTCTACTCAAGAATAATTATGGTGTCAATCCCATCTGTTACTTTAGTTTCCTTCTACACTATGTATATTTATCTTCCACTTTTAGTAGAGTAGTCATAAAGTATGTTATTTACATTCATGTTTTATTTTTTGCATAAGCATTTCTAAATATAAAATATTCAATTATGTGTGGGAAGCTTCAAAACTAGACTAATATTTTGATTCCTTTAATTTTTATTCTTACAAGTTGACTTACACCATTTCAACTCCTACAATTTAATTTCTTTTTATTTACATTGTGTATGTGTGTTTTCTTTTAGGAAGTGTGTGTTAGCCTTCTCATTATTTCACATAGTCTAGTGTTACATATGCAGTTCAACATCCTTACAAATTTATATGTCGCTAGGCTTACAATTAAATGAATAATCATACAATCTATATGTTAGGTGGTTGCCTCTTGGGGTAGATCCTCATAGGTTATAGGAAAAGTCCTTAAGCTAATATATACCAGTATATTATATCTTCTCTATATTTTTTCATTGTTTACACAAAAGGTTTTAATTGTTGAACTCTTTAAAAAAGGAGAATAAATTTATTTCTTTCTAAAATAAAATTTCACACCTAATACAAATTTATTTTTTTCAAGGCTAGTTTATTTTAGTACAAGAATAAATAATTTAATATAATAGGAGAAAAATTAGTGTTTTTTACTAAACCTATATAGGATATGGCATACACAATTAAAAAGGGATATTGATTAAGTACATGTACTATGAAAGGGATAATGTAGGTAGATTATTTACTAGAGATTGAATTACATGATATAAGTAAAAGTTAAGATATCTCCTAAAATAACTAAAATTTATAGAAATATACCCATAGCCAATCCACACCAATCATCTTGATGTGTATTAGAGAGTCAAAATAAAAGAGGGTTTCATCTGGTTTAGTAGAGAAATCTAAGGTTAGAGAACAAGACAGTCCACATACTCCTAAAAAAATATCTTCATTTTTTTTTTATAGAGTACCAATATGTACTAATGAGTCCATTATTTAGTTCCCTAAATTCTCACCCAAACTCTTCTCCAAAAGAGTGTATCAAGCCCTTTTAGCTTCAAATAAAAAATTTAACCCTGTAGTTCTAGATAAACTAATTGAACCAAATGAAAAAGATGGCATATTTGTTAAATTTGAAAAAAAAATTACAAAATATTCCACCCCATCATCCCCATCTAGAATATTTTATTCTCCTCTGAAAAACCAAATACTTTTATTTATTACTCACTGTGGTCTAAGACAATCGATATAGAGTTTGAACAATGGGTTGTAAAAGTCATTGGGACACAATTTGTTCGATGAATCATAGTTATAGTTTTAAGGATAAAACCATTTTAATGAATCCTCAAATTTATAATCTCATATCAACACCCCCATAGGTAATACACCATTGAAGAACATTCCTCTTTCTACCTTACCTAGCTTTAGGTAAATGGCAAGCGAGGATCCTAACAAATTCATTTTTGAGTTTAAGATTGTTTGTTTTAGTTACAACTAAAATAAATATTCCTAAAGGATAAAATTATTTATAGCCACTATTAAGGATGCAACACTCTGATGGTTTATAGGAACAAGGAATTTTTCAATCACTAATTGGAAAGATATTAAGGATATATTTCTCTCCAAGAACTAAAATTACTATAGAATAAAATATTCTATATGGGATGACATATTTTACATGATAAAAATTAAGAGGAACCACTAAAATATTATGTGTAACAATTTTTTTTAGACTACAAAAATCAAATAAAAATAAGCTAGATAAAGAAACCATCAAGATGATATTCTTGAAGGGAATTAACGAGGAATGGTTGGAATCTATTGATATCGTGAGCAACAAGGATGTCTCACAAATATCAATTGATGACATCACCTACCTATGTATAAATTACTCAAGGTATGTAGTGAATAATAATCAAAACAACAAAGCACTACCGACATCATCCTCTAAATCTATAAATGGAGTCTCAAGGATGGAGGTCAAAAATTTACTACATGACATGAAATGAAAAAAAATCAATCACGTAGATACATAGATAGAAACACTAAAATAATGATGAAAATAGGAAGAGAATTTTTTTATCACATTATATTGTATTGGTTGTTAGAGGAATAAAGAGGATTGCAGGTGTTAAACCACTTGGGTGAATGTAGCTAGCATAACACATGAGAGTTTTGAAATAATGGAACTTCATTTGAATGGAGGTGAAGGAGATCAAATTTTCTACATGGCACAATGCAAGCCATGGTCAAATAGATAACAAATTACATGTATGCCACTTGATTATTCATTCTTTAATTATAAATTTTTATATAATCCTCTTAATAGTGCATATGGAACAAATCATGAGAATCTATCTCCTCTTCAAAAATAAAATTGGTTACAACAAATTATACAATATCAAACAAACTAACAATATTTCCGAAACAAAAATTGGTCATAACAAAACCCACCACCTCAAAATAATTGGTAGCAGTCACAAAATTGGTTTGAACCAAAACTTTAATCATAGTCCAATTGGTAGAATATCCCAACCTAATCTTATTAGTCAAAAAAATATAGCATGCACCAACAAAAATTCTGTAATCCATGGATACAAAAATGAATGAGAAATATATATACATGGGCTAGGATGAGCTCCAAATATTTTATCTCAATAGAATCAGACTTGAATACGGTTAATTAAATGGAGCTTGTGATACTTTTATGTTTGAGTAATGACCAATGAATTATATATATCTAGCAAAGGGTTACCTATGATGCAAATGCCAAGAGGGAATGATTCTGAAGCCTAAGCTTTTGATGCAAGGATGTAGCTCTAACTAGACCTAAAATGAAAGTAATGGGGTTTCAAGCAATGGTTATAATAATAAAAATAAGGTGAATAGTTGTAATTAAGTAAATAAAGTAAAATAAACTAAATATAATAGTTGGAATGAATGTAGTTGGGTAAGGTGCAATGGTCAACCAAATGGGGGTGCATGCAACCTAAAGTGATTATGGCAAGTTTAGGAAATCCTATATCTAAACCAAATTTATTAGTGTAGAGAGAATATAGACAAGGATACATGCACGTTAGTTTAGTAAGAAATAAACAACATATATTATACTAATTAATAAATGAAAAAATATAAGGTTATAAATAATTACCTAGGGTGGACCTGTCAATGCTTCATCGTCCCCCTTGGCTCAAGTGGAGATTTTTAAAATATTTTATAGGTTGAATACCTGAAATGGTTGGATGAATACATAATATATCCTCATATAGGAACTCTCAATGAGTCCTCTTATTAAGCTTCAAAGGCAACACAAGACAAGACTCCTCAAGATAAGGTTCTAGACCATAAACTCTCCCAACTATACTTAGGCTAGAATTGCGAGTGAATAGAATGTATATGATATGTTTATCATGAAATATGACCCATATATATATATATATATATATATATATATATATATATATATATATATATATATATATATCTAAAAATAACCCTAGGATCTAGTCTGATGGAATCAACCTAGATGATAAAGTTAGGAAGTGTCATGTTTTATAATATGGTATCATATCAGCAAATATAGTTAAAATATCATAAAACACACTTAGAACTATATCAGGCTGGAAAATATAGTAAAAGAAGGGAGAAAGTCATTAAATAGATGGTATCATCTAGTCTAATGCCATAGGATATAGGGAAGGTAGCACAACTAGATAATGAAAAAATGGAAGAGATGGATGGAAAGACACTTTGAGGATGTTAGATTGATAATAGTAATGGTGTAATCATGATATAATAACAAAAACTCTCACAAAGCACCATCAACCTTTCCCACTACATTCATGTTTTAACCTTTATGGAGTTTACTTAGGGATATTAATGCATCAACAAGTCACTTAAAATAACATATTAGTAAATGATAAAGTGAATACTATTGTGTGTATACATATACCCCATCCAAATCTCATCACTAGTCACAATAGTGTAACTTGGGATGGTGCTTTAGGAAAGAAACATAGAAACAAAAAGGAGCACAATTGAAATGTTTAAATAAATGAAAGTATATGAAAGGAAATAAACTTAAAATACATAACTTTACTAACCTTATTGATCATAAACAATGTTACATGTGTTCCAAGTGATGGAAAATGTGCAAAATGTGAAACGAGAGGCAAATTTGAAAACTAAGATAAGATTCCAATTTTTTGCAAAAACACTATTTTAGCACCTAAAAATTATTTTTCCCACCAGGATCTAAGGATTCTTTCAGATCATGGAAAAGGACATATGGAAATGAAGATATTAGCCAAAAATGGAATCTTTTGGTAAATAACTAAAAACTTTAAAATTTGAAAATTTTGTTATAAATAGATGAAAAACTATTCATTTTCACATTTTATATTTTTGGAAACAAGAGCTTTGATCATCCAAATATAGCATTGTGAGAGACCATGGTTTGTGGATGATGAGGTGAACATGCTAGTGGATGTACCACAACTACAACTGGAGTAGTACAAGAATGTACTATATTAATTTCATGTTTTTTTAAATGTTAGAATAAAATAAATTAGGTTAGGAAATATAGGAACCAATGAATATTTGTGTAAAAAAATTTTCCCTAAAAAAGGACTAACATGAAGCTAAAAATAGGAATAAAAATGGGCCATTGACAAAAAATCATGAATAAGTTTAAGGGAATTTATTATGACTAGGGAAAGGAATCGTTGTGCTCACTAAACTGTATTGACCAGGCCAATGCAATTTGTAAGAGGGGTCAAAATTTCATAGATAATGTTTTAGGGTTTGGTCGATGTAGTTAGGTGAATACCTGGTCGATGTAATATGGCATGGCTGATATAATAGGAATATCATCCAATTAGTAGATACCATAGGGTGTGGCCAATGGCATTAGGAAATAAGTATGGATGATGCAATATTGTAAGTGGCTGATATAGTAGAAAATGGTTAACATGGCCAATACCTTGGGGTAAGGATGATGCGATTGGAAAAAAGGATGGTTGATGATATATGGCATGGTTAAAATAGTAAACTAAAATTATGGTCAATATCATATGGTATGGATAGTGTAGTATAAAGATAAACATGGTCAATGCAATTAAATGCTTGGTCAATGTAGTATAAAAATGAGAAAAACATAATTTATAATTTATAATAATTTTAAACATATATTTCAATTTTTTTGATCAACCCTAATTTTCACTTTGTTGTTTGATATTTTACAGAGACAACATAGATTATGGAGATGATTGGATGTGATATGGCTATTGGATCTATTATAGATGAAACATACCACACTAGGACTTATGGGGAACATTGATAGGTGTCACATGACTTTGACTATAGAGAACATCACCATATTTTTTGGGTGATGGGAGAGACTCAAAAACACTTTCAAGTAGGTGGTGGATGGCAAAACAATAGATATGTAGATTACCCTAGAGAACATCTATATAGTCATAGAGTTATTGATTACATGAAATTTGATGTTGTGAAATACCCTATACATAGTGGAAGAGATATGAAAAATAACATAGTCACATACTAGGTGAGACAGGTATGAAAGGTTTAAGTATATGGAATTGATCTTTCATGTATACATCTCAAGTGTTTTTTAACATATAAAAGGAATTAATCAGACTTATGATGATACATGTGATTTTTCATAAGTTCAATAGGGACATTCCTTTATACATAATATCTTTATATTTCTTGATACTAGAGTAGGGAACACTATTTAATATAGGATCGATCATATGGATACAATTAGTGCATGACTTCTATGTGATTCTAATTCGGTGAAAATATAATATGGTTTCAATCATTCTATTCACATGTTAGATATATGAGAGGTTACCTATTTAAAAACCTACAAGGCTACCTAATGTGATATATAAATGCCTCCCATGAGTCAGGAGATTGTCTCAAGGCCATGTTTTCAAGTTGATCTTGCATGCATCAGTGTTTGAAATAATTGGGCAAGATCATATAATATGGAAATAATATAGGGGTGTTGTGGATCTATGGCCATCATGGCAAACCACTATATATGCATGGGAATGAAGGTGAATCATTGGGCAGTGCACTTTGTGGGTGGACCCAAATCCTTGTGATCTCTTGGGATTGCACACCTAACAACACCTTTGGTGGCTCAAAATTATGGATACGCCATGATAGAGAGCCATGTGATGTCAAATAATGAGGGGTGTTAGTTTTAGTACCCATGGTGAGGCCTCACTAACCTAAAGTGATTATATAATGATGGAGATGATAGTGGGTGGCACAAGGAGAGGTAAAAGGGAAATAACTAGTAGAAACACCATGGATACAAAAACAAAGAGATCCTTATGTAGCTCTAATTGATATATAGACCATAGTGGGATGACTGCACATAATTAATTGTTAGGATATAGTGGTCCCATAGGGGAGATGCAAGAGATTATCACTAGCACATATCCATAATAACCTTGTGTATTAAGAAACCAGAGATATGGTACTACTCTTGTGAGTAAATGTGTTTTATTTTATTTTATGCTATCAATTTCATTTCTTAGAGGTAGATATATACATGTTGGTTACTAGTGATAGATACACTATTGGTTTGGATGTGTGTGTGTGTGTGTGTGTGTGTGTGTGTGTGTGTGTGTGTGTGTGTGTGTGTGTGTGTGTGTGTGTGTGTGTGTGAAATAGAGATAAAGAGAGAGAGATTTGATGGATATTTAGTTTCCTTTTGCATATGTGATGACATAAGAGGAATGGTGGAGGACTATGGTGGAGTATACACAACATGATATTTTGGACCCTATGCATCCTCAACACAACACCATAGGAATGCTATATCCCATCATGCTAGGGACCAAATCATAAGTAATTTGGTTTAAGTTGGTAGGAGAGGCTACCAGTAAAATCTATTGAATATATCAACCTGTTACTCATGTGGAAATACCAATAGACATTGGAGTAGGAGAGGTAGTAGTGTGGTGAGAGTTGGCCACAAATATAGCTACACATATGATGATAGCTAGACATTTAGATGGATTATAGACACATGAGGATCATCTATAGGTTTAGGTCTAAGGCTTGTAATCATGGATGTTTAATATTTATTGGAATCTATAGGTGGAGATATATAGGGATAATATGATGAGAATGACACCTCCCCATCTATAGGTAGAGGTGGACCATAGACCTAGTTCTTATTTTTTTAAATTATTGTATTTTGGATGTATAATGATATATCAATATGTTGAAGATGGATCAATTCACACACACACACGCACACACGCATGTGCACACACACACACAAAAACACAAATGTATATACACATATAAATACATAAATATTTATTCATATACACATACATATACATATGTATACATACATACATACATACACACACACACACATACACACACACACATTTGTGACTCATGGATGTTATCTAAATGTATGTAATATATTGTTTGATTTTATTTCTAGAGTTATATTTAATTTTATCAAATATCATTCTATTGGAAAATGTTATGTGATAATGTCTGTTTTATTATTTTGTAGAAAATGTGAGAAAATGCATGGTAAAATAAAATAAAATTTAAGCAATGAAAAATGACATCTTAAGTAATTATATATAAAATAAACAAACCAAAGATGGAAATGATAAAGTAAATGATAAAAAATAAATTTGAAACACACAAAAAGATGCAATATGTAAAATATTTTGATTAAATGACATATAAATGTAGTAAAATCAAAGAAAGATATGTAAGTGAAAATAATGTAATCTAATGTAAGACAAGTTAGGTTGATTCAAAATATGAATAAAACATAAATAAATGTAACTCAAAATGTAAGACAAGTTAGGTCAAGCTAAACATAAATAAAAAATATGATGGTAAATTAAATGTAATTCAAAATGTAATATAGGTTAAGGGAACTTAAGTCAAACATGAAGAAAAACACATATGATAGTATGTAAAATGTCTTATTCAAGATAAGTGAGGTCCCAAAAAATAAAAAAAGAACATGATGGAAAAAGAAAAGATCTAAATAATAATAATATAAACTAAACCCTTTCTCAAAAATGTAATGTAGGAAAACACAACCATTTAAAGTAATAGATGACTATGAGTTGTTTCTAATAAAAATGGGGATGGGTGTTTTTGAGGAAGGTCTAGATCATTCCCTAAGGTCTTACAATGAAACTCATAAACTTAAAGGAAAGGAATGTCATAATGATGAAAACATTATATAAATATGATCAAGTATGTGATCAGGGAAAATTAAATCCATCAAGGGGATATCGAATAAAAATATGTTCTAAGTAGGGATACAAGGTGCCACATGGGTGATATAGAAATAATTAGTGGGAATGAGACACTCTAAACAAATAGACAAAGCTAATAATTATTGATAACAAGGACCTAAGACACTCCAACTAAGAATAAAAAAACCTAGTCTAAAAATTCAAGTATATAGATCATCCCATGAAGGATATATGCATGAAATTAAAATGATCATATCTTCATAGAATGTATTCTATGCTTCGCAAAACCCCTGATAGAGACATCAACCTACTATGAAGCTTGGGTACTTGTGTGAGAAGATAATTGGAACTATAATGTAGGAAGATATAATTATATGATTATATAATACCTCCTACTCTGGTCTACTAGAATACCACACCCTAATGGACCTTGAATCTGTCATGAGGCCAACTATGTAGTTTAAGATTCAACTAAGATAGGAGATTTGATAAACAAAATAATGTCTTATGGTGTGATCTGGATTTTGTGATATAATTTTCCTTTTGATTTTAATTTGATTTTAGTTCTTTTGTATTTTTTATTTGTCCTATATATATATAAAGATAAAAAATGGATGATATAAGTAGCTAACATAAGAGAGTTGACACGTGGCCACAAAAAAAGGAGAACCTATAGACCATGGTGTTTAAATATCCTAGACTTTCCCAAAATGTATGTGTGGAATCTCAAAATTGATCTACATGTGGATCAAGTGAAAGGAAAGAAAAGATATATGGGGATTGTGGAAGGCCTATCCATATAATAAAGGTGATACAATGATGAATATTATTATAGTCAATCACAAGGAGGTAAAAATATGATTCGAAAGGGATGGGGTTATGTAATGATAGGCATATCACTAGGGAATTTATACTAGCCTACAAGATATCTAGCATAAGAATTAATATAAGTGGTCATCCCAAAAGAGGGGTAAATTAAATATGGGACAAATAATTAGAAGGGATTAAGGGAAAATTATTAACAAAAAATGTGATGAAAATAAAACTTGAACATACTTCCTAAGCTCCGTAAGAGAAGCAAATGAAAAAATTAAAGTTATTTAAAATAATATAAAAATACATAAATGCTAAAAATTAAAGTTCTTAAATTAATAATAACCATGATATAATCAAGATATGTACAACAAACACCACTAATGATAATAATAATAAGTTGGAAATTCACTCATATGGCATTGCAAAAAATATGATATGAATCAATTTTTTTACAAATTTTGTGATAGATATTGACATAAATTATCTAAAACATCTGATAAATCATATTTTATATGATATATGGATCTAATCATAGTCTCCTCTAATCTCTCTAATAGTCATGCTAGGACTTCCTGGTGGATGATCTCTATGGAGAAATAGGCACTACAAGAAATTTTTAGGAACTCCTAATGATATAACTCAATGCATGGAACCTTCATGGTCAAGTCACACACATTCTATAATCTAATAAAAGCATTTGGTCATAGGTAAGATCATTTTTTCATCCTAAAATGACCATGGGAGTGTTACTAAGAAGGCTAAGGCATGGGCTTCAAAAAGTTTCAAAAATACTACAAGAGAGTTCTACACTAATTTGTATGTTGTGTAGTACAATGGTTACAAATAAAATAGATTTATATTTGTTTTGGTATTTAATTAGGAGATATATTTGGAGGTGACATGTTTGGAACATGAAAAATTTGGGTTTCTTTATGATGAAGTGCATATAGATATTATTGAAGAATGCAATAATGGGTCAAAGAGTGTGTGTTTGTGCCATAGAAGAAACACATGTGCCTAAGAGTTATGGATGGGGAGGGTTTACTACATATTAGGTGAATTTATCATTATAACTTATACTATGCTATAAATTTTTGATATGATTAAAAATATTTAACTAAGTGACTAGTCACCTTGTGAAACTTACCATATGGCTCATCCTCTAGGATGGGTGGGAGTGATACCATTTATAACCTATGTGGAAATTTATATTAGGATCTATCTATAACTTATTTAAATAATTCATCATTTTTAAAGCAAAGAGTAGTATATTTGTTTACTTGGTTTTACTTCAGATATCTTTTGTGTGCTCGATAATGTTATTGGGTGTGACCAAAGATTTTGTGAAAGGAAAAAAATGATGTTGATACTTATTTAGGATTCAACCTTAGTATGGGTTGTACCAATGTGTAAAAAATATCTTTAGGAAGTAAACTTGAAGGATCATAAAGTATATAAAATTGGTGAGGTCATGGCATAATATGATCATTAATCATGATTTGAAAAGGCTGTAAAGCAACTAAAGTAGAACTTGAAGTATAAGCTAGAATGAATTTCATCTTAGTACTATGGACATCAATTAAATGAGAAATATCAAGAAAATTATAAGCATAAAAATTGTATCAATAAGATAATGTTGTAATCATGTGTAATTTCTCATAGGAGCACTAGAAAGATAGTCAATAAAAGAATATTTACACATCCTTAGCTTCGGCATAACCAACTAAGTATGTCTCATAAAAAAAAAAATCCATCATCATAATTTGGTGTAATAAGATTGATATTAAGGGCTTAAACCACTATGTCACTAGATTAAGAGTGATAAGTAGGATTTGAGGAATGACCATATAAGTAAGAAAATCATCAGTTGGATTGTTGTTAGAAAGAGGTTGCAAGGTAGAAGGAAACTGATCTATGATTGTATAGGGGAGATCTTATGTTTTGATATTAAGGATGATCTCATTAGGATTATCATCATTATAATATTACCCATAAGTTTAGGGTTGTTTCTATAACCTTGGTTAGAATTGACGTGATAATTTAAGTGTTGATATTCTAAAAAATAATGTTAGGAAAAGGATTAGGAGTAGGTATTTTAAAGACACCATGCTCTTATAATTTTTATAAATTCTAAGGGTTTTATCAATTTTAGTCTTATATATAAGACCCTTATAATGAAACTTGACACATTAACATGCAAAGGAGGCCACTTCCCTCATGTGATGATTTTAGGGTTGACCAATCAAGATTCTATATGATAATGGTAAGTTAAATATCATAACCCTAAGTCTAATTTTGATGGGTGGGATCATGATAGGAATCCAAACAAAACATAGATGTATAATTTTGATTTTATCATATCCTTAGAACATGATTTGGGTAGACATAATATTACACATAAAGTATCCAAGTGTTTTTATGAATTCTAAGGATGTGACACAAGTGTTAAACCTTCTTTCATGAAGGCACATTTGAATTAAATATCACAAACTTAGACACTAATGAAAATGGGAGGGTCATACACAAGAAGTAATATTTCATTGGGGATCATACAAATGATGTGAAACATTAGTGAAAGAGAAACATATGTAGTCTTATTAACTTGGACATGCATTTATCTACATTTTTGTAAAATAATATCCTCAAACCTAGGCAAGGTAGCCTCTTGACCCATAGGTGTCAGAGAAGAAATATTCATGTCAAATAAGAGTTGCATTAATTAGTTGTGATGATGCAAATAATTCATCATGAGCTCAAGGAATGAAATTTGAAAAGGGAACATAAAAATTTATTCAATGGGATCCCATTCATCAAATTTGAGGAGATTTGGAAAAGATTATTAGTAAGGTATGTAATTCAAAAGTGGATCAATGTTAGCGTATAATAGTTGAAAGAATAAGAATAAAATATTTGCAAGAATTAAATAAAAAAATTTAAAACTATAAACTAGAAATTATAGAAATAAATAATAAACAAAGAACAAAAATATAATCTATAACTTGAATGAGACCAAAATTATATATTTTATTGAAAAAAATGGCTGACTTACATCTTATATGTATATTTGCTTTTATAAACTTTTCCACTTCCTCACTTATCTCTTATTCTCCTTATAACTCTTTAAATTCCTTATTTTTGACACATACATCATTTTTTATCTCTTTTATTAAAATTAATAACAAGTCCCCTTACCCTTACTAACACTCACCTAGACTAAAATAAGTGTCTCATCTTCAGACACACAAAGGTCATAATAAATCAAGTTTTTACAAATTTTATCCATTACAAATGAATTTAAGGTACCTAAACTAATCCTACTCTCCATAGCCAGTAGCCAAAGTCTTAGTCTTATACTCTACATTTTTAATTTCTCTCTCTCATCTCCTCATCATCTAATCCTAAATAATCTCACTCATCTTTACTCTTGGGTCCTCCCATTATGTTTTCTCTTAATTCCCTTATCCCGATCCTTGACTCTACCTAACTAGGGTAGCCTCCCCTCTTCTTCATATTCCATATACTTTACACTAACTATATAAACAACCTCAAATACATTTTAATTTTACAAAAAATATAAATACTTGTCTTTATTTCGAACCTCGAAATAAATCATTATTCTTTCTCTTGCAAGTAGATTGTTACTTCTTATTACTTTGTGCAAGTAAAAAATATAGTGAAATAAATACTTTTCATGTGTCTATTAATAATAAAACTAAAAAAAACATATCTATGCTTTGATAAAAAAATATCTTAATGAAAATTTCACCTTTGTCTATATAAATAATAACAATATCCCTGAATACACTCCTCGTATTACTGTTGCACTCTAAATTTGCCTTTTCACCTACATTTATCCTTCTCATAAGGTTACCTCACTTTTTCCATTCCATCAAAAACTTTTTTTCAAAATTCCCACATGTCTATTATCACATCATAATTATTCTATTAAGATGACTGATAATATGAGAACCAATAATATTCCCATAATATCAAGGCCACAAGAAAATACAATGCTATTTTCCTATGTTAGTTGTATAAGAATGAGATCATCTTCAAGAAATAACACTCTATATTGAAGTTTATAATGAAAATATCATCAGTTTACCTCTCGAAGACATATCACTACATTAATAGTCATAGTTTTTAGTGCCTAAATGAATATTAGTAGAAATCATCATCTAAATGTTTGTCTCCTTCTAAGACAAATCCCATACCTTGTGCACCCTTTTCCCAAAAAAATAATTATCTATTTTCAATCTCTTTACCTTAAACCTTGATATATCTTAGAGTTGATACCCCCAAATAAGTTAATGACATGGTATAAAACACCCATTCCATATCCTATTCATTTTCAACGTTCCATTACCTTTTGACAAAAATACTAATACATGAAAGGTGAAAGGTGAATAGCATGTTAACTATGGAAGACTTGAAGCTCATAAATAAATATTTGGGTAAATCCCAAAATATTAAACTTCTTAAGATTTGAAAACCTTAAGCAGACCCTAAGGTTAGATACCAAATATTTTGAATAGCAACCACACTTGTTATCATAGAATAGTGGCAAGAATAAGAATAACATATTTTCAAGCATTAAATAATAGATTTGTAAGATATAAACTATAAATAATAGAAATAAAGAATAAAAAAATAAGAAGAAGATAATGTATAACTGGAATGAGATATAAATGATATATTTTATTGAAATAAATGAATTTTTTACATCTTCTCTATACATTTTCTTTTATAAAGTTTTATACGTCCTCACTTGTCCCTTCTTCTCCTTATGACTCTTTGAATTCCTTCTTTTTTGCATATATATTATTTATTTTCTATTCCATTAAAATTAATAATAAGATTGTTTACCCTTGTTAACAATCAACTAGAGAAGAACCAAACATAGACTAAAACTGATTATGAATGGAAATGTGTAGTATCTACCCTTTAGATATAGTTTAAGTAGGTTGATAAAATGGTATCAGCCTAGCCAATGCAATTTTTGAACAAAAACATTAGGACTAGACTATAAGAGACTATCCAATGTAACAATAACTTTAAAATTAGGAACATGAACTGAAGATATTTATCTGGTTGACATAATAGGGACTAAAATAGATAGAGAAATAAACTATATCAGGTTGGTCCATGTAATTAAATATGATCTAGTAGTAGTAGACTATACTAACTTGGATGATATAGTTGAAACATAAATTGAAGGATCAAAATATTGCATTAGGTTGCCCACTGTAGTTTTACTATTTTAAATTACATATGCGATATCCTAAGGATTAGTATCCATAAAGTTAGGTGGAGATTTAACCTAAACTATGAAAGTAAGGAACACAACTATGATGAGGATAAGGATCAATATAAAATAATACATGCTTTATGTTGTCCATATTGACCAGGTTTTCCTCATTTTTATATTAATGGGGATTAATTTTTGTTTCAAAAACATTAGTAGCTGAGTAGGTTGATTGGAAGTGTTTGGCTATTTATTTTGATTATGATGAGAAAGTGGACTAATATATATATATATATATATATATATATATATATATATATATATATATATATATATATATATATATATATATATATATATAATGTTGATAATTATCCTAGTGACTTACATAATGCTTGATTTTGGAATGATGGAATGTTTCTATCTTTGCATAAGCTTGATGTCACCCTCAAATCATAGCTTCAAGATTGAAGTTAAAACTAATGAAGAATTCAAAAGTAGGGTTTTAAGGTTAACTACATGTCTCATGGGAATGTTTGCAATTTACATGGAACCAGTAAAAATTTTGAGGATTACACCAATGAGTATTAGGGAAGGAGGTATCAAAATCTCTAGGTGAAATTTTTGGAAGTTCTTAATATAAGCAATAGTAAGAAGCTGGTGAATCTCATAATGATTCACTTGAGTAAAAGGAGGAGACTAGAAATTAATCTAGTTGATAGGTTGGGAAAGGGTCAATTCATTAGATATTACTAGGAGAATATCATTTATGGTTCTTATGTATTCATATGTATCACATCCACCATCATTGGTAGAATTTTGGTTTTTATACTTCATAAGCACATGAGTTTCAATATGAAGTCCAGAAGGATTGAATTATATTTTGAGTAAGTATTTATGTTTAGATTGATCAGAGGCTTGTTTCAATTACTTTGGGTAGATATTATTCTCTATATACTAAATTTTTGGATGAAGAACATTGTTAAACAAGTGGAAATTTTTTTTCTTCTAACAAGTTGTGCTCATCCTTATTCACTTAGGCTTTCTAATGCTTGATGAAATCTTGGTAATTTTGAGTATATAATTACCTATAATTAATGAAGTGGGTTAAGATATTTTCACTAAGATCATAGGCTGGAAATTCTTCAACCAATGCATTAACTAATTATTCTAAACCATAGATAGATTTATACTTTAGTTGGTTGTACTAATCTAGGGCATCAATAGAGAAAGATTTGGCTAATAGTTTGGTAGCCTCAAATGTATTTATCTAAATCAATTTTTATAGAATTTTCTAAAATATTTCAAATTTAAAGTGGGATCGAGATCCACTATAGGTGATTGAAGGAGTGATTTCACCTATGTCTATGTTTTAATTTTGAAAATCTAATAGTTTATTTTGAATATGTTTAATAGATTTATTGTGAAGAGGAGGTTACGAAATAAGATTGCCATAAGTGTATCTAATGGGGTTGGGGGGTATTTGTATTTGAAAATTCCTACTTACATTGTTGAGGATGATTTTGAATTTGAAAAAGTTCATTTTGATTTTGAATCATTTGGTTAGTATCATTGGATATAAAGTATCCATTTAGTTCATGTGTTGCAACAAGATTTTATGAGGATCAAAAGCTTTTTCACTATAAGAGGAAGCTTGAATAGCTTGTTGAGATGCACTATTTATGGCATTAGTGTGAGTAAGAGTGTGGTTACTTTGGTTAGGCCCACAATAGGAAAACCCACCATATTAATAGTAATATTAGGGCATGATGGATGAAGAAGGATGAGAGGAATTAATGGAGTGAGAATCCATAAGTCTGGTAGAAAATTGGTGCAATGGAATTGTACAATTATCTAATAAATCAATGTATTTAAAATTTTCTATTGAGACTATTGATTTATAAAATCAATAAACTAAATACAACACTTATCTTTCTTCTTCATTGGTGATGAGACTATTTACATGGGTATTCAATAAAGAGAATAGCATTGATATTTGACTTTTCCCACATAAATTCTTGGAAAAAATTAAATCATAATCCCATAGATTATGTGAATCGACATCCTTCTAACTTACTAAGCCATACTCAAACCAAAAGTCCACAAATTTTTATATTGTCTTGACAATATATAAACTTAAAACACAACAAATTTTAATTTATTGCACCCATGCCAGAGACATTTTGAATAAAATATGCTCAACCATAAATCATTACAAATTTATAATTCTTAATTCCACATTAGTACCTCCATCCAAGTTGCTTTATATCTATTTGAAGACCCAAACCACCCTGTTTCTATTTGATCATATCAAATAAATAAGGCATCTTTGATCATTATCAGATTTGAGACCAATTCAATGTCAAAATCACTTCATGTATGGGCTCATCCATCTCCAACATAATGTGTAATACCTCAAAATGTCTTAGTTTATCAATTTAATTACACTATGTCATTGCCAAATTATTTCACAATACTAGTTGCTACAGCTATCATTTTAATAAGATCTTCAAAACATATACAATTCCTCCTTTAGAAATCACCCCAAATTATCTTCCTTAATTTATGAGATTAATAATAATTATTTAATATTGTATATATATGACATATTTCTAATGGTTATACAATAATTGTTTATTCAGAATAAGAATATTAAAATTGATTATTTGGTTGAACTACCACACACACACAAGTCCTTAACTCATGTAAATTGACTGTACTATCTCATTTTATCTACTAACTATTTGATCCTATAATTTAACTCATAGATAAATTACCCAAGTTGATTTTTCCAAGAAAATACAATAAATAAACAAATTTATCTTATTAACAAAGTAGACATTGTAAATCAAATATTTAGGAATTAAAATAAATAAATTCTTATCTGGTTCTTGCACTCTGGGACATTCTTATTAATTCCTATAACCACACCTAAAATGTATACAAATCACATCCTTCCCCTGGATATATAATTTAATATATATATATATATATATATATATATATATATATATATATATATATATATATATATATATATATACACACTCCATACCTTGAGAGAATTACTAATAAACTACTAGACTTAGACTTTGACAACTCACACCTATAATATACAATCAAGAATTCCTAAACTAAGAGGATAAGTCAAAGACTTATCATTATCATAATTAAATAAATTTCCCTTTATTTAATAATTATTTTAACAAGAAATTTTAGCTTATTACTATCTAGTCTCTAAAACAAGCTATTCATGGGCTATGTAAATGATGCTCCTGCATCAAACTACTTGACTAACAATTTTCATGATCTCCTACTCATGCTTCTTTAATGCTTTGGTAATATTTTAGTGATTTTTTTTTTCATGAAGCCATCCTATGTCTTTCTAGATCCCATGGTCCATGTGTTGATAGTAAATCTATTTCATCTTCAATGGATTGAAAGTGACTTTTGTTGAAATTATGGATTTATTTTATACTATCATTATTCATTATTATACCTGCATAAGAAACAAACATGTAAATAAAAAATTTTCTTATTTTTATTTTAGAATTTGAAGTCCACCTAGTTCCTCTATAAATATTGTATTTAGTGCATCAATATGCACTCCTTGCTGTTCTTTTTCCTTCTTCTTATTTTCATCTTCTTGGATAGCCACCAACTCTTTGTCATCATCTAATTTGGAATCTCCTTTGTTGCCTTTTAAGACAACTTTACTTTCTTTCTTTATTTCCTATTCCTTTGTAAATTTTATAATCACATTGCCTTCCATGGAAATTTTATTCAAGAAGCTAACCTTCTCAATAAACTCCTCAAATTATTTTACATTTCTTATACAAGATAAATTGGTAGATAAACCTAAAAACAATTCATTTACATCCTTACTTGGCAAAATCTCTAAATTTGGAACTAAATCTGATGCTTCATGGATAGTAAGGATTACATTGGTTTGATCAACAATTTCATCACTTAGTTTTTCTTCCTCATTCTATAGCAACAACTCCTTATGCCTTGTAATAAACACCTTGGAATACTCTTTCTCGTGTGTATGTTCATCTCTCAATGGTAAGAGTGTATGTCTTACCCTTCCTTGATCAAAGTTGTAAGTATTTTTATTTCCATCATACATGGTGTTATTTTTATATTTCCAAGGTTTTATTAGGAGCAAATGACAAATTTCCATAGGCATTACATCACACATCACCTAATCTTTGTAGTTCCCCACCTAAAATTCTACTTCACGTTATTCTATGACCAAAATGTGATGACCTCTTTGTAACCATGAAACCTTGTAAGGATTAGGATGTGCAACTATTTTTAATCCTAATTTATCAAACATATCTCAAAAAATAAGGTTATTAGTACTACCAGTATCAATGATAACTTTACAAACTTTACCTTTAGCTTTGCAAGTTGTTCTGAACAATGCCTTCCTCTGAGCTGGGTCTTTTTCAACTTCCTTGTTTGGTTTAATTAGAATCCTTTTCATAATTAAGAAATCTCTAATTTCAAGTGAATATTCATATGTAGTAAATTTAGTATCTTCTTCATCCTGAGGAGCTTGAACAATATGAACATTTCCCTGGCTACTAGATATATACTTTGGACATTCATAAGACCTATGTCCAAATTTACCAAATCTAAAACATTTACCAATGAATCCTATACTTATATATATTTCAAAGGGTATATTACCTCTAAATTATTGACCAACTCCTCTTGCAACTAGTTCTTTTCTTTGCAGAATACTTTATTCATTATGCATCTGCAACTGCTTTCTTCTACTTGACTATTCACTAGATTGTCCTTAGCCCCTTGCATACTGGATATGATTTCTTGAAACTTTTTATTAAACCCTTAGACCAATTTGATAATCATCTTCCTTTGATCTAGGTGCTAAGAGATTAAATTCACCTTGTATATTATATCTCAATCCATTGAGATACCTGGCCACCTTCTCTACATCCTCTTTAATATGCCCTACTCTGATTGTTATCTTATAAAAATCTTTAGTGTACTCATTTAATAATTTATATTTTTTCTTTAAATTTTGTAATTTTATAAATAATTTAACCTGATAATATTTTATAATGAATTTACCTCTAAATTTTTCCACCATTCTATCCTAGATTTTGATTCTAGCCTTGTCCTTTCTTCTCCTTTCCTCCTACACTCCATCCCACCAAAGGGATGCATGACCCTTAATTCTAGTCACAAAAAACTCAACCTTATTTTCATCATCAAAATTTTCATAATCAAAATAGTTATCTAATTCACTTACTTAATCAATGAGATCTTCAAGATTGAGGTTGCCTTCATACACTCGAACCTCTATTTTGGGCCTTACACCAACATTCATAATTATTCTAATCATATTTTCCTCTACTATGTCTTCTTCCACTACCAATTCCTCATCTTCATCTTTATCTTCTTTTTCACTGACAACTCCTATGTCAACTCCTCTTTTTTGGGCTAATTCTAAATCCTACAATCTGGTCCTCAGGTTCCTTATCTCTTCCATTAGTGTTGCTTGTCCAACTTGGCCTAGTTACCTCCATCTACCTCTTACTCTCATTACCATTTTTATAATTAAAAATCTTTTGGATCTTTCTCTTTTATAGAGACTATTACTCTGATACCATAATTGGTGCAATAGAATTATACAATTATCTAATCAATCACTAGATTTAAAATTTTCTATTGAGACTATTGGTTTATAAAATTAATAAACTAAATACAACACTTATCTTTTTTCTTGATTGGTGATGAGACATCCTTTGATTATGTGAATTGACATCCTTCTCACATAAATGCTTGGTAGAAATTAAATCATAATCCCATAGATTATGTGAATTGAGATCCTTCTAATTTATTAATCCATACTCAAACCAAAAGTCCACATAATTTTATATTATCTTGACAATATATAAAATTAAAACACAATGGATTTTAATTTATTGCATCCATACCAAATATGTTTTGAATAAAATATGCTCAACCATAAATCATTCCAAATTTATAATTCTTCATGCCACATTAGTACCTCCATCTAAGTCACTTTATATCTATTTGAAGACCCGAACCACCCTATTTCTATTTGATCATATCAGATAAATAAGGCATCTTTGTTCATTATTAAATTTGAGACCAATTCAAGGTCAAAATAACTTGATCTATAGGCCAATCCTTCTCTAACCTATTGCAAAATACCTCAAAATGTCTTAGTTTATCAATTCAATTACACTATGTCATTGCCAAATTATTGTGCAATACCAATCACTCTAACCATCATTTTCAAAAGATCTTCAAAACATATACAATGCCCCCTTTGGAAATCACCCCAAATTGTCTTTCTTAAATCATGAGATTAACCATAACTCTTTAATACTATATATATATATATATATATATATATATATATATATATAAATTTTTATATTAGTTTGTTATCTCAAAAAATACTACATACAATGATAAATGTAAATTATAATAGGAAGTAATGGGTTATGTTTTAATTATAGAATCTTTATTTACAATATTATTTGATAAGTAGTTACTTTGATGTTTAACCTATGAATAAGATTAAATATCCTTTTGTGAAATACATGATAGTGAGTGGAAAGGCGACTTTAGTGGTAAAGACATGTCATACTATTAGCCCAAAATGGAAAAATAATGTCATTAATAAGTAAAACTATGTTCAAAATTTTAGAAGCATAACAACCTAAATCTTGCTCCATCATATGAATTTTAACCTATTATTTCACCTTGATCATTTATATGGGGATTCGATTTGATTGAAAAGATAAAATCATAATCATCATACATTCTCAATTTCATTTTAAAGTAACAAAATATTTTACAAAATGGGTCGAATACATTTATAGTCTACTACTAAAGGGAATATTTATCACTTATTGATGACACATATTGTTTCATGATTTAGATCACCATCTGATATAGTAATAGATAATGGATCATCCTTAGAAAATAAAAAAGTTACACAACTTTGTGCTAAACTCAATATCCAACTCACATTATCTACTCAATATTACCCACAAGGTAATGATAAAGCATAATAAAAAAATAGGACAATCATTAAAATATTGAGCAAAACATTTTCCTAGTGTGGCATAGATTGGCATAATCAAATTATCTATAAATTTTGGGTAAATCACACAATTATGCGTACACTAACAAAGGATACACCATATTATATTGTTTATCGAACATAATTAGTACTACCTCTATATTTATAAATTCCTTCTTTTTGGGTCTCTTTTTTAAAAAAATAAAATAAAATAAAAAGGGGTAAAAATAATATTAATAAGTAAAGAAAAACATTACAAGAAGAACGGGAAGAAAAAAACCCCAGAAGAAAGCAACAAAATTTGAAAAACTAGGCACTTGCCCAACTAGACAATATTATGAACCTCCCTATTAGCCTCTAAAATTCTTTCCAAATCAGAACGCAACGTCAGGGAGAGAGACCCCCAATCCTCAATGTTTCCACCATCCAAATGGTCTAACACCCATTTAGCCAAAAAATCCACTGCCCTGTTCCATTCACGCAGAATGTGAGCAAAATTAATGCTATCCATAAGTGAGCAAATCTACAAAATCTGTTGCACAATCAGAGATAGTTGCCAATTGACATCTACCACTTTCCTCTTAATGAGTAGGTTAATCAAGACTTGAGAGTCTGATTCGTAGATAATCCTATGCCAACCTAACACCTGGGCCTTCTCAAGGGCATAAAGAATGGCCTGTCCTTCCATCATGTTAATGGTTTACAGCCCCTCAAGAATCGCAAAAAGAAAAATCATCGTACCTTGAAAATCCCTTCTTATCCCTCCAGTACCTATGGGTCCCAAATTACCTCTAGAGGAACCATCCATATTGATCTTGAGAATCCCACTAGGGGGGCGTTGCCACTGACCAGTCCTGAGAATCTGCTCCTTGACCTACTTGCTCCTCCTGACACACGCTAACTTACCAGTTAATTGCTGGAATCCAAGTCGCGCCACCACTTGAGTGTCCCATTTGGTTAAAGGAAGGCAAATCATGCTCTTTGCTTGGATAGTTTCCTGGATCATCCCCACCACTTTCTGCCATACTTGCTACACCATGACCCTCACCCCCTAGAAAATTTGCCTATTTCTCTCAAGCCAGATCTGCCAGAATAGAAAAATGGGGCCGCCCAATCATATGTCCTACAAGAAGGGCATCCTTGAGGGGGGTTATCCCATTCCATTCTAGAAATCAACCATAGATTGAGCATGAAAACATAGGCACTGCCAAATATCCCACCAATATTGCCAAATTTGCAAGGCAAAGGGGCATCACAAAAAAAGGTGTGCTAAATCCTCCTTAGCTACTCTGCACATAACACATATAAAAGGGCCTTGGAAACCTCTCTTTCAGAGATTGTCCTAGGTTAAGAACCTATTCCAAACCAGCATCCAAGCAAAATAGTTGCATTTAGGCCATGTGAATTTATTCTAGACCTGTCTCCACCAATGCACTTCCCCCCTGCCCAATCTCTGAAGAAGTAAAGCCTGATATCAAGATGAAACTGTGTTAGCTCCCTTGGGATTGGGAGACCAAGCTAGCTCATCCTCCTCTTAAAGAGGACTACAACGATGCTTGGAAAGGATGCTCAATATTTCCTCATTCTCTTCATGTGTCCCATTAATAGGCTAAGTTTTGGGAGCTTTCCAGCGAGCTACCTCCACCTGTCCTTGTGTAATGTAAACTTTGAAGTCACTCACCTGAGACCAGCTAGCATCAAGGAATCTCTGACAAAGGTTCAACAAATTTGGAAATTGAGAAATGATGGGAGGATAACCATCCCAAGAGTCAGACCAAAAGAGAGCCTTGGATCCCTGTTTACAAATCCAGAATAAGCTGTCCTTGATGAGAGTAGCCCCTTTTTTGAGAGTACCCCATATTGCTGAACCTTTCCCAATAAGTGGATAGTGAGGAATGTCCCTCTAAGTGGTTTCATAGTAGTACTTCTGTGAGATAATTTTGGCCCAAGCCTTATCTTGTTCGGTGCACCATCGCCAATAAAGTTTGGCCACTAAAGCAATACCATTTAAGTTTGTCTGCCTTAGACTGAGCCCACCATATTGTTTGGGGCTGCAAACAATCTCCCATCTAATAAAGCTCCATTTAGTGGAGTTTAGACTACTAGCCCATAAGAATTATCTGGTAACTGAATCAAACTCCTTAACGATTCCCATCGGGGCAACCTAGAGCATACACTTACAAATAGGTAAAGCCTGCACCACAGATTGGATAAGTTGAACCCAGCCTACAAAGGATAACCACCTATGTGTCTAATGATTCACTTTCACTTGAAATTTCTCCAAAATAGTCTGCCAAGATTCTTTTGATGTACAGCCAGCTGAGATAGGGATACCCAAGTAAATCAAGGGGGGAGTCCCAATCTAAAAATGTAGAGTCCTTGCTATTCACTGTTGAATAGGGCCCAGAGTGTTGAAGAAGAAGATGGATGACTTATCTTCATTGACCTTTTGTCTTGAGGCCATTAGATAAACATCTAACACCCTGTGTAAATTAGCAGCTTCAGACATTATGGCCATGCCCATAAGGGCAGTGTCATCAACAAATTGCAGGTGTGATTACACCGGCAATTCCCTTCCCCATCTCCATCCTTGGATATGTCCTTCCTCTCTATTCTTGCTGATCAACCTCCCCAAACCTTCAACAAGGATAAGAAAAAGGTATGGAGATAGAGGATCACCTTGTTGTAGCCCTCTTGTAGCACCAAAAAGCTTCGTGTGTTCTCCATTGATAAGCACTGAGAAGGAAGTTGAGGAAATGTAGCTCATGACCCATTGAGTCCATTCATCTAAAAATCCAAAAGCACTAAGAACCTTCCATAGGAATGACCATTTGACCCTATTATAGGCTTTGGCCATGTCTAATTTAATGAACATCACCTTATCTTTTGAGCTGGCCATGGAGTGAATGGACTCAACAACAATAACAATACCATCTAGGATTTGCCTGCCTTCCACAAAACCACTCTACTCTTTTAAGATCATAGCACTCAGCCCTCTTTTTAACCTATCTGTAATGATTTTAGATATAATTTTGTAAACAACATTGCAAAGGGATATAGGGCAGAATCGACTTAGCCTATCAGCACCTTCACATTTGGGTATGAGAGCAAGATAGGTTGCATTTGTAGCCTTAAGAATTTGCTTATTCTACTAGATTCTTGGACAATAACTAAAAGGTCAAATTTGACGATATCCCAGAATTCTTGGTAGAATTCAGCTGGGAAGCCATCAGGTCCAGCCGCTTTCCCTTTTTTTATTTGAACAATGGTTTCTTCAAGCTCTCCAATTCTTTTTGGGTCTCTTTAATAGACATATTTAAGAAAAATTATTATTAGGAAATATGACTACATGAATTATAAATTATACATGACAAGCACATTCAAGCTATTGAACTTCTAAAAGAGTATCAAGATCACATCAAAAGATAATATGTAAATAAGATTCATAATCATGAGTTTCAAATTGGGGATTTAATACTAAACTAAAATAAAAAGAATAATAATTCAAAAAAAAGGGGTTAAAATTAAGGTCAATTGGCCAAGTCCAATTGTTGTTACTGAAAACATGGGTACATGAGCTTACCATCTGGACACACTTGAAGAGAAACATGTGAATAAACCTATTAACATCATACATTTATGTAGATATTATACATAAAGTGATAATTTAAAATATTTTAAAATACAAAAAAATTATCAAACAGTTC
>JARHVA010003243.1:1860000-2092505 GCA_037957365.1 Torreya grandis
GATTTGTTTCTTACTATAATTGAATTGCATTAATTAAATCACATATAGAGGTTTTTTTAATTGACATTGAAACTAAATTGTATATGCATAAATTACTATATATTTTTTACATTTCCATCTATCAACCTCACTAATGAGAGTGTTTAATGGTAATCAAACAATTATGCAAAAAAATAACCATTTCACCAAAAAATATAAATCTTATTTAAATATATTAAATATCATGAAGTCCAAAGTTTTTTATCAGTTATTAATGATAAAAATGCATTTACATTAACCTAGTTCTCTTAACTACATTATTTATTTTTCAATTTTGAATTGCAAACTTGATATAAAAGATATAACTATCATGAATATATTTATACTATAATTTTTTTCATTTATTTAACAAATTATTTCCAATTCCCTTGTGTGAAATTCCATTGAAGACGACATTAGATTAGGTGCTTTTTAATTACATCTTCTATTTATTTTTTATAATTGGCCATTCTCACTATTATATATATTAGATCTAATTTTATTAATATACATTCCATTCTGTCTTATAAAATTGATCAATTTAAATTATTACACATTTATGGTTTAATTATAACTATGATATTTAACTGATAGCTTTCAGTAGTTCCTCTTAAATCATCTTGACATTGAAGAAGCACCATACAATTCCCCATATATGAGGCTCCTATGGATTGGTGAAATGGAAATTTAAAAAAAAAATGATTGAAGGCCACACTTGGATATGAAAACATCGAGACCAAACTCTTGATCATAAATATATCGATGACATTCTATCAGGATGGAATAAAACTTTTGATCAATCAATGGAGTGTATATAGTTAAATATATAACTATTCACTTAAAATTATGCTAATTCTAATTATCCCTACCTTAAATGTCTTGTATGTACACATATGTGTCTTGTTTCCCTTCTCTCACATCCAAATTCTCTCCATGGGTCTTATCTTCCCAAGTTGTTATTAGCCACATATAATAATCCCCTACTCTATACCTAACATATCATTTATCATACTTAAATTGCCATTCGATCACTAAATCAATCTTTTTTATGAGGCCTTGGCAATAATTCATATCACAATGAATAATATCAGTACATGCCCCTATTGACAACGAGGACACAAGTATTTGACACATGGATGGTTGCAATCTTCCATTAGTGTTTATGGCTATAGGAATATGAAAAATCCAAAATATAACAAGTTTTTTTAGAGATAATTAATAAAGCTTGAAATTTTCTATTAGTTTGAGGATTTTCACAGGTCACATCAGGAAAAAATTTAATTTTGGAGATTTTATTTATCAAGGACAAGCATGTGAAATTTAGTACAAATATAATTATTCAAAAGTGACTCTCATTTTTAATTAATTTTCACATGGCCAAAGGTATTTTCAGATTTTAAATAACTAAAATCAAGTTCAATTTTTCCATGTGACCACCAAATTTTATACAAGATTATCATAGTATCAAATTTATATGGCTCAACATGTATAGGGGGTTAAATTATATTATTTCCACTTTATGAAATATATGAACTCTTTTACTCCATTTAGAGGTCATGTGTCTCTTTTAGTGACACAATTTATTTGGTGACCATATGCATATTGATTATTTTATTTAAAAATTATGATTATGGGATTATTTATTTATTATATGTAGAATAACAGATACATGGAAATATAAAAAATAATTTATAATGGAGTCCATGGAATTTCTTGTGACCCCTTTTCTTATCTAAAAATTCTATGAGATCATGACCATAAGATGGCTATTATTTGTGTCATTTTGTGCCACTTATATTTTAACATATTATGCTAATCCATAATTTAGCACTTTTGTGGAATGAACATTGCACTTTGAGTAGTTCGTGATGGGGAGGCCATGGGATTATGACACTGGGATGACTAAGATTATCTATTTGAGATTAAGGGTAGGGATTCATGGAAATAAAAATCAAAATGGGAAGTATGAAAAGTAATTAATAAAAAAAATTCATTCAATAATAATTTGTCTTTTAAGGGAAATTTAAGAGGTAATTTATAAAGTCTAGAATTTTTTATTAATTCACATTTTTTCAAAGGACATATGATGGGAAAAAACTACCTTTTGTATATATTCATTTTAAAGGAGACTCATGTAAAATTTAATAAAAATAAATTTTTTCACAAGTGATTATCATTGCTAATTAGTTTTCATAGAAGCAAAGGCATTTCTAGAAGTCTAGAGGACTAAGCGAGTTTAATTTATACATTTTAAACACCATTTTTTACAACACTACCAGATTATCACAATACATATATTAAATTATCACACTTTTTGAATTATACAAACTTCATGGATTTGTAGAGAGGCCATATATATTCCTTTGTGGAATAATTTATTTGTGTACCATGTGTATATTAATTTTTTTTAAAAGTTGTGATCATGGGATAATTATTTATGTACATAATAGTGGATGAATGGAGATATGAAATAATATTTTATAATGGACCCCATATACTTTTGTGATAACTTTGGTACTTTGTTAATTTCATGAGGCAGTGATTGTGTAATGGATTCCATGCGTTTATTTTTTCCCACTTATATTTTTCATGTGATATGATAAATTCATAATTCAATAGTCCATAAGAATAATTACAATGAACATTGCACTCTATGTAGTAAATGACCATGAGACCATGGGATTATGATACATGGATGAATGAGATTATCCATTTTAGAATTCAATAAAATACTAATCACAATGATCATTATGAAAACAAATTAATAAAATATGTTTTTCACTTTTATTTTCTACATTTGAAGGATGGTATTATGAGACAAAGGTGATTTTTTAAAATTTAAATTATATGTGAATTTAATATAGGTTAGATTGTTTCTAATTGAACATCATTGTTAAACAATTTTTTTATAGATATACATCAATTTTAAAGAGAAAAAGACTAAGATAATTCATTTTTCATATTATAATGACTAGAGATAATAGGATATTGTAAAAAATATGAGTTGACAATGTCTTTTTCTTTGGTTTTTCCACAAGTTTTCATAGATACCACTTTCTCACCTCATGTAATCAATTTTGATCATTATAATTATCTATTTCACATAATAAATAAGTCTCACTCAATATATGATGATGAGGATGTCATGGAGGATGAGATAGAATATCCATATGATTTTCACATCATAAAGAAGGCATGGCTTCACTAAGTCATTATGAAAACTAAGGTATTTCCATGCATAGACATCCTACATAACATTTTTATTGAGTGTGTCCTCAAGGGAAATGTGAATTTATATCCAAACCTCATACATAATTTATATTTCATCACTTAGGTTGGTTTTGAAAGATATTAAAAGTTTACGCAACTGAATTTCATTTATAACCATAATTTTTTGATAGAATGTATTGATAAAAATGAGATCATAGAATTTTTGAAAGGTTGGGTTGAGTAAATAGACCATAGGGTTAATAGAGGTGGCATTGACACATATACATTTAAAACTTTCATAAAAAGGGTTAGGTCAAAGAATGCTAATAATGAATAGGTTATATGGATCTTCTGATATAATCCATGTGAATAAACTCTTAGTGTAACTACTCAACATGATTATTAATGGGAGGAAAAAACCAATCCTATGGGAAATAATCTAATACAATTTGAAAAATATCCTTGAAGGGTAAAGGAGGGACATAAATTCTATCTGATATCCTATCTTATGGATGCATGTTATGACACTATGATATTTAACCTTCCATATTTTCCAAAATGGCCTATTTTCTCTATTTATCTAATTCATGTTCAATACAGAGAACTATACATATATAATTTCCAAAAGTGTATGGAAGAGATATGTAACTATTTATATCCCTATATGACTCAAATCATTAATGAACATCATATGACTAAGTTTTCATAACAAATGAGGGAATCAATCCAATATAATTGGTATTACTAATTGTTTAAATTGATTTGGATTGAGGAAATTTTTATTGGACTCCTTAAGTTATCATTTTATGTCTCAAACAAGTTATCCAAAAATTACTTATCAATTTGGTACTAAATTACGAGGTATTTATAAATAGATAATTTATAAGTATTGGACATCCACACCCTTAAATATTATAAGAGTATTGTACACAACATATGCCTTTAGGTTTTAACTATCAAGCCATAAAGGTTGAATCAAGTTTGATGATCACTCATTTAAAAATTAGGAGCCTAATGGGAATGTGAAAAAATAATTTGTCTTTTATTAGAGGAGAGCTCAATGTGGTTTAAAACTGTAATTATTATCTAGATGATATCTACTATCTAAATCACATATAAAGTTCATAATTAAAGGATAAGTTAGAGATAGTAGTATTGTTAACTCCACCATAAGGCCAAAACCTCAAATAACATAAGGAAAGTAGGGAAAACTAGATTCCCATATACCCTTAATTAAAGAGGTACCACAAGGATCTAATTTACATGTAAAAATGAAGTTGTAAAAATGTCTCCCTTTAGCCCCAATATCTTTAGTTTCAATAATGTTTTCAATGCTCTCAACTACTCAAGTAATCATGTCTCATACTTTAGTTTTGTGACATTTATAATCTTAGTAACATTATTTTCTATTTTATCAATTTGGATTTAGATTTCCATTATACTATCCCTGATTCTACTAGAATAAGTCAAATGAAGCTTCATGTTTCCTCTAATGTATCTTTACCACCAAATATCACTTAGGTGTATAGTAATCAATTCTTAAAGTCCAAATCTGACCCAATTACTCAAAATATGGTGGCCATTGATAAAAAAATATGTAAAAATCAAAGGTAATTATTTTATGTAATGTAATTTATCCATTTACTATATTTCCCATTATTATCCTAATGGCCTTTACATTTTCTAGTGTCATTATATCCACTCCTCATTCATTGATCTCAACAAAATTTACTAGTTCTATAAGTCAAACATATCCACAAGTTGAATAGATATGAAATGAGGTTATTAAGGATTATATAAGTCCTCCTCATGTTTCCATAGTACTAGTTGACTAGATTTTATTTGAGACTTATTCTCCTATTTATGTTGTCTTAGTTCCATCCCCTTTAAAATTGAGTCCCATTAGACCTTATATTGTTTCCACCTCACGACCATCAAGTATTCTTGTGTATATTTCAATATAATACATTATTATAACATATTATACCTTCACATCATGTATTCCCATTTTATAAACCACTCTATCTCTATTGACGACTTGTTCCCCTATGGTTATTCCCATTCCATCAAAATACCAAGATTTACCCACATATCCTGAAAGAATCACAATGATAGAGTAAGATAAATGGAAAGTTTCTAAAGAGGATTGGATACATAATTTTAACCTTAATAAATATTATAAGTCTGACATGATCATACCAAACCAACATGAGGTCATATTTAAATTTGAGAAATCCACAAGTAAATTGAAGAGGTTAACCATTAGAAGGTTTACAAAATATGGAGCCTATTGACCAAATTTGACTTTGTAGGTCAAATTGGGACCCCTATAGGTAAAAAATTGAACCTTATATGTTTTATCAGGTCTATTATTATGTCATAAGGTGTATTAAAGGTCATTTTTAGAGTAGGTTATTTACCTACCTTAACTCATGTTTACTAGGTGCACTATTTGCTTTTCTTATTATGGATTTATCCCATATTGGTTAGGATGTTTTGTTTATTGATATTTCTTGCCTATTTATGCAAGTATATTTATTTATATTCAACCATTTCTAAATCTCAAATATCTTAGGCAAAGCTCTTAAGAAAATCCATAAGTTAAGCTTATACACGAAGTTATATGGAGATATATGATATTGCTCTTTGTTTTTTTGCATTTGCTTGTCATGTGATGTTTTTTGTTGTTAACACCTATGATATTTGTGGCTTGGAATGATCTAGTATTTTTTCATTTCATGGTATCTAAAAAGGAGCTATTATAGGCATCCATTTGGAGGTTTCAGCAAGGGCATGTGATTATTCCATTGATCTTCTTCTTTTATTAGATCTTCTTTTTTTCATAAATTTTATTGTCATACTGAGTATGCTCTTCTCTTGCATCCTCTTTGGGTGGTCTTGAGAATCATAAAGATGTGAAATAAATTATAGTCAACATATTTTGGAGGCTTTATATATTTTTTTGTTTCTATCTTCTTACAAGTCCAAGCACATTTGGTTGTGAAAGAAACTCGCAAGTAGTTATGCCATTGTTGGGTTTGCATCGTTGGTGTTCTTGGTTTGAATCCTCATTCTCAATTTGTGTCCTTATTGTGGATATTATTTTATAGCTAGGTTTTTGCTCCTTTTGGCATCCATATGTGCAGTTTGCTCTTAGAGAGGCATTTTTAGTGAGTTGGGCATCCCTCTTTTGTCATATAACAACAGTTAGTTTTCTACAAACTACTCTTGATCTATGATGAATCATGCCATACATTTTCTAGGTTTTGTGAACCTTGACTTTACATTTCTAGATAATTTTAAAATTTTGAATTCTATTAAGCGATGAAAATGTTATGGCAATTTTACTAACTATTTTTATTTTTTCTAAGTGGAAAATAAATTGTTTTTTAATTTCTTAGCCATTAAGTGGAATTATTTTTCCATTAATGTGCACATATGGGTGTATGAGATGATTTTTTGAGTCTTTATAACTCTTCATGGTTCAATTTTAGTTTGAACAAGTGGTTGGAAGCTTATCTTTCTTTTTAATTTGGTCACTAAAATCACTTTGTAGTATAATTTTTAATGTTTTTGACCCTTTTTACAGGAATTCATAAAACTTATAACTTTTGAACTGTAACTCATATTTGAGTTTAGTTTTTTTTTTAAATGTATGGTTTTAAATTCTATATTCATTGGTGTCATAACTTTGTAAAAATGCACTCAATTATAAAGTGCCAAATTTGGGGTTGGAGGGGGGGGTTTACACATTTTTGGAGGTTTATTTGTTTGTTGTCATTCCTTGAATCAAGAATTGTTATTCTGGGGGGATCATTATTTATTATTCCTAGATTATTCCTTATATTTTGAAAATGGAGACCCTCAATACCTCAAATTTCACCACTTAGAAAATAAAAATAAATACACACCTTTAGCTAAAAATTTTGTGGAAAGTTATGCTTGGTGACATTCCCACTTATAAACATGAGGAATTTCTTACTTGAATGGCATCCAAGTAAAATGAGGCTCTTTTTTTGATTCATCTCTATATTTTAGATAGTTTGTAGTGCTATGTCACATGTGTCACATCACCAAAGGAAGCTTGGGATGCTATTTTAGCCTTATTTGAGAAGGATACTAAGTCTTATGGGTCTTTCACACCCTCTTTTACTCCACCTCTTTTTGTTCCACTTCCCTCTCCTCCTGTTAGTGAGGATTTATCTTTTGATGATGACACTAATGTTGTTCAAGATTTGAGTCTTGACAGTAACATGGATGAAGCAATATTGGTAATTCTTTCATCTCCTCTTATCAGCAAGGTTTTCTCTTATGATGATGTATACTCTCCACATTCTATAGTTTCTTATGATGACATATTCTTGATGGACATTTCTCTTATTTTTGTTGAGCCACCTCTATGGGATGAGTTTCTACCAGACATAGGGCATCTATTTTTAGAACTTACATTTGTTCCTATGTAGGATGTTGAGACACCATAGATTATCAGTTTAGAGAACTTTATTAGTTCTACTGAGAGTAAACTTGTTGAACATTATGCTCCACTTCCAATGAACATTTTTTCAATGAATATTCTATGTCTTTCTTCTGATTAGTCCACTTACATGGTATTACATATGGTTTATGTGCATGATCTTTCCAAACCTATGCCACACTTCAAATTTGGATGTGATCTAGATATCTTTGTATTGTTGCCTCCTTCATCTTCCATTTTGGAATGGGCATAATTCCATTACACCATTCATGTTCTTCCTTTGGAAAAAGGAAGAAACATTGTTCGATGTAGATGGATCTTTTACAGTATTCTAGCTAAGGTTATGGATATTGACATCGGTCATCTTATGAGACTAACTTAGATTATAGACAGTTTCAATCTTGATGATAATTGTTCTTGGATAGATTTTTTCAATGGGTTTTATCTCTCCACTTCATGGATAGATTGTACATGAGTACCTAATCAAGCCTTATTGCTGGGACTCATAATATGGATGTGTCACTTTGTTTTTTTTGCCTACTTTTATCCCCTAGTTTTGCTTTTTTTTCCGGGGGGGGGGGTGTTAGAATAGGTTATTTACCTATCTTAGCTCATGTTTACTAGGTGCATTATTTATCACTATTTCCTTTTCCTATTATGTATTTATCCCACATTGGCTAGGATGCTTTGTTTATTGATATTCCTTGCCTATATATACAAGGATATTTCATTGTATTCAACAAATTCTAAAGCTCAAAGATCTTAGGTAAATCTCTTAAGAAAATCCATAAGCTAAGCTTATAAAATATGTTATATGGATATATATGATGCTGCTCTTTGTTTTTTGCATTTTCTTGTCATGTGATGTTTTTTACTATTAACACCTATGATTTTTGTGGTTTGGAATGATCTAGTCTTCATTCCTTTCAATCATTTGATGTAATTTTAAGTCTTATTAACCTTGGTTGTTATTACTACTAGTAAATATGTCCTTTTGAGTTATTATAGGGGTAAAAAATGAGATTTTAATGAGGTATAAAAAATTGTATGGCCTCCTATAGCTGAGGATACGCAGTAGTTTCTCATGGTCTTCCACACACTTATTCCAGTGATTAGTTTGATCAAAGGTTCTAAGAAATGAATAAAATAATTTATCTCTTCTTTCACTAGGCTTGGTAAGCAAAAATGGTCTTCAAGTTTGTACTTGGTATGGTTAGAAGGATAAATTTTAGATAAATTGATATTAAGGGTGTCTTCTACACTTAGTCAGATTCTAATTGATGTTTGGTTGTAGAAGAATTATGACTTGTACTTTATGAACCATTCCTAAGAAGTTAGACTTTCTAATTTGCTTACTAATATGTGCATCTTAAGGGTTTATCTATGTCATCAATAAGCAAAGTTCTATTTTAATGTTGACTTGGTATAGCCAAGAACTAGTAATTTAAGTTATAACTTAATTCTATATCATCATTAAGGAATTGGCCCCTCGACCTAGAAAATATTGGCTTCAAGCAATGATCAAAAGAATTTATATTTCCCTAAGTCTAAGACTCAATATATGTCTTAGCTTGATCAATAGATATCATTTCATCATATGCAGATGATCTAATGAAGTGAAGCAAAGTAAAATTGTCAAAGGGACCTCTAAGTTAATGCACTAGTAACAAGTGTCACATTCATAGAGCTTGTCAGAGTTAATGTTTGAGCTAGTTATAAGATCAACAGTTAGCACTTTATAAGACAATGGAGCTCCAATAGAGCATGATGAAGTCAAATTGTCAAAATAACCTTTGAGTTAACATGTCAGTGACAAGTGTCACAATCACAGAGCCTAGACAGTTACTCTATGATGTGGTTTAAAGTCAAAAGGTCAATAAGTAATGAGAGGATGTCAAATATCTCAATAGAAAGAAATGAAAACTATGTACATAAGGCACATTCTAAGTGTCATATCCTTGAGGGGTGGAAAAATATAAATATCAAGCTTATCAGAAGATCTAATGGAGAGCAGGTGATCATGCAAAGGAGATCCAATGGAATGAATAGACTCAAATGTTATAAACTAATTGAGGTTTATCAACATAGTGAAAATATAAAGATAAATCAAGTTTGAGAACATTGATGGAGTGAAAGTGATCCAAAGATCTACGAAGTAGTGAGATGATATCAAAGTGTCAAAGTTTAACAACCAAGTCAAGGTAAAGTTCATACAAGTTCAAAGATCTAATGACATGTGGGAGAAGGATTTAGAGATCAATGGACATATTTTAAATACTATAACATTAAAAACCAAACATGTTCAAGAAGATCGATGGAGTGAGAGTGATCCAAATATATAGGAAGTAGTGTGATGTGAGAAAGAGCTCGATGTTTAACATCTAGATAGAAGTAAAGATCATGCATCTTTGGAGATCTAATGGCATGTAGAATCTCAAATCAGAAAGATCAATGAATAACATTTAAATTCATGTCTAGACAAATGGTTAGTTATAGAAACATGCAATAATTTGTATATAATATCTATATCTAGACATAGAGACAAAGTAACATGGGTGAATGATGAAGGCAATTTTTTGAGCCAGCAAGAAGAATATCATTCCACTTTTAGGAGTTTCATGAATTAGATTGACATTTTTACTTTTTGACCTTGCATGGTTAGTTTCACATCTTCTTCTCATGTATATGTAACTCATTTACTCAGCTTGACAGGTGTCTTTGTGACTTTTGGAATTCTCTTTTCTCCTCTCTCTCTCAATTTCTATAAGAACTACCCATTTTAGCATTTGTAAACTATGATCCACTTGAGTATGGTGAAGCCCTGATCATTTGCATACCATTAGATCAATAAATAGTAATAAATTTTTACCTCTTTTATGACTATTCATAGTGTATTTACTTGAATGATATATCTTGCTTAGTGATGATTATGGTTTCCTTAATATTGTTATCTCATTATCTCACCTATTTTTAAATTCTTATTATAGGTCATGTGAAGTGTTCTAGGAAGTGTCAAGGTTGAGTGAGTTAGCCTATTCAATAGTGTCATTATAGACCTATTGTCTAACCCTCCTAGCATAAACATTCACCATAACCTCATAATGAAACACTAATGTGAGAAGATTCAAATTGGAGAAGTGTATGTCTAGTTAGTCCTTTTTTATCATGTGTAACATACAGCTAGTTGTTAGTCATCAATTAATTTGGTGTATGACCTCATTTAGGATAGTCTACTTTCAATTTTCTCTCCCTTTTCCCTCACAATCATAGGTGTAGTAGTGATCTATAAGTGGTATATCAAGTGAGTTACCCTTATCCAGAGATTCACCTCATTATTAGGCTACCCATAGGTTAGAGGTGTTTTAATTATGCCATTTAGATGAGGAGAGTTGAGACATTTCCTCAAATGGTGAAATCCAAGTGATAATAGTTTTTGGCATGCCTAGTGGGAGTCATTATCTAAGAAGTTGAAGGATTTTTGGTGTTGTATTTCAACACATCAGCCCTTAGAGGCATCTATTTAAGCATCAATGGTGACTCTAAAGTTACATCAATTGGTCAAGTATCCTAAGTTTTCCTTTTGAAGATTGTGGGTAATGATTCTTTATGTTCTTTCTTCTCAATGAAGTTTCATGACTAATGGTGTTGAGTATTATTTTACACAAGTTAGTGAGGTTTATTAAGCTTATGGAATTTCTTATTAGCCTTGTCATGATCCTTACAAGATCTAATATGATATTTACCATCTTCAATTGATCCTTACCAGTCTTGTCATGAGTTGTATTAGTCCTGTAACTAGCCTTCTCAATATTTTGCTCTTCCTAGTCAACCTAGTCACTTCTCTAATCAATCCATTTCCACTTTCAAGTAAACTCTCTTGGGCTATGAGATGTACATGATAGATCTTAACACACAAAGGGGACATGGTCTAGATATTCTTAGTTATCTTGTTCATAAGGTGAGATATGAATTAGAGATGGATAAAAAATGTGGTCACATATTGAGAGAGTAAATTGGCAAAGGCTCACAAGTGAGATGCTAGATGTGAGTGGCCTAGTTTTATCCTTAGAAGATAGACTTCATGAAGAGAAGCCTCACCAAATATATCAAAATTTATATCCATTCCCCAAGATTGCTATCAATACTACATGATTCCTACTCATGAACCCAATCAAGCTTACTAAAGACATCCTTTTCCCAATCATATAGAAGAGAGAATTGGAAAGACAAACCTTTTTTTTGAAGCAAATATTGATAGGTATATTAAGTTAGCCAATAAAAAACTGTATTAGTCCATATCATTAGAAAAGGAAGTGGAATTTAAGCCCTCATTTCCCTCTTCCATTACATCCCCACCTCAAGAAGAGACATCTAGATATGAAATACCAAATTGGAGATATGGTGAAGAATCCAATCCTAAGGAGATCCCAAGTTTTTTGTACACTTCATCCACTTCTCAAATTGCATCACTACCTCAATAAGATACTCCTAATATAAATATCCTAAGATGGAATAATTGGGAAAGAAAAAGGATAAAACCCTTGATAAATAGTGTGAATTTGAGAAAGATCTTGATCTTATGCAAGACCCTCCTGCCCTTCCTCAAAAGGCTCCTTGTATTCATTGTCATCCCTATTGTAATCCTCATCCTCATGATGATGACTATAAACTTCAAGAGGTAATTTTCCAAGAGAACCTAGACAAGCAAATTGAAGAGTTAAAGTCAAGAATGAAATTGTTGAGTCAAGGTGTGATGGAAGGTTTAGAGCCAAAAGAAGATGATATGCCTAAACACACCCAATATAACCTTCCTTAAGAGAGTGTTCAAGATAAATCAGATGTAAATGAGCTTATTTTAAAATTAAAGGAAGAAAACCAATCTATTTTAGACCAAGGCCTACCTTCCCTTCCTCAAGAATACTCAAAGTAATCCCCCACTTTTCATTCTCAATCTGATTTTGAGTTCTATGTTCCACCTCCACCAACTAGTTCACCTCGTCCTCACCCCATCAAACTTTAATTTGATGGACCTATGGTATGGGAACCTAAATAAGAGTATTTCATTGAGGAAAATTTAGAATTCTTTCTTGAATAAAATGTATCTCCTTGGCAGCCTCATTGGGATAAGTCACCTGATTTCAAGATGCCTAGTCTTGGCATCACCAAGAAGGAGAAGGAGATTGAAGATATTACATCCCTTGAGAATCAAAGTCAAGTTATTAAAATTTAGATATAATTTGAGATCCCTCAAAAGGTCCTAAATGCTGAGGAAGAGGTTAGTCCTTACATTAAGTCTTCTTTTTGCATTGATAATGAGGAATGCCTTCCTTGTGTCAAAGAAGAAATATTGAATGAAGTCATTTTAGATTGTAAATAAGAGGATGAATGATATTCTCTTGTTTTTACCCTGCATGATGCTGATAAAAAAGAAGACGAGGACTTGTGGTAATAGCTTAAAAACATTTGCAATGAGTTTGAGTCTTTCAAGGGGTCTAAAACTTTCTTAACACTGATTACAAGTGATGGTAAGCAAGATTACATTTTTCAAGATGTCATAGGTGAGCCAAAGAAAATTTCACCTCAAATTTTGAAGATCAAAACAAGATTATATTGGCCTCAATATTCTAATGAACAAGAAACTACTCTTGAAGCCATGCCTACCAAGGAGATACAAGTTAATCATGAGATAAAGAATGGAATCAATATGAGGTATGTGTACAAGGCCAAGAGAAATAATTTTACATTGGAGACCTATTTGAATAGGATATACTTGAGATCATAGAAAGTGAAGTCCCAAGAAATAGGTTTGATCTACAAAGCATCCAATCCAAGGAGAAACATGCTTGGCACTATGATTCATCTCATGAAGAAGCAGATTTGAGAAAATTTCCTTATGATCCTTAAAATGAGGTATAATTAGTTTATAGTTATGCATAGTTTTTTATTTTTTTATTTCTCTAATTTCTTTGAGCACATGTGTGTGTGTGTGTGTGTGTCTTGTTAGTTAGTTAGTTTTGTTTTGTGTGGTTAAGGTAGTCAAGTGGTCTTGTATTGATTAAAGCTTATTGTCAATGTTCAAATTCCTCTTGCTATGTTTAAAACTTTATATGACTCCTTAATCCCAATGGATTGATAAGGATACTGGTCTAGTTAGCATAGTAAGCATGAAACCCTTGTGAGAGACTGATTTGTTGACCAAATTTGACCCTGTAGGTCAAAATGGGACCCATATAGGTAAAAAATTGAACCCTAGATATTTTAGGGGGTCTATTATTATGGCATAAAGTGTATTATAAATCATTATATGTCATTTAAATTATTATTATCCTTGGTCATTAGTATTATTAGTAAATATGTCCTTTTGAGTCATTTTGGGGGTAAAAAATGAGCATATAATGAGGTGTATAGAATTGTATAGTCTCCTAAAATAGAGGACACTTTAGTAGTGTCTCTTTATCTTCAAAACACTTTTTTTAGTGATTAGTTTGATTAAAGGTTCCAATAAATGAATAAAACTATTTTTCTCTTCTTTCACTAGGCTTGACAAGCAAAAATGGTCTTTAGTTTTATACTTGGTATAGTCAACAAAAGAAGTTTTAGACAAATTGCTCTTGGGGGTGTCTTATACAATCAATTAAATTCCATTTGATGTTTGTATGTAGAGGAATTGTGACTTGTGCTTTATGAATAATTCTTAGGAAGTTAGACCATTTAATTTGCTTGATAATCTATGCATCTTAAGGGTTTAACCATGGCATCAACAAGCAAAGTTCTATTTTAATGTTGATTTGGTATAGCCAAGAATTGGTAGCTTAAGTTACAACTTAAGTCCATATCATCATTAAAAAATTAACCCCTAAACCTAGTAATTACCAGCTCTAAGCAATGATCAAAGGAATTTATATTTTCCTAAGTTTAAGACTTAATATATTTCCCATTTTGATCAATGGATATCACTTAATCATATTTATAGATGATCCAATGAAGCAAAACAAAGTAAAATTGTCAAAGGGACCTTTGAGTTAACATGTTAGTGATAAGTGTCACATTCATAGATCTTGTCAAATAGAGACCCAATGAGTGCAATCTTGTCAGAGTTAATATTTGAGATAGTTGGAAGATCAATGATTATAACTTAATCAGACATTGGAGATTGAATGGAACATGATGAAGTCAAATTATCAAAAAAACCTCAAAGTTAATCCATAAGTGATGAGTGTCACAATCATAGATCTTGAACAATTAATCTATGGTGTAGTTTAAAGTCAAAAGGTCAAAAAGCAATGAGAGGATGCCAAATGTCTCAATAGTGAGAATCGATAGCTATGTACATAAGGCACATGCTTACACCAAGTGTCATATCCTTGAGGGATGGACAAATATAATTATCTATCTTGTTAAAAGATTTGATAGAGAGTAGGTGATCGTGTAAAGGAGATCTAATAGATTGAATGGAATCAAATACTATAAAGTGCTTGAGGTTTATTGACATACTGATGACTCAAAGATCAAGAAAGTCTAAAAAGATTGACATAGAAAAATCAATCCAAAGACATAGGAAGTAATGAGATGAGATCAAAGTGTCAAATTTTAATGACCAAGTTAAGGTAAAGTTCATGGAAGTTAAAAGATCTAATGACATGTAGGAGATAGGATCTAGAGATCGATGAACATGTTTTAAATATTAGAACATTAAAAACCAAACATGTTTAAGAAGATCGACAAAATGCAAGTAATCCAAAGATATAAGAAGCAACATGATGTGAGAAAGAGATTGATGTTTGACATCCATATAGAAGTAAAGATCATACATCTTTGGAGATACAATGGCACACATAAGCTCGGATCAAGAAGATCAATGATCAATATTTAAAGTCATGTCCAAACAAATAATTAGTTATAAGAACATGCAGGAATTTGTCTATAAGCTCTTTATATAGACATAGGGTTAGAGTAATAGGGGTGAATGATGAAATTAGTTTTTTGAACCAACACAAAGAATTTCATGCCACTTTTTATGAGTTTCATGATTTGGATTGACATTTATACTTCCTAACCTTACATGGTCAATTTCACATCTTCTTCTCATGCACATGTGACTCATTTGCTTAACTTGACAAGTGTTTTTGTCACCTTTATAATTATCTCTTCTCCTCTCTCTCTTAAGTTCTATAAGAACTATCCATTTTGCCTTTGTAAACTATGCTCCACCTATGTATGGTGAAGCCTTGCTCCTTTAGATATCATTAGATCAATAAAAACTATTGAATTTTACCTCTTCTATGACTATTCATAGTGTGTTTACTTGAATTATGGATCTTGCTTAGTGATGACTATGGTTTCCTTAGCATTGTTGTCTCATTCTCTCGCCTATTTGTAGCTTCTTCTTATAGGTCATGTGAAGTGTTCGAGGAAGTTTCAAGGTTGAGTGAGTTAGGTTATTCAATAGTGTCATTCTAGACCCATTTTCTAGTAGTACTATCCTAAACATTCACCATAACCTCATAATGAAACACTGATTAGAAAAGATTCAAATTGGAGAAGTATATGTCTAGTTAGTCCTTTGTTCTCATGTGGAACATGTAGCTGGTTGCTAGTTATCAATCAATTTGGTGTATCACCTCCTTTAGAATAGTTTACTTTTATTTTTATCTCCCTTTTCCCTCATAATCATAGGTTTAGTAGTGATCTAAAAGTGTTACATCAAGGGATCTATCCCTATCTAGAGATTCACCTCATTCTTAGGCTACCTATAACCTATAGGTGTTTCAATTATGCCACTTGGATGAGGAGAGATGAGACATCTCCTCAAAGGGTGAAAATAGATCCTTTATGCCTTGTGAAACAAAATATAATTAAAATTTGATAAAGAGACAAAGTAAAAGTGTGTCCAAGACTCTATCCTACTATAATACTAGAGGCAAATTTGTATAAAATAATGAATTAATGTTGAAATCCACATATAGAATAATAGATTAAGTAGTCCAAGAAATGAAATAAGAATCTAATATTAAGGTCTTATAAATAATAGTAAATAGGTATAAATGTCATTAGAGTCCCTCTTCAATTAATTTATAGAGATATATGAGGACAATATTAATAATGATCTTTTGCTGCACAATCTTCATAATCACTTAACTAAGATAAATGGGATGCAAATAGAGTGGATGTAATTCCCCATGTACTCATTATATGCATGATATATAATCTTAAGCTCGTGAAAATTTGAGATATAGATGTGTTCCATAGTTAAAGGTTATTATGTTACCAATAAATGGATTCAGAGAAGACATTCTTGATATCTTCATGGATAAAAACATCTCATCATTATTCATAAAATAAAATAATATGATAACTTATATAGAATTCATATGAATTCATAGTAATTTTATGATTTTTTTCAAGGGTGTAGTGTCAAAATCAAACCAAAGTGGAATTCAATAGGTCATTGACTTTATCACACATGTATAAAATAAAATAAGCCAAGGAAGTTAGAGTTTATTTAGGGATTTATTTCTATGATCATGAATTGTTGATCATTAAATTTGAACTTTGTTTCAAAAAATAAATGTCTCTAGAATAGATGAAGATTTTTTAGTTGTGTGCACAAGTGTTCAAAGGGTATCTAATTTCTGATTGACACTCATATGGAGATGATAACCTTGAATGGACATACATAGTTGAGTTCCCTATTTTTAAATATAAAGAATATTTTTAAATATTAATTGTAGTTTCTTAGAATGTATTTAGTGATTTTATCTATTAACAATGCAAATTCATGATTATTTCAATGTTTCTATCCTTTTTGAAGTTGGTTTTCAGTGTAACATTATCAAATACAATGAAAAAAGTATATGTAAATAGTAGAAAAATCTAAATCCGAATATAGAAATAGATCAGTCAGTAAGCTTTTGTTTTTTTTTCATATTTTTTATATTAGTATTTTTTTAAAACCATTGTTTTATTTGTTCTAATTAGTTGGATGCAGTTATATTAATTATTTTTTCATTTGTATGTATATATATAAAACTTTTTATTTCATTTTAAATGATAATTGTATATATGTTAATATCTAAAAAAATACACCCATCCTCCATAAAATCATGTTATAGCTGAGACACAATCTCTAGAGAAGTTGTTAATGAGGAATTTAAGCATAACCAACTAGAAAATGTGAATTTATGAATTAAAAAAGTGTTACATTTATTTTTAATGTGATCCAAACCATAGGGCCTAGGACAAGAGCATGCAAGAGATAATAAATTTTTGGTTATGCAAAGTGAATGGGCAAAGCTAAGTTAGGAAGAAACAACTAAACACATTCAATGGTGTAGAAGTCTTACTTGCAAAAAATGCAAAATCTATTCATTAATAGAGAATAGGGAAAAGTGGGTAAAATGTGATACAATGCATGTTTTATAAAGTATATATGCATAGAATGTTATCTATGTTATGATTGTGTGGAATATTGACCCTTGGCTAGATGTGTATTTTACATATATAGTTTGAATACAAGATCTATTAAAACTACTATCAGTTACCAAGAATATGGTTGAATTTGTTTATCTTCCAAGTAGGATGAAATTTGGTTAACCCCTTGAAGCACATGTATGAGGTAAGGATACACATGGATGTGATATGGAGTCTAAGATTCAACTAGGTGCATAGAAGTATGAGCTATGGAATGAGAATATGAGGCACACAGATCTGTGAGCTATGTAATGAGTGTGTATTCTGGAGTGTGTAGGGGTTAGTGCATAGGAGTGTATGATATATTTATATACTTATGCATATGAGTTTTAGAAATATTTGAGAAAAGAGTGCACAATATTGGGTTAGAGGTGTGCACTTTGCGTAGTAGAGTGAATGAGGAGTAAGCTTGGTAATTAAAGATATGTGAGTAGATCATTCACCCTTTCTTAAAGATAAATGGTCTCCATTGCATCGGTGTGTAGTTGTAGAAACTACACCTAAATTTGTTGTGAAATGAACCACTTGGCTTGATCAAAATATTACCTAACCTTAACCACTCATAAAAGTTGATATGTGCCATGGTAGGTGCATGTGTCTACCACTTTGATGATATGATACTTCATTGTAGGATGTAAGTGATCAAGATCCAAATTAGAAGGATGGTTTTTTACTACTAATTCTAGAAGCAATAAAGTGTAAGGATTGATAAGTTTTATGTTGAATATTGGGTGCATGCCCAAGTACTAAGGCAAATCAAGAATGAAGGTGTTCTCACCAGTGATGCACAAAATGATGTTAGGACTAGAGCACATAGGCTTGATATTCTAGTGTGGACACTTGAAGTGCTCCTTTTAAAGTTTTAAATATAAGTTATCACCAACTTAAAATGCATGAGTTTTGTCATGTCCATCATGGTTCTCCTTGTACTTAGCTTGAGTAGGAGAGAGAATATATAAAAATTATTAGTGAATAGACTGGATGTGGTGCAAAAACCTATCAACTTTATTTGTTTCCCATTCCTATGCATGTGACTCATTACTAGATGGTTCATGGTAGGAGATATCAAGAGGTGTCAAATGTTAAAAACCAAGACATGTCTAGAATGGACTGTGGATAGTAGAGATATAAATATTCTTGTTGAAGGTGTCTTGAATGTATAATTTATCATCATCCCAAGTGTGAGCATGTACATGGTTATACATTTATAGATAAAGTATGAGATTTATCACTTTGGTTTTCCCATCTATTTGAATATGAAAAGCCATCGATCGATCCAACTATGTATGCATCAATTCCCATAATGTTTGCCAAAAATGATTCATAAATCATGGGTCATGGTTAGATATGATGGATGTGGATTGTTGGGTGAATATTTTGTCAATCAGTGTACTTATAAACAAAATAGGTCTGATCAACCATAGCAGGAAGATTGGCCGGCCAAATGTGCAGGTTTACTACATCAAAAGGGGACAAATCTCTTCTCTCATTAAGGGGAGGTTCCCTGTAGATATGTAGGAGCTATATACTATATATATAAATAGAAAATAACACTTAAGGGTAGGATAAACCATCCATCTCTCTTTTTTCAGAGATGATGTTCACAAATCAAAGGAGAAATCCTAATGAAATGACATAAGACACTCCTCTTCTTTCAGAAGTGTTGTTCAACAGATAAAAGGAATCTTTTGAGTGATGATAAGTAACTGTAACATGGTGTAGCAACACAACAAAATGAAATGAGGCACAAAGTCTCCACCTCAACTACCAAAGGGTGAAATACAAAAGACAATGAGGGCACAAAGTCATCCCAAGGTCTTTTACATAGAAAAAGAATACGAAGGATAATGAGGGCACAAAGTCATCCCAAGATCCTTTACACAAGAATATAAAAATAGACAAACTAAAGACAATTGTGACAGCACAAAGTCTCTCCACAACTGGCTTCAGGACACCTTCTTGATTATTTTCACTAATTATGCTTATTTAATTAAGTGGATAGAAAATGTATTAAGGAAACATACATAAGAACAATTTCCCCAACAACCAAGCTATTCCAGCATAAAGTCTAAAAAGTCACTTGTTTTCTTATTCAAATAACAAAATATGATCAAAAATCTGAGCTCAAAGTCTCAGTAATGCCTTTTAATTTAGGCAGACTTTAATTTTTGATAACCGAGAGAGATCTCCTTAAAAAAATAAGAGAGATTATAATATATAGCCCTCTAAGAAAGACTTGGGAGTAGTAACACATCATGTTGCATTAAATTTTTTCAAGAAGATATGTTGGAATCTAGCGTATTTGCCCATTTGCTTTTCTTAATGTAGAGAAACAGGTCACACCATTGAATGTTTTTGTTCTCTAATGTCCACTTGGTGGTCTGCTTCTAGAAACATATCTTATACATGAATATTTTTGGTCCTTCTTCATCGTTCCTCCTTTCCAAGCTATTGAATCGGGTCCTTGGTTCAATTTGGTCCTCTATTCTTTGGTCACTTTCCATTGGTCTTAACAATTGACACGTGGCACGTTTTGTTGCAAAACAGATCAAGACACCTGGCAGTATCCGTATGACTCTAAGAGACACTTATTAAAAGAGGCTATGAAACTTGTAAGAAAATTGAGACACAGATGCAAACACTTGTCACACTCTATGGAGTTATAAAGAGATACGTGGCGGCTTCCACTTGTCTATAGAAGCTTTAGAAACATTTTTGAAAGTCCTATAGAAGAGAACACATGGTAGTTTCTGTTGAGCTTTGTCTATACTATAGAAACATTTGAGACTCATTTTAGATTCAATCAGATGTTGACACTTGGTGCATTTTGCTCGAGTTTAGCCAATCACTCAAGACCCACCATAGTCTTTACTCAATAAAAGGAAGAAGCCATAGATGTTGACACTTGGTGCATTCTGTTGCTTTTGTAGATGACATGTGGTGTGTTCTGCTACTTTTAAAGTCACTATAAACTATGTCTTGGGAGATGACACATGGTAGTTTCCACTAAAATTTATAAGGGACACGTGGTAACTTTTGGGATTTTATTTCCTTGGTGGGTTTTCTATTTCAGCAGACTTTTCCTTAGAACAAAAAGTCTGAAGGAATTCTTTCAAACAATTTGTTCGAAGGAAATATTCCTTCGCTTTGCTTTTGATTTCTATCAGGATTTCTTTCCAGGTGAATTACTTTGGACAAAAAGTCTAAAGGATCTTTGCCTTAACCATTTTTCCACAAGAAATTTTTCAAAGGAATTCCCTATGTCCTTTGCTTACTGGCCTCCGCAAGGGCACTCGACTTGGTTCAATGTCCTCCATAAGGGTATTTTTTCCTTTGGCTTTGCCTTAGTCAATTTTCCACTGATCTCAATAGGTGACACATGGCAACATCCATTGTGAAATAGGCAAGGACACGTGGTAGCTTCTGCTTAACTTATAGAGGCTTTAGATGCCTTTTGAGTTTACCATGGAAGATGACATGTGGTGGCTTCCGCTGTAACTTTAGAAACACTGTAGATACACTTGGGACTCATTTTAGATTTATGCAGATGTTGATGCTTGGCATGTTCCATTTATCTTACAAGGGACATGGGGAAAATTCTGTAGCTCTTAGAAATAAAGTATAATGGGGCTCGACAGATGACAATTGGCAGCATTCGCTAGACTCTGACGGGCTTTTGCTTTAGGATTTTCTTGCCTGAGTCACTTTTGCCATGAGAATTTTAACTTTGCACATTTTTGCTCACTGCCCTCCACAAGGGCACTTGTCTCTTTGGCTTTGGGGCACTCCTTTGAACCTGTCACTTGAACTGATCGATTGAACCAACTTTGGTTCAATGGTTCAATAGTTCATTCCTTCTTTTTGACTTATTTGATTGACCGCTTGAACTAAGCTCTTTAAACTAACCTTTGAACCTATTGAACCTTTAAACCTTTTTGGAAGAGGGGTTTGATGGTTCAATGGTTCAATCCTTCTTTGAATCTTGCCGATGAACATTTTTGGTTGAACCAGCCTTGAAAACATCTACGTGTTGAGGAACCTGCTCCTTTTCTAGAACTCACTTGTTGAAGCCATTGAACCTATTAGTCCTTTAACTAAAAAAGATTGAATAATTCCTAATTTTGAAAGTTCAGAATAATATTTTGAAATGGGAAGAGATAATTTTGTCTTGCAGGAGCAAAATAACTCATATATTGTCCCAAAAATGAGTGACATTTTTTGGGTACAACAGTTGGCTCTAGTTGGGGAACTTCCATCAATTGTAAAAAGAATTGAAGGGAGTAGAATCCAAAATCTTTAGTGTCTTCATGTGTGTCATTGGGCTATGGAGTCATGTTACTCAGAAATGAAAGGCTCCAAAAAAAAAGAAAATGAACAACACACAACATAAACAAAGTCTATACAAATATACATATGTACTAGGGAAATCATCTGATACTTCAAGAATTGAAGTGATTCAGATGTTGCCCATTGTGAGACAATGAAAATGGTGTTCCATCCTGATAAACTAGTAGAAAACCATTTTGTCCTCAGAATCGATGATGGGTGAATGGAACTCTCCTCCAGGAATCACATTTTTTATGCACTCCTTTTGGCTCTCTCTTCTTGATCCATGGCAAGACGTGGTCTTCAATATAAAAACTATAACTCCTTGCTCTCTTGGTGAAGAGTTCCTTTTGCTAAATTTGGAGTAAAGCAATATGGTCCACTAAAATAGCCTTTTATTCTATTGGTTCAATCCAACACATGTTTTGATTATCAGCATCAAACTCTTAACAAACCATCAGCTCAGCATCTCCTTTGGTGTGAAAGAGTTTGACATCTTGGTCTTGAGTAGCCTTCAATCTGAGCAATAAAGATTCACATTCAGTTGTGTTGTTGGTGTTGTTGAACTACAACTTGCATGAAGGAAAAATATCTCCTTGAAGAGATATCAACATAGTCTCGGCTCTAGCATTGGTAGAAGAATTGTTGCCATCGGATTCCAGGATCCAAATATCATCAAAAACTGATCCTCTATCAAATTTCTCTTTATTGGAAGTGGAAGATGCTTTTTTATTTGTACTTCACCCTACTAATTATTTTGATGTCTTGTTTGAATTGATTTTCAGATTGCCACCTATAGGACTTTCATCTGTAGAAACATGAACAACCTATGTGGTCAAGAAGTAATTACCCCTACCTGAAGACTCAAATAGAATTCTAGCTGCAGAGGTTGACGTTTGGGTGACCACATATCTTGCCTCCTTTTCAGGGAGCAATCTCTTCATTACACCTTTGATAGGGATCCTTGCCTTAGACAGGTCCATGCTTAGTTCTCCTCCCACATCCTTGCAAAAATTTCATCTAAGCAGAATGTCATAAGATGCTGGGACATTGGACACCAAGAGAGTCATCTAGATTCTCTTGTCTAGAAAGGCTGCAAATGCAAATTGGACATCTTTGATTTGCCCCAATAGTGGTACTTGCTTGTTTTCCATGGAGAAACATCTACTGAATGTTTTGGTCAATGTGAGGCCAAGGGATTCAGCCACTTTGGCAGGCATGACATTGTTTGAAGCTCTAGAATCAATGATGCAATTGCTCAACTTGTGACCATTTATCAATAGGGAAACATAGAAAGGCTCTATTTTCTTGGGGGCAATAGGAGGAGTAATGACAAGGTTGTTTGGGGTGGGCATGTTCCTTGGGGGATCATGAGTTACCTTTCTAATCTCTTATCTTATAGGGATGGCTTTATTCTTCACACATTCTACCAACATATCTAATTGCTTAGGATTGGCTTGTAGGAATTCAAATTTAGTCATTTAGATTTTAGTTTTCTTGACATGGTCAACTATATCAAATAACTGAAATGGACTAGGAAGAGAGGATGGGAGTTCATCTTTTTGGTTTTTGGGAGGGGGAGGATTGGCCTGTGAATTTGAAGTAGAAGGCATAGGGATATTTGAGGTACTTACCTTTCTAGAAATCACCAGGTCCTTTGGCTAGAAAGGTAGAGTGGTTCTATGCTTAGAAATGATAATTGTTGGTTGAGGTTGCTCCTTTGTCTTCTCTTTGTCAACCTATTGGGTTGAACTAGTTCTTGGATCGGGTGAACACATCATATGATCCCTCGACTACTTCACCTTTACTTCTAGGTTCATCCTGGTAATTTAGGAAACGAATGTGGGAGTCACCAGTTGATTCTTCTTGGTCCTCCATGAAGAGATTAGCATCATTTTCTTTCTCAAACTCAAGTTGGAAAGAGAAATCATGTTTTGTTTCTAGATATCCAACTATTGAGTTGGTTGAAGGTGCTTCAAGGGAAAAGTTCCTCTGTGGGGGAGGAAGATGATTTGGCTACCCTTGATTCTTGGTAGCATTGCCTTGATATGGTTGATTCTGAAATGTCCTCCTTGGCAGATCCTGATTAAGAGGAGTAGACATACCTTGGGTCATTTGCCTTTTCAAGGTTAGCAGTTCATTTTCTAGCTTTTACACTATTTGATCAGTGGTGCTTATAGGTGAGTATTCAAAAAATGAAGAATATTTACCTCTATTTGGGTCTCTCCTTATCTTTCTTACCAAGATAAGATCATCTTCTACCTTAGTAGCCAAATCTTGAGCTATAGCAAGGTCTATTTGGCCAGCATGTCTTAGTAGAAAACTTACTTCAGGTAGCTTAGAGTTGATGAAGAAACATTTGAGATTCTCAAGTGTTGGCTGAGCAATAGCAAGAATCCTGTTCCTCAATTTGTCAAACTTGGCTATGAAATCCTGCATTGGTTCATGAGGATCCTTCTTCATTTGTGTGAGTTGAGCTAGCAGGGCATGCACATCTTCTGTAGGCTTGAATCTGGCTTCAAATTTGGCTTTGAGGGTGTTTTAGTCAGTCACTGATTGAGCTTGTAGGTGGTAGAACCAATCGGCAGTAGCACCTTGTAATGTTTCCACAAATAGTCTGATTGCCATGTCTTCAAATTCTACACCTATTACACCACAGGCTATGCTAAAGGCTACAAAATGTTCATCAGGATGAACCTTCCCATCACCATAGAATTTGGGGAAATTTTTCCTTAAACTGCGTGGTAACTCATGTAGAGGTGGAGTTAAGTTGAGTGGGCCAAAAGAGTTACCCCAAGGACCTTGAATTGCCATTGTATGACTATGGAAAGATGGAATAAAAAATCTCAGAGGGGTAAGTATTAGCAAAGATTTATTAACATCAGAAATGGATACTTTGCCTGGGAATGGAGACTTGACTTTAGTAGGAGGAAAACTCATGGTTCGTTGGAGGCAAGATGGTGAAGGAAACATATCAAAATTACTTTGTTGTACCAACTCAAATACAGGTTCAACAATACCTTTAGCCCTTTGGCTTTGCATATAACATGGATCTACTAGATTGTAGGACAAAAATGAGAAAGAACTGGCTTTGCTTCAACTTGAATCTCGAGGCTTCAAACTACGCATTCTATCCTAGCAGATCTGCTTTGCAAACTAGATTATATAATGGGAATGAATAAAGATGGTAAGGCTATAATAATAATGGGTAAGAAGCAGAACAGAGTCGCCAAACTCTATAATCAATAAGGGTATAAATATAATGGGTAAGAAGTAGAACAGAGTTGCCAAAATCTATAATGGATAAGGGTATAAAGATAATGGCTAAGACATAGGTGATGTTTCATTCTAAAACTTGAGACTTCAAATTGCACAAAATTACTGTCCCAGCGGAGTCACCAAAAACTGTTGGGTGAATATTTTGTCAATCAGTGTACTGATAAACAAAATAGGTTTGATCAACCATAATATTAAGATTGGTTAGCCAAATGTGTAGGTTTACTACATCAAAAGGGGACAAATCTCTCCTCTCATTAAGGGGAGGTTCCCTATAGATATGTAGGAGCTATATACTATTTATATAAATAGAAAATAACACTCAAGGGTAGGATAAACCATCCATCTCTCTTTTTTCAGAGATGATGTTCACAAATCAAAGGAAAAATCCTAATGAAATGACAGAAGACACTCCTCTTATTTTAGAAGTGTTGTTCATCAGACAAAAAGAATCTTTTGGGTGATGATAAGTAACTGTAACAGGGCATAGTAACACAGTAGAATGAAATGAGGCACAAAGTCTCCACCTCAACTGCCAAAGGGTGAAATACGAAAGACAATGAGGGCATAAAGTCATCCTAAGGTCTTTTACATAGAAATAGAATATGAAGGATAATGAGGGCACAAAGTCATCCCAAGATCCTTTACATAGGAATAGAAAAATAGACAAACTAAAGATAATTGTGGCAACACAAAGTCTCTCCACAACCGGCTTCAGGACACCTTCTTGATTATTTTCACTAATTCTGCTTATTTAATTAAGTGGATAGAAAATGTATTAAGGAAATAGACATAAGAATAATTTCCCCAACAACCAAGCTATTCCAGCACAAAGTCTGAAAAGTCACTTGTTTTCTTATTCAAATAACAAAATATGATCAACAATCTGAGCTCAAAGTCTCTGTAATGCCTTTCAATTTAGGTAGAGTTTAATTTCTAATAACTGAGAGAGATCTCCCTAAGACAATAAGAGAGAGTCTAATATATAGCCCTCCAAGAAAGACTTGGGAGTAGTAACACATCATGTTGCATTAAATTCTGTCAAGAAGATATGTTGGAATCAGGCATATTTGCCCATTTACTTTTCTCAATGCAGAGAAACAGGTCACACCATTGAATGTTTGTGTTCTCCAATGTCCACTTGGTAGTCTACTTCTAGAAACATATCTTATGCATGAATATTTCTAGTCCTTCTTCATCTTTCCTCCTTTCTTAGCTATTGAATCAGGTCCTTGGTTCAATTTGATCCTCTTTTCTTTGGTTGCTTTCTACTGGTCTTAAAAATTGACATGTGGCACATATTGTTGTAAAATACATCAGGACACCTAGTAGCATCCATGGGAATCTGAGAGACTCTTATTGAAATAGGCTTTGAAACTTGTAAGAAACTCAAGACGTGGATGCAAACACTTGATGTGCTCTGTAGAATTATAACGGGATATGTGGTAGCTTTCCCTTGTCTATAGAAGCTTTAGAAACATTTTTGAAAGTCTTGCAGAAGAGAACACATGGTAGTCTTTGTTGAGATTTATCTATACTATAGAAACATTCAGGACTCATTTTAGATTCACTCAGATGTTGACACTTGGCACATTCTAATCAAGTTTAGTCAATCACCTGGGACCCACCATAGTCTTTATTCAATAAAAAGAAGCCATGGATGTTGACACTTGGCACGTTTCACTGCTTTTGTAGATGACATGTGGCATGTTTCACTACTTTGAAAGTTACTAGAAATTGTGTCTCGAGAGATGACACGTGGTGGTTTCTACTGAACTTTATGAGGGACATGTGGCAGCTTTCAAGCTTTTATTTTCTTGGTGGGTTTTCTATTTCAGTGGACTTGTCCTTTAGACAAAAAGTCTGAAGGAATTATTTTTGACAATTTGTCCAAAGGAAATCTTCCTTCGCTTTGCTTCTACTTTCTGTTGGGCTTTCTTTTTGGGTGAATTCCTTCGGACAAATAGTTTGAAGGATCTTTGCCTTAACCATTTTGCCGTGGGAACTTTTTTGAAGGAATTCCATGTGTCCACCTTTGCTTACTGCCCTCTACAAGGGCACTCAGCTTGGTTCAATGTCCTCCGCAAGGGTATTTTTTCATTTGGCTTTACCTTAGTTGATTTTCCACCGATCTCAGTAGGTGACATGTGGCATCATCCACTGTGAAATAGGCAAGGACACATGGCAACATCCGCTTAACTTATAGAGACTTTATATGCCTTTTGAGTGTCCCATAGAAGATGACATGTGGTGGCTTCCACTGCAAATTTAGAAACACTGTAGATACACTTGGGACTCATTTTAGATTTATGTAGATGTTGACACTTGGTACATTTTGTTTATCTTACAAGGGACATGGGGTAACTTCCACAGCTCTTAGAAACAAAGTATAATGGGGATCGACAGAAGACACTTGGCAGCATCTGCTAGAGTTTGACGGGATTTTTCTTTGGGATTTTTTTGCCTTAGTCACTTTTGCTATGGGAATTTCAACTTTGCACATTTTTGCTCACTGCCCTCTGCAAGGGCACTTGTCTCTTTGGCTTTGGGACACTCCTTTGAACCTGCCACTTAAACTGACCGATTGAACCAACTTTAGTTTAACAGTTCAATAGTTCATTCCTTTTTTTTTACTTATTCGATTAATCACTTGAACTAAGCTCTTTGAACTAAACGTGTTAAACCTTTGAACCCATTGAACCTTTAAACCTTTTCGGAAGCAGGGTTCGATTGTTCAATGGTTCAATCCTTCTTTGAAGCTTGCCGATGAACATTTTTCATTGAACTAAGGCATTGAACCAGCCTCAAAAGCAACTAAGTGTTGAGGAGCCTATTCCTTTTCTAGAACTCACTTATTGAAGCCATTGAACCTGTTAGTCCTTTAACTAAAAAAGCTTGAATAATTCCCAATTTTGAAAGTTCAGAACAATTTTTTGAAATGGGAAGAGATAATTTTGTCTTGCAGGACAAAAATAGCTCATATGTTGTCCCAAAATGAGTGACATTTTTTGGGTACAACATGGGTAACCCAAAATGAACCCAAACATGGTTAAAGATGTTAAGAATGATAAAGGCATTCTAACCCTAGAATCTAAAGTATTAATAACAAAATATCACACAAGAAATCTATAGATATGATATGCACAAATAAGGAAAATCATTTATTATTCAAAATGAAGCATGCTAGTATAATAAGAAAGCTCTTGCATAAATAGGCAAGGCAAAATACTAAACTAGCTTAACTGGCCAATATTAGATAAATCCTCACATAGGAAAAACTAACTAAAACACAAAATAGCTAGTTAATAAATTAGAAAATGTGAGAAAATACATGAAATACATACTCTAACACCCCCCCTAAAGTGAATATAGGGGCTAATAAAATAATAAAAATAAATTGTGGCATATCCACAAAATGAGTCCTTACAACTAGGCATAATAAAGTACTCATGTATAATATGTATCTATAAAATGAAGATGGAAGATATCCTCACGAACACCCTTAATGAAATGTTTTAAAACCCAAAGCATGACACACAACTCAAATAAATGAGGTGATTCAAAAGGCTTTATGAATATGTCTCAAAACTACTACTAAGTAGAATGTACTCCAAGTTAAGAATGTCATCTTTAATGTGCTGACAAATAAAGTGCATATGTATCTCAATGTGCTTGGTCTGTTGATGCTCAACTAGGTTTTGATAGATATGAATTATAATCTAGTTATCACACCAAAGTATATTGGGTGAATCCTTCATGAATCCAAAATCTATCAGTAACTAATGAAGCCAAATATCTACTAACTTATTGTAACTTCTACCCTATACTCAACCTCTTTAGATGAAAGTGTAATAGCCTACTACTTCTTACACAACCAAGTAATAGGTGAAGAACCAAGACAAAATATGAGGCTAGAAGTAGAATGCATATCATCAAGAGAACATTCTCAAATTAAATCTCTTATCCAAGCAACTAAGTAGAACCCCTAGTGTAGTGCAATCCAAAATGAGGAGTGCATCATAGATATCTCAAAATACTCTTGAAAGCCTACCAATTACTGTCATGAGGGTCATGTGCAAACCTAGATACAATCCAAACTATAAATAAAATGTCATGGTGAGTATAGGTTGAATACATATGACTCCCAATGATATGCCTTTATAATGTATGATCACAAAGTGGAGTAGTACAAGAGGCAGTGTGATTTGAGCAACATTTTAGATGACAATTTGGGTGATGGTTCTACCCCAATTGGTGGCAAAACTTTCGAGAGCCATAACTTTTGGATCATAGCTCTATTTGACTCTTTGTTTGAACCATTGGAAAGAAAAGAATGAGGGTAAAATTGTGACATGGTACCAAGATTCAATTGGTGGGTTTTGACCCCCAAAAAACAAATGAAAGTTCCCCAAATTTTAATTTTAGTAGTGCAGTCTAAAAATAGTAAGTTTCTAGAAATAGTAATTTCTCAAATTATATATTATTGTAAATCATGGAAGTTGAACCAATTAATCTACCTTAAGATTGGTGACCTTCCACATCCTCGTCCTACCATCAAAACATGTATAACTAAATATATAACCCCGAATGCAAATCAAACATCTCTTTTCAGAGATAGGCATATGTTTGGGTCTATAAATTTGATGAATAAAACATCTCTTTTCAAAGATAGAATTATTGTTATTATGTTGTTCTTATTTTTTGAATTGTGTTTCAACCAAATCTTTTGAGTTTTGGATTAGTGGTATTAGAGTGGTTTGTATTTAGAGTGTATGATCCTAAGGATGATGTCAGATTATAAGAAGCTTGGGTGGAAAATAGAACCAACAGACTATCTATCTATTCTCTCCAAATGACTTCAAATGGAAAAAAACACCGAGACATCCAATTCTTTCAAATAAATGGTGACTGAATCCCTCCAACAATATAAAGTGAAGATGATACAATAATTCACCCAAATTCTCCAACAAATTTTGATGAGAAATTATGGTTCCTCATCTACAACCCCACATCTTTTTAGTGCACCAACACCCTTCAAAGTTTAGGTGAATTTTTATATCCATACATTTGAAGGAAAAATCAATGCTAATGTAGTAAAAAATTGTTTGGATCAATTGTCATCTTCTTTTTTTATAAATAAATTCACCAATAAAGAGAAGATCACTTTTGATCTTTTGAAAGCATCATTGTCTATCAAAAATTGGTGGAAAGTGTACAAAAAGATATTTAGTATGGATGATATCGGCCTTGAGGTAGAACCTACCTGGGATGATTTCATAGAAGATGTAAAGGAATAATACTACTCCATTAGAGCATATGATGATTTGTATATAGAGTGGCAGCAACTTCACCTAGGTAAGGAACATTTTTTTCAAGATTACACTGACATTTTTCATTCTCTATCTGTGAGATTGGGCATCCAAGAAAGTGAGAGACACAAGGTTATCAAATATCATAACGAATTACAATAGTGCATATGGGGAGAAATGGAACTCTTCAATTTGGAAACCCTCGTTGAGGTATACAAGTTCGTAGTGAAGATTGAGTAGAAGCATAGAAGAATGAATACGAAGAGTCAGTCTTCAAAATGAAAAAGTGACAAAGAAGGTCAAACATGAAGCTAAAATTGGAAGCAAAAGGAAGGAAAGATTGGGAAGTGGTGTGATTATCACAAATATATAACTCACTCTAAAGAAGAATGTCAAGCCATCAAGTCCTTGCTTTCTAATTCACAATCCTCAACATCTAATGCTCTACCTCATACACATCCTACAATTGAAGAGGATGAAGAAGAGATTGTGGATGCTAATCCAATGCCATCGTTGCTTCATCATAGACCCATGAGGAGAGGCTAGATGACAAGGAAAGGTTATTTCATTCTAAGTTATGGATGAAAGGTAAGCCTCTACATTTCATTCTTGATAGTGGGAGTCATAAGAATTAAATCTCTACTAATGTTGTGAAAATCCTAATTTTGTCCATGAAGCCTCACCCAAAGCCATATAGTATTGGATGGTTGAGTCTAGGGAGAAACCTCCATGTCACCCACCAATGTCTTCTCTCATATGCAATAAAACCTTTCTAAGATGAGGTCTTATGTGATGTGGTCAATCTAGATGTTTATGATGTACTCTTTGGTTAGCCATTCATGTATGATAGACATGGAATCTATGAATCAAAAACTCAAGGATCATTCTCACTCTTGGAACACAATGCTATAGAGTACCAGAGTTACCACTTTCTACATCTATCTCCCTGATTAGTGCCAAGAAATTTGTTCTCATGGTGGTCAAGCCACAAGAATCCAAAAGGGATGATGTTACAATCCTAACTACACAAAAAACATAATAACATAAGCCAATAGATAAAAAATTTATGAAGTTCATGGACTTCTATCCATAGATTAATGGGCAGACAAAAATGGTGAACAATCAAGGCCTACACAGCTCCACAGAGCATAATTCATTCCAAGTATGCATCACGAATTAAATCAAAACACAACTACCACACTTGATGACAAATATTGATGTAGTGGGAAACATTACTTCTCAAGGAGGGAGGAATGATCTAAGCAATATTTTAGGTGACAAGTCAGGTGATGGTTCTACACTAATTGGTGGCAGAACTTTTGGGAGCCATAACTTTTGCACCATAGTTTTGTTTGACTCCTTGTTTGAACTGTTGGAAAGCTAAGAATGAGGGGAAAATCATGAGATATCACCGAGCTCTTCTCAATTATTTTTCACCCTCTAAAAATAAATGAAATTTCCCCAAATTTCAATTTTAATAGTGTAGTCTAAAAATAGTAAGTTTTCAAAAATAGTAATTCCTCAAATTCTGTATTATTGTAAATCATGGACGTTGAACCACTTAATCTCCCTTGAGATTGGTAACCTTACACATCCTCCTCATACCTTAAAAACATGTATAAATGAATATGTAATCTAAAATGAAAATCAGACATCTCTTCTCAGAGATAGGCATATGTTTGGGTCTACAAATTTGATAAATAAAATATCTCTTCTCAGAGATAGCATTATTGTTATTGTGTTATTCTTATTTATTAAATTATCTTTCAACCAAAGATTTTGAGTTTTAGATCATTGGTATCAAATTAGTTTATCTTTAGAGTGTATGATCTTAAGAATGATGTTAGATTATAATAAGCTTGGGTTGAAAAATATAACTAGTAGACTATCCACCTATTTGCTCCAAATGACTTCAAATGATGGACAACACTGAGACATCTGATCCTTTCAAGGAAATGGTGAATGAAGCCCTTCAACAATATCAAATGATAAAAAAAATTCACCCAAATTCTTTAAAAAATTCTAATGAGAAATTCTAGCTCCTCATCTTCAACCCCATATCTTTTCAGTGCACCAACACCCTTCAAAGTTTAGGTGAATTTTTATATCCATACATTTGAAGGCAAAATCAATGCTGATGTAGTAGAGTTTTTTTTGGATCAATTGCCATCTTATTTTTTTGTAAATAACTCACTGATAAAGAGAAGATCACTTTTGCTCTTTTGAAAGCATCATTTCTTGTCAAAAATTGGTGAGAAGTGTACAAAAAGAGATTCAGTATGGATGATATTGGCCTTGAGTCAGAACTTACCTAGAATGATTTCATAAAAGCTGTAAAGGAATAATAATACCCCATTAGAGCATATGATGATCTGTATATAGAGTGGCAACAACTTCACTAAGGTAAGGAATAGTCTGTTCAAGATTACATTGACATTTTTCATTCTCTATCTATGAGATTAGGCATCAAAGAAAGTGAGAAACATAAGGTTCTCAAATATCATGGTAGACTACAATGGTGCATATGAGGAGAAATGGAACTCTTCAATTTATAAACTCTCGATGAGGCATACAAGTTTGAAATGAAGATTAAGTAGAAGCATGGAAGAATGAATATGAAGAGTCAGCCTTCAAAATGGAAAAGTGACAAAGAAGGTCAAGCACGAGGTCAAAATTGGAAGAAAAAAGAAGGAAAAATTGGGAAGTGGTGTGATTATCAAAAATTTGGAACTCACTCCAAAGAATAATGTTGAGCCAACAAGTCCTAGATTTTTGAGTCACAATCCTCAACATCTACTATTATACCTCATACATAGCTTGTAGTTGAAGAGGATGAAGAAGAGATTGTGCATGCTAAGCCGAAGTCCATCATTGCTTCATCATAGACCCACAAGGAGAGGCTAAATGACAAGAAAAGATTGTTTTATTCTAAGTTATGGGTGGAAGGTAATTCTCTGCATTTAATGCTTGATAGTGGGAGTCAAAAGAATTTAATCTCTACTAATGTTGTGAAAAGCCTAAATTTTTCCATGATGCCTCACCCAAAGTCATATAGTATTGGATGGTTGATTCTAGGGAGAAACCTTTGTGTCACCCACCAATGTCTTCTCTCATATGCAATAAAACATTTCCAAGATGAAGTCTTATGTGATGTGGTCAATCTAGATGTTTGTGATATACTCTTTAGTTAGCCATTCATGTATGATAGACATAGAATATATGAATCAATAACTCAAAGGATCACTCTCACTCTTGAAACACAGTGCTATAGGGTACCAACATTACCACCTTCTACATCTATCTCCCTGATTAGTGCCAAGAAATTTGTTCTCATGGTGGTTAAGCCATAGGAATCCAAAAGGGCTAATGTTGTAGCACTGAATACAAAAATAACACAATAATAGAAGTCAATAGATAACAATTTGAATAATTTTATGGCCTTCCATCCATAGATTAATGGTCAGACAAAAATGGTGAACAATTGGGCCCTACATAGCTCCACAAAGCACAGCCTATTCCAAGTATGCATCAAGAATCAAATCAAAACACAAATGCCACACTTGATGAAAAATATTGATGCAATGGGGACCATTTATTCTTAAGGAGAGAGGAATGATCTTAGCAACATTTTAGGTGACAAGTCGAGCGATGGTTCTACCCTAATTGGTGGCATAATTTTTGGGAGCCATAACTTTTACACCATAGTTCTGTTTGACTCCATGTTTGAACTATTGGAAAGCTAATAATGAGGGAAACATCATGAGATGGCACTAAGCTCTGCTTAGTGGGTTTTGAACCTCAAAAAACAAATGGGATTGGCCCAAATTTCAATTTTAGTAGTGTAGTCTAAAAATAGTAATTTAAAAAAAAAAGTAATTCCTTGAATTTTGTATTGTTGTAAATCATGGAAGTTGAACCACTTAATATCCTTTGAGATTGGTGACCTTCCACATCCTCCTCATACCTTCAAAACATGTATAAATGAAAATGTAACTTGAAATAGAAATCAGACATCTCTTCTCAGAGATAGGCATATGTTTGGGTCTACAAATTTGATGAATAAAACATCTCTTCTTAGAGATAACATTATTGTTATTGTGTTATTATTTATTGAATTATCTTTCCACCAAATATTTTGAGTTTTGGATCAGTGGTATCAGAGCAGTTTGTCTTTAGAGTGTATGATATTGAGAATGAGGTTAGATTATAGGAAGCTTGGGTGGAAAATAGAACCAATAGACTATCGATCTATTCACTCCAAATGACTTCAAATGGTAGACAACATCGAGACATCTGATATTTTCAAGGAAATGGTGAATGAAGCCCTCTAACAACATCAAGTGCATATGTTACAACAATTCATCCAAATTATCCAAAAAAGTTTGATAAGAAATTTTGGCTCCTAATCTACAACCCCACATCTTTTCATTGCACCAACACACTTCAAAATTTAGGGGAATTTTGATATCCATACATTTGAAGAAAAAAATCAATGCTAATGCATTAAAAAATTGGTTGGATCAATTATCATCTTATTTTTTTGTAAATAAATTCACCGATAAAGAGATCACTTTTTCTCTTTTAAAAGCATCATTACCTATCAAAAATTGGTGGGAAGTGTACAAAAAGAGATTCAATATAGATGATATTGGCCTTGAGGTAGAACCTACCTAGGATGATTTCATAGAAGTTGTAAAGGAAGAATACTACCCCATTAAATCATATGATGATTTGTATATAGAGTGGAAACAACTTCACCAAGGTAATGAATAGTCTATTCAAGATTACATTAATATGTTTCATTCTCTATCTGTGTGATTAGACATCCAAGAAAGTGAGAAACACAAGGTTCTCAAATATTATGTTGGACTATAATGGTACATATAGGGAGAAATATAAATCTTCAATTTGAAAACCCTTGGTGAGGTGTACAAGTTCACAGTGAAGATTGAGCAAAAGCATGGAAGAATGAATACAAAGAGTTAGCCTTCAAAATAGAAAAGTGATAAAGAAGGTCAAACACAAGGCCAAAATTGGAAGAAAAAGGAAGGAAATATTAGGAAGTGATGTGATTATCACAAATTTGGAACTCACTCCAAAGAAGAATGTTAAGCCATCAAGTCCCTTCTTTCTAAGTCACAATTATCAACATCTATTGCTCTGCCTCATACACAACCTACAGTTGAAGAGGATGAAGAAGAGATTATGGATGTTGAGCCTGATGCCATCATTACTTCATCACAGACCCACGAAGAGAGGCCAAATGATAAGGAAAGGTTGTTTCATTCTAATTTATAGGTGAAAGGTAAGCCTCTACATTTCATTCTTGATAGTGGGAGTCAAAAGAATTTAATCTCTACTAATATTGAGAAATCCTAAACTTGTCCATGAAGTCTCACCTAAAGACATATAGTATTAGATGGTTGAGTCTAGGGATAAACTTTCATGTCACCCACTAATGTCTTCTCTCATATGTAATAAAACATTTCTAAGATAAGGTCTTATGTGATGTGCTTAATCTATATGTTTATAATGTACTTTTGGTCAGCCATTCATGTATGATCGACATGGCATATATGAGTCAAGAACTTGAAGGGTCACTCTCACTCTTGGAAAATGGTGCTATTGGGTACCATAAGTACACATTATACATCTATCTCCTTGATTAGTGCCAAGAAATTTGTTCTCATGGTGGTCAAGCCAAAGGAATCCAAAAGGGCTGATGTTGCAGTGCTGACTACACAAAAAATAAAATAAAATAATCTAGTAGATAACAAGTTGAAGAAGTTCATAGCCTTCCATCTATAGATTAATGGTAAGACAGAAATGGTGAACAATTAGGCCCTACACAACACCACAAAGCATAGTCCATTCCAAGTATGCATCAGGAATCAAATCAAAACGCAATTGCCACACTTGATGACAAATCATGATGCAATAGGGATAATATCTTCTCAAGGAGGGAGTAATGATCTGAAAAACATTTCAAGCAATAATTTGGGTGATGGTTCTACCCCAATTGGTGGAAGAACTTTTGGGAGCCATAAATTTTGCATCATAGCTTTGTTTAACTCCTCATTTGAATCATTAGAAAGATAAGAATGAGGGGGACATCATGAGATGGAAATGAGCTTCACTTTGTGGGTTTTAGCCCTTGAAATACAAATAGAAGTGACCCAAATTTCAATTTTAGTCTAAAAATAGTAAGTTTTTAAAAATAGTAATTCCTTAAATTCTATATTATTGTAAATTATGGAAGTCGAACCACTTAATCTCCCTCGAGATTGGTGACATTATGAATCCTCATCCTACCTTAAAAACATGTATAAATGAAGATGTAACTTGAAATGGAAATTAGACATCTCTTCTTAGAAATAGGCATATGTTTAGGTCTACAAATGTGATGAATAAAACATCTCTTCTAAGAGATATCATTATTGTTATTATTTATTGAATTATCTTGTAGACACCAAAATTGTGTCGACTCCCCTTGGTCCTAACCCACACCTTATTAATTTAAAATAAACTATTTATTTTAAATTATGACCTCACCTAGGACACCTCACCTAGGACACCTCACCTTGGACCATTTCCTACCATATGACTCACCTTGAGACTAAGTCATCTACCTATGACCTATTCTCACTCCTTTCCAATTGCCTAACTAACACTCATGCATAATAACCTTACCTTTTGACCATTCTCCAATGGCAAATGCACATGGCAAATGGAGAAATGGGCAAAGGGCCAAAAATAGCCCTTTTACCCATTCTCTGACTGTCGACATCGGTTAACTGTCAGTTAATGCCGGTGGGATCGCTAACATCAATTTCTTAAATCAAGTTCTAATCGACCTTTGGATCTCTAATCGCTAATCTCTTTGAATCACGTATCCCAAATCCAAAATCATGAATCTCTTCGATTGGTGCCTAAACTCTCTCTCTCTCTCTCTTCTCGCTGGACTCTTGGACATCGACGAGACACTTTGAGACCAATCATTAGACTTCAACTAACACTCCCTTGGCTACAGAAACTCTATGCAAGACATTCCAGATTGGATTGTAACGTTGCACGAGGACCCCAACATCAGCCACAACAAGAACAAGTGTTCTAAACACCTTTGGTTCTCCATCAAGCAGAGCTAAGTATTCTTCTGTCATATAGGTGCATGAGGAAAATTTTATTTTCTTGCATCCTTCTATCTTTTTATTTCAAAAAGACACCATTATCACAAGTTAAAAAGAATATCCTTCTTTTTCTTCTTGGCATTTCTTACCTACATCTTAGAGTAGTGAAAATTCATACTCTTAACCTATTCTCAATTGTTTGCATCTAAACAAAACATTTCAATTTGGGTTAAAAATAATTGCATTTCATTCCTGTGTGAATGCATATTTAGCTCATCTAGTAATTAAAAATGCATTATGAATAAATCATAGTGCACATATGTTACACAACCTGACCACATTCACAAAATCAAACATCTAAACATACTTGAGACAAGGCCCGACTAAGATTTCACCACCTTGCAGATACCTTACCCTTCCTGGCGATCCTACTTAGACTTCACAACTAAGGGGAGGACCCACTCTGGTTCTCTGGCAGAGTATAAACTATAGGCGAAGTATATATTGGCTAAGCAGCCCAGCTCAGCTCTGGGTTCGTGAAGTGAAGGGAGCAAGCCCCTAGCACCAGGCCATGTATGGAACCTAACACAGACTTTTGAGCACCAAAACATAACTCAAAACCAACCTTAGACTTCCTCTTTAGGACCCATTCTAAAAGCCCAACTTCCAACACATTCTTCTAAGGCATAAGCCACCATGATTCTAAAATTTATTCTTAGGAATTTAACGTTTAGAGGTTGCTTTATATCATCTATTTTTCTATCTGTTTATGATTTTTTGAGCTGGTGAGGTCACATACTGAGATCCCAAAATAACTCAAAATTTCTCTTTCTTTCAAAAATATCAATTTTCTATGTTTTTGGAAATACACAGACACCAACAGCAGCTTTTCCACCGACATCAAAAACTCATCCTCACCGACATCGATTATACCACTGACCTCAACTACTCTACATAACCAACATCGGTTACTTAACTGATGTCAGTCACTGTCAAAAATATTCCTTTCAAAACAACAAGTTCAAAACCCAACTTTTTGGTTGTCAAACACACATTCTAGTTTTCAGAAATTGAGATATACAATTTTTAGAACCTGAACATAATTTGCCTTGAATGGTTTTGACACGTAGTCAAGCTAAAACTCTTGTTGACCACACGAGGCAACAACCACTTCCACCTTCGCCCTTCATACCAAGTCCCCTAATGGAGTATACTTTAGACACTGAGCGTACTCCTATCCAACCTACCCCAAATCAACATCCAATTATTCCCAAAGGGGATCAAAATTTTGAGAGATTCCTTGACCACAACATCAAGGCTCTCCAACACTATCTCTCAAGAAGCCAAATGCGAGATCTTTCAGGTAACCCAATTTATGGGATGCCAACTTCCTTGACTGAAGTGGAAATGATATCAACAACATCCACTACGCAGCCCATTACCTCAACCACCAACCCAACCATGGCCAATGTTCAAGATTTGGCCTCCCCTTTTATTTCTAGACCTACCTCCATCGGGGTTTTCATACCCCCTCAACCACAAACAATTTAAACAAGTTCAACACCTTTTCAGAACTTGATTGTTTCTACCTCACCCACTCTTGTGCCCATAAATACAAGATTGACCACCTATCCTCTTACTAGTGTTGCCACCACTCAACCACCCTTGGTGGCACCTAATCAAGTTGTGCCCTCCAATTTCATGGCACAACCTCTCTTGGCCTCAACATCAATCCCTATGATGAACTACCAATATGTTGTGCCTATACAAACGCAACCTAGTACATCATACGCCCCTCCCAATGCCTTCTAAGTACCTTACAACCTTGGGGGTGACCCACTTGGCAATCTGTCAGCTGATCTAATTAAGATGCTGATGGATAAGATGTCCAACCTTGAGACATCCATTTTTGGTTCAAGCAATGTTCTTTCATATGAAAAAATTTACAATGAACCCATTCACCCTTCAGTGCCTATTCGACCATACCCTAACCAATGGGAACTCGCAAAATTTACTCATTTTTAGAGTAAAGAGGACCCACAACAACATTTACGAGCATTTAGACATGCTTGCTACCTTATAACACACGATGATGCGTTACTACTTTGCACATTTCCCATGTCACTTTTTGGTGCTGCCCTTGATTGGTATAGTTCTATTACCAGTCATTCTCTTTTTACCTTCACTCAACTAGCCCAATTATTTCTTGACCATTTCTCAATTAACATCACCAAAAAGGTCTCCATCACAGACCTATATTCTATTAAACAATTCGACGATGAATCAATAGCTGACTTTGTCGCCTGTTGGAGAGCTTTGATCAACCAACTCTCCTTTTCATTACCTCAACCTGAGCTCATTGAGCTATTTTCAAGAGCATGTGCCAAGCACATCTCATCTACTTTGCAGGTTCAAACATTCTGCATATTTGACGAAGCTTTCACCATGGCTAGGAAGCTTGAACTCCATGCTATCGAAGAAGATAAAGTCAAATTTTGTATCACAAATACTAACGCAAAAGACAATGGCCCTTCTTCTTCTAGACCTTCTTCTTCCCACTCCAAGTCCAAGGGGTTAGCAAATGATGTGGTCATTAGATCATCATCTACCACAACTAACCAAACTGAGCCCTCCACATCACAATACATCACACGACAATTCCAACAATGATATATACAGTGTCAATACACTCCAATAAGAGAGTCAAACGCTTCCGTGTTGGATAAACTAGTCAAGCAGGGGGTCCTCAATCTCCCTCAAATTTGACCACCCCAATTTGACCCCTCAAAAGCCATCCCTACATGGTATAGGGAAAATGACTTTTGTAATTATCATCGTGTCAAGGGTCATGACATAGACAACTACAAAACCTTCAAGAACATTGTCCAAGACATGCTAGACAAGGGGGATCTTGTTTTGGATAACCCAAATGCGTCGGCTAACCAAAACATAGATATCTTTAGACAACCATTCCCTAACCATCCCCCTAGTCAAAACAACATCCAGACCATGGCTGATAATCCCCAAGAGCACAATATACGCACGGCCAACATGGTCTCTCCTTTTATTCCTAACCAACCTCTCACACAGTCTGAAGAGGTTAATTAACCTATTTCTTTACCACAAGTAGAAGAGACTTCTTCTCCTATTTATCCATCACAGGTAGAAGAGCCTTCTTCTCTTATTTGTCCACCATAGGTAGAAGAGCCTTCTTCTCCTATTTATCCATCACATTTAGAAGAGCCTTCTTCTCCTATTTGTCCACCACAGGTAGAAGAGCCTTCTCCTATTTGTCCATCATGGGTAGAAGAGCCTTCTTCTCCTATTTGTCCATCATGGGTAGAAGAGCCTTCTTCTCTTATTAGTCCTCCATCCAACCCCCTTTCACATGTAGGAGAGTCTACTTTGAACTCTCCCATATTGGAGGATGCTTAGATGGCACCAACGCTGGTAGCCTCACCCTCATCCTTCTTATTACCAATGGAGGATCATACTTTTCCCACTCCTCGACCACACACAGAAGCCATGATTATCCCTCTACTCTATCCTCTCGAAGAGCCACATTCTCCAATCCCTTCTCCATTGAGAGAAGAACTTGCAACTTCCCCCACTTCAGCTGAGGAAGATCCGGTGATGATTTTCTCTTGCCTTTGGCCCGAGATCGCTGCGTCCAATACGTTTTTGATTTCATGATCACCCAAATATTCTAAAAGATAGACTACAAGACCTAGCGTGACATCACCTAAACCCTTCTCACAATTGGCTAAAAACTTAGGATTTCTCCATTCTAGGAATCTAAAACATGAGGCGCTATGGGAGCTACTTAAGGCTCCTTATCTTGCACATCTCGCCTCGACTGCCAACCCTTTTGTGACAAATTACCCCAAAGTCTCTGACAATGATCAGGCTTCTACTTCTAAATCTTCAAAAGTTTAAATGTCCACACCTAAACCCAAACCCTCACAGGCGTCTATCATATCAAAACAGATTACATCTCTTGGTGTTCACCCTATATCAAAACTCACTCACCCACAAGTGAAGGTAGACTTGAACTTCTCCCCACACAATAGTGGTCCTTGCACTAAACTAAAGAAGACTACTAAACCACACCGAAGAACTCCTCTCCCACCATCACTATTGCCTCCTATTTTGGGCCCACATCCATCCACCTTAATAGGAGTGCTTCCTACTCCAACACCTATCAAAAAAAAATCACGTCCATTACTACCTTTACCCAACAAAAACATACTTCCTCTAAAACATCCAACACCTCTCACCACAAAAGTGTCATCTATGCATGTGGCCACATCACTAAACAAAAAGATGGTACAAAAATCTCCTCCAACAACTCCTAAACAGAAGTTGTCAAATCTTATTGCAACAAGACATGTAGACTCATTAGTGGGTTCTTATGCTTTGCTATTATGCCAATTGTTGTAGTCTTTTAGCATCAGTCTCCCACCTCTTAAACCATTCCAACCTCTCAGACCAAAACCATCTTGGTTTGATGACACTAAAATCTATGCATATTAACGCACACTTGAACATGACACTGAGCATTACTATGCTCTTAAGGTTGTCATTCATCAACACTTGAAAAATGACACCCCTTTCATCAAGGACCCTCTTGGCCACCCCTTCAACAAACTACCGACACCATCCCATGCATCTCAAACATCCTCACCTAAATTGGGATCTCAACACAAGACTAAGGTCCCTCTACCACCTTCGCCACCTTTGTTTGAAATCAACACTATCAATGTGGCAACCAGGTCACAAACCATGAAAGATAAAGGAAAAGATAATGTTTCTATTCCTTGGACTTATACATTCATCAAACCTCCTCAACCACCAAAACCCAAGATTTATATCTTGGGCACATCTCAACCAACATCTTCGAAAGTAATTCGTAACTCCATGGTGAAACAACTTCACCAAACCCCTATGAAGACATCTTTGTATGACCTAATACAAATATCTTCACAGCATCACCAAACTTTAATCAAAGCTTTATAGACAGTGGAGGTCCAACTTGAAGACCCCCAAACATTGGCTGCTTTAGTCAAAACATTACCAACCATTGCCTCCATTACCATCCATGATTTTGAGATTCCAAACTACAACTTGGAAGATCAGGATCTCGCCCTCTCACATTAATCCTATCAGGCAAAAGCTTCATAGGATGCATCCTCATGTCACACTCCTTGTCATAGAGGAGCTTCAACATCTTCTCTCCGTCTCATTTATCCAACTCATTGATTATCTGCAATGGGTATCAAACATTCTCCCTGTCACAAAAGTGACTGGGGGAATTCAAATTTATACTGACTATCACAACCTCAACCAAGCATCGACCAAACATCAACCAACTTCTTAATCATCTTTAACATGTGACCAATATGGAAAGAAGCAAATGGGGCAAGTTTGCTAATAATTGGCTCGGACCTTACATAATAACACAAGTATGGATCAGGGACTTATCATCTGTCGACCAGAACTTGAGCCCTTTAATGTCTTACATCTTTGACCATTCTATTGTTAATCAAGTAATCATTCACTTGATGTTTAATTTGAGCTCATCCCTTGAGTAACCCCCATCATTTCCATTCCTATTCCTTTCAACCCTCTTTCCTACAAACATTAGTCAACCCTTTTGTCAAGCATGAATGCTTTGTCCTAATAAAAGGGAAACCCCTAAACCTCTATAGTCTTGTCCATGACTAAAAGTCCAATCAACAAATAACACATAAAATGGGGATACCTAACCAAAGGTCATAAACTATAAATGTAGACTGCTCCCTCGAAGGACAATTGCATCATTTCTATAATTGATAGACTGCTCCCTTGAAGGACAACTATTCAAATACATTCAAACATACAAGGTAGAATATAGACCACTCCCTCGAGGGATGGCTATGCCCAAATTTTGCTACATACACAACATCACATGACCATAAAACACAACAACATCCCCAAGTAGACTTCTCGCATTGATTAGTCTGCCGTCAAAAAAAAAAAAAATGACTGACAAACTATTAAGTCATGGACTTCCCTATAGTCGTTCTCAAGGTCACCTATAAAAGGGAAAAATCTATCCCTACTAAAAAGGGTTATGCTATCCTAACATATCACATAATCAAACCTATTACCCCAACATACTCAAGGTATTTTGAACTCACTCAATGTCAAGAGATTCGACTACTTCTTTAACACAAATCAATGATCAAAGACGTAATGCATGAACGGGGATTTTGCTTACAAAAACCTTATTTATGCTATCATTATGGTCCTTGTCAATGAAAGAGTGATATGCCTTTCACTTCTTACATACCTTCGTCACAAAACAAATCAAACCAAACCAAACCTTTTTCCAATCACTAACATGACATCATGATAGCCCATTTACACTAGTTTCTATGGAAAACAATACACATGGAAACTATTGACCAAACACAATTTATGTCAAGCATATACCATCACCAATATAGAAACTTGCTGAAGCATAAATATACTCATTTCATTTTTAGCATACACCATCACAAATATGGAAAATTTCTAGGGATGAAAAACCACATCACCAATGTTATAGAATACACCATCACATAATATGGAAAAGGATGTAACATCATCATACATTCATCATTTCAAGCATGTACCATAACACATATGGGAAATGCTAACAATGATAACCTAACCAAAACACCTATCAACCTATTTGACCCTCTTCCTCCCTTTTGAGGAGAACTACATTGGCCTGAGGCCCTCGCATGGGCTATGTAGGCAGCACTCAGTTAACATGATGTCTTCTGGGGTTAGCTTGGCCACATTTATTTGTTCATCTACCTGATGGACCAACCATATAACCTTTAACCATGACTTAACCTAATCAAAACTAATCCATGACCTACCCTCTTCTTCCCTTTTGGGGAGAACTACATTGGCCTGAGGCCCTTAAAATAGGGGCTATGTAGGTAGCACTCAATTGACATGAAGTCTTCTAGGGTTAGCTCGGCCATTCGCCCATGCATCTCCCTAATGACATCGGCCATCCATTCATTCATTCATCTACTTGATGGACCAACCATTTAACCTTTGACCATGACCAAACAACCTATCCAAAATCATGATCAAACAATCCACTCTGACATTATAGAAGTCACCTTTGACTTTTCATGGGGCACATTGGAGATCACATGTATCTCCTATACAACATCAAACAGTTGAGATCACTTATATCTCAGCTCGACCCGACTAATGATGTTGGAGATTGCGACTATCTCCTTCGACCATGACCACTTTTGAGACAACTTTGCCTTGGTTGTTTTGATTGCATATATGCTACCTCACAAATAGTCAACAAATTGTACACACCTCACATTATGACCATCACACGTATTGTTGGATCGCGACCAAGTTGATCCCCTATATGTGTGACATTTTCATGTTTTCTAGGAGCACTTCTTGAGCCTGAGATACTTGGAACATGATGACCATTGCAGCTACAGTTATGATCGTTTAACCCAATCAGCTACGACTAAATGTTGGGGCTCGGTTACTTCGATTCTAGCACTCCTCAACCTTGATCGTGACAATTTGACATATTTATCATGTGAAGTGGTATACGTGTAATCTCAACTATTGTAGCATTACACTCCAACTTCACCATACCCATTGATTGCCTATCAAATCGGCAATCAATTTCAGGTTCCCTTCCCTCGACTCCCGATTTGAGGGGGAATACCTCATCCCTTACTTGGGGCAACTAACACCTTATTTTTGTCTTGCAGTTCATCAAAAACAACCAACAAGACAAAAAGGGGCAAAATGTAGACACCATTATTGTGTCGACTCCCCTTGGTCCTAACCCACACCTTATTAATTTAAAATAAACTATTTATTTTAAATTATGACCTCACCTAAGACACCTCACCTAGGACACCTCACCTTAGACACCTCACCTTGGACCATTTCCTACCCTATGACTCACCTTGAGACTAAGTCATCTACCTATGACCTATTCTCACTCCTTTCCAACCACCTAACCAACACGCATGCATAATAACCTCACCTTTTGACCATTTTCCAATGGTAAATGCACATGGCGGATGGAGAAATGGGCAAAGGGCCAAAAATAGCCCTTTTACCCATTCTCTGGCCACCAACATCGGTCAACTGTCAGCCGATGCTGGCGGGATCACCGACATTGATTTCTTAAACTGAGTTTTAATCGACCTCTGGATCTCTAATCGCTAATTTCTTTGAATCACATATCCCAAATCTAGAATCACGAATCTCTTCGACTGGTGCCCAGACTCTCTCTCTCTCTCTCTCTCTTCCTGCCAAACTCTTGGACATTGACGAGACACTCTAAGACTAATCATCAAACCTCAACTAACGCTCCCTTGGCTATAGAAACTCTACGCAAGACATTCTAGATTGGATTGTAATGTTGCACGAGGATCTCAACATCAGCCAAAATAGGAACAAGCATTCTAAACACCTCTGGTTCTCCATCAAGTAGAGCTAAGTATTCTTCTATCCTATTTTAGTATTTTTTAAAATGCATTAGTAATTAGTCCATTTGCTATTTCTAAGTGCTATTGAGACCAAACCCAGCTTTCTTCTTGGAGAGGTTGAAAAGCCTTCCTCTTATCCTGACCCTCATCTCACACATACCATCTACCTTTATCCCCCTTAAGACTCTATTGACTTCCCTGCAACCTTGCATAGATCTCCAAATTACCAGACTCCTTTTATCGACCATAGACATAACCCTCAAACCTGTCCAAGGCCCGTTGCCCTTACTGATGTTGGCAGACTAATCGATGATGGCACATTTGATCAACCAACACTGACAGGACTACCAACGTTGGCAACTGTGAAAAATTGACTACATAAAATAGGTACGCATTATCTTTATTTCTCTTTCTTAGTCTTTCACCATTTCTTTTATTAAACACTCTTTTGTCAAATAAGTGGACTGTCATCCCTCAAGGAAGTCTTTGCACTTTTGGGACCAAGTGCGTAGCTTGGCAATCCACTTTATCTTATTCTAACATTTTCTTTGTTTGAGTCTTCTTCTTATCTATAGGTGTCTTCCTCCACAGCCAAAGAGGAGCTCCTACAACGTCTAGATAATGGTGCGCAACTTAAATCCAGGTAACGTACAAACCCCTGACCCTTTATCTTTAATTTCTTCCTCCTTCATAAAAAGCAAAAAAATGAGTAGAAACATATCTTTCAACTAAAGATTTTGAGTTTTGGATCAGTAGTATCAAATAAGTTTATCTTTAGAGTGTATGATCTCAAGGATGAGGTCAAATTATAGGAAGCTTGGGTGGAAACTAAAACTAGTAGACTATCCACTTATTCACTCGAGATGACTTCAAATGGTAGAAAACACTTAGACATTCAATCCTTTTAAGGAAATGGTGAATTAAGCCCTCCAAAAAATATAAGCATAGATGCTACAACAATTTTTCCAAATTCTCCAGCAAATTTTGATGAGAAATTTTGGCTCTTCATCTACAACCCCACATATTTTTAGTGCACCAACACCCTTCAAGGTTTAGGTGAATTTTGATATCCATATATTTGAAGGCAAAATTAATGCTGATATAGTATAAAATTGGTTGGATAAATTGTCATCTTATTTTTTTGTAAATAAATTTATCGATAAAGAGAAGATCACTTTTGCTCTTTTGAAATCATCATTGCCTATCAAAAATTGATAGGAAATGTATAAAAAGAGATTCAGTATGGATGATATTGGCCTTGAGGTAGAAGCTACCTAAGATGATTTCATAGAAGCTGTAAAGGAAGAATACTACCCCATTGAAGCATATGATGATCTGTATATAGAGTGGCAACAATTTTTCCAAGGTAAGGAATAGTCAGTTCAAGATCACATTGACATTTTTCATTCTCTATCTATGAGATTGGGCATCCAAGATAGTGAGAAACACAAGGTTCTCAAATATCATGGTGGACTACAATGGTACATACAGAGAGAAATGGAACTATTCAATTTGAAAACCCTCGATGAGGTGTACAAGTTCATAGTGAATATTGAGTAGAAGTATGGATGAATGAATACGAAGAGTCAGCCTTCAAAATGAAAAAGTGATAAAGAAGGTCAAACATGAGGCCAAAATTGGAAATAAAAGGAAAGAAAGATTGGAAAGTGGTGTGATTATCACAAATCTAGAACTCACTCTAAATAAGAATGTTGAGCCATCAAGTCCCTACTTTCTAAATCACAATCCTCAACATGTACTGCTCTACCTCATTCACAACCTGTAGTTGAAGAGGATGAAGAAGAGATTATGGATGTTGAGCCTGATGCCATCATTACTTCATCATAGAGCCATGAGGAAAGGCTATATGACAAGCAAAGTTTGTTTCATTCGATGTTATGGGTGAAAGATAAGCCTTTGCATTTTATTCATGATAGTGGGAGTCAAAATAATTTAATCTTTGCTAATGTTGTGAAAAGCCTAAATTTGTCCATGAAGCCTCACCCAAAGCCATAAAGTATTGGATGGTTGAGTCTAGGGAGAAACCACTGTGTCACCTACCAATGTCTTCTCTCATATGCAATAAAACCTTTTCAAAATGAGGTCTTATGTGATGTGGTCAATGTAGATGTTTACAATGTACTATTTGGTTAGGCATTCATGTATGATCAATATGGCATATATGAATCAAGAGCTTGAAGGATCAATCTAACTCTTAGAACATGATGCTATAAGGTAATAGAGGTACCACCTTCTATATCTATCTCCCTGATTAGTTCCAATAAATTTGTTCTCATGGTGGTCAAGCCACAAGAATCCAAAAGAGCTGATGTTGCAGCCCTGACTACATAAAAAACACAACAATAGAAAATAATAGATAATAATCTAAAGAAATTCATGGCCTTCCATCCACAAATTAATGGTCAAACAAAAATGGTGAATAATCAGGTCCTACATAGCTCCACAAAGCACATTCCATTCTAAGTATGCATCAGGAATCAAATCAAAACATAAATACCACACTTGATGACAAATCTTGATGCAATGGGGACCATTACTTCTTATGGAGGGAGGAATGATCCGAGCAATATTTCAAGTGAAAATTCGGGTGATGGTTCTACTCCAATTGGTGGTAGAACTTTTGGGATCCATAACTTTTGCATCATAACTCTATTTGACTCCTTATTTAAACCGTTGGAAAGTAGGGGAACACCATGAAATGACATTTAGATCTTCTCAGTTAGTTTTGAACCCTGAAAAACAAATTGAAGTGTCAAATTTTTTAATTTTATTAATGTAGTCTAAAAATAGTAAGTTTCTAAAAATAGTAATTTATCAATTTTTGTATTGTTGTGAATTGTGATAGTTAAACCACTTAATCTCCCTCAAGATTGGTGACCTTCCACATCCTCCTCTTACCTTCAAAACATGTATAAATAAATATGTAACCTAAAATAGAAATCAAACATCTCTTCTAAGATATAGGCATATGTTTGGGTTTACAAATGTAATGAATAAAACATCTCTTCTTAGAGATAACATTATTGTTATTGTGTTTTTCTTATTTCTTGAATTATCTTTCAACCAAAGATTTTGAGTTTTAGATCAGTGGTATCAGATTGGTTTATATTTAGAGTGTATGATTCTAAGGATGAGGTTAGATTATAGGAAGCTTAGATGTAAAATAGAACCAACAGACTATCCATCTATTCATTCTAAATAACTTCAAATGGTGAACAACACTGAGACATCTGATCTTTTTAAGGAAATAGTGAATGAATCCCTCTAGAAACAACAAGTGTAGATGCTATAACAATTTGGCCAAATTCTCCAACAAATTTTGATGAGAAATTTTGGCTCCTCATCTACAACCCCATATTTTTTTAGTGCACCAACACCCATCGAAGTTTAGGTTAATTTTGATATCCATACATTTAAAGGAAAAATCAATGCTGATGCAGTAGAAAATTGGTTAGATCAATTATCATCTTATTTTTTTATAAATAAATTCACTGATAAAGAGAAGATCACTTTTGTCCTTTTGAAAGCATCATTGCTTGTCAAAAATTGGTGAGAAGTGTACAAAAAGATATTTAGTATGGATGATATTGGCCTTGAGGTAGAACCTACCTAGGATGATTTCATAGAAGTTGTAAAGGAAGAAACTACCTCATTAGAGCATATGATGATCTATATATAGAGTGGCAACAACTTCACTAAGGTAAGGAATAGTCTGCTCAAGATTACACTAATATTTTTCATTCTCTAATTGTGAAATTGAGCATCCAAAAAAGTGAGAAACACAAGGTTCTTAAATATTGTGGTGGACTACAATGGTACATATAAGGAGAAATGAAACTCTTCAATTTATAAACTCTCGGTGAGGCATACAAGTTTGTAGTGAAGATTGAGTAGAAGCATGGAAGAATGAATACAAAAAGTTAGCCTTTAAAAAAAAAAGTGAAAAAGAAGGTCAAACATGAGGCCAAAATTGGAAGCAAAAAGAAGGAAAGACTAGGAAGTGGGTGATTATCATAGATTTGAATATCACTCTAAAGAAGAATGTTGAGCCAATAATTCCCTATTTTTTGAGTCACAATCCTCAACATCTACTTCTTTGCCTCATACACAGCCTATAGTTGAAGAGGATGAAGAGAATATTGTTGATGTTGAGTTTGATGCCATTGTTGCTTCATCATAGACCCACGAGGAGAGGCCAAATGACAAGGAAAGGTTGTTTTATTCTAAGTTATGGGTGTGTTGGGTGAATATTTTATCACCAATTGACTAATGGAAAAATAGGTGCATCAACCACATCATAAGGAGATTTATATAGCTAAATGTGTAGGTCTACCACATCATAAGGAGATAAATCTCTCCTCTCATCAAGGGGAGGTTCCTTATAAACTACTATATACTAATATAAAATGAAAATACACTCAGGGGTGAAAACATACCATCCATCTCTTTTTTTCAGAGATGATGCTTACAATATAGAGGAGATTTTTGGTGTAATTATTGAAATGTCACTTCTCTTCTTTCAAAAGTGATATTCAACAAAAATCAGGGCTCTCCTAGGGTAGAAACAACAACCACAAGAAACCAACTAAAAACACAAAGTTTTAGTTATTTCTCATATTGATTGGGATAAAGGAACACACCAAGATTAAATGCGGCTCAAAGTCTACACCTAAAATTACAATATAGTAAAGGATTACAAAGGATAAAAAGAGCACAAAGTCTCCCTAGTATTCTTTACACAAAAACATAGGCTGAAAGCAATTATGGTAGCACAAAGTCTCCCACAGTCAGTTTCAGGACATTTTCTACCTTATTTCCACTAATTCTACTTATTTGATTAAATGGACAAGAATGTATTTAGGAAATAATCAAAAGAACAATTTCCTAAAAGACACAAGATTATTACAACATAAAGTCTAAAAGATCACTTGCTTTCTCATTCATTTAACAAAATATGATTAACAGTCTGAGCTCAAAGTCTCAAGAATGCCTTTAAATTTGGGTAGAGCTTCCCTTATGATAACCAAGAGATCCCCCTTTTATATAAAATGGGAGTTTACAATATATAGAATTCCAAGAAAGACTTTGGGCACTTCTTTTCATGAAAATGGCCCATGCTGAATTGGATGCCTTGAATATCTATGAAAAGGCCATGCTAGAACAAGTCATCAACCTTGACTTTGGCATTCTGAATTATCTCAAATGTCCCTTCCTTAGCATGGGTTGCCTGGTCTTCTTAATGCTACTTACATGGCTATCCATTCGCCTTTACTTAATGTAGAAAAATAGGATACATCCTTGAATGTTTGTGTTCCCTGATGTTTACTTGGTGCACTATTCCACCTATTGGAAATAACTCTCCTACAGATATTTCTAATTTTCCTATAGTCATGCTCTCTTCCTTGCCGCATTTTGTCTTTTTTTAGTAATTTGAGCTCTTGGGGATATCTTCTCGCTTCCTCTATTTGCTTATTCGGCTCCTTCCTTGGTTGGTCACTGAGCTTGTTCTCAGGGCTTTTGAAAATCAATAGTCATTCCATCACCTTAAAATTGACATCTACAAGGACGTCATTGGTCCCTTTGAACCTCTTTGAACCTTGAACCTTGAACTCTTTTAGTTCAAAGGTTCAAAGGTTCAATAGTTTTGTGAAGGGCCACATTCACTCTCCTTTTCTTCTTCTATTGAACCATCCCTTTGAACTTCTTTCTAGAATCTTTCACTTTCTTCATTCGCTCAAAGCTTCCTTTTGAACTTATGAACTCTTTGAACCCATTGAACCTTTAAACCATTTTGGTTCAAGGTTCAATGGTTCAATGATTCATTCTCTTTTTTTTTAAAGCCTTTTATTCTCTTAAGTCTGCTGAAGTCATTGAATTTGTTGAACCTTGAACCTTTTGAATCATTTTGGTTCAAAGTTCAACAATTCAATGATTCAATCTTATTTCTTTGATTTCTTCAAAGCTTCAAACTCTTTGGATTTTCTAATTCTACCTAAGTCTTTTGAACATTTGAACTTGTTGAACCTTGAACTCTTTTTGGTTCAAGGTTCAATGGTTCAATAGTTCAATCTTTGCTCTTTGATTCCTTCCTTTCTTTAAGTCTTTTGAACTTATTGAACTCATTAAAGCTTGAACTTTTGGACCATTTTGGTTCAAGGTTCAATGGTTCAATGATTTAATGTTAACTCTTTGAAGCCTTCTTTTCTTTAAGTCCACCAAAGTCGTTGAACCTTTGAACTCATTCAACGTTAAACTCTTTCGGAGGTGGGGTTTAATGGTTCAACGGTTCAAAGTGGTTCATTATATTTATTTGAATCCCACCATTAAGTCTTTTGAATGAACCTTTGTGTTGAACCATTCTCAAAACACTAAGGAAAATCCTTCAAGTGTTTTGAACTTTCTTTAAAGAAGGCCTGTCTGTTAAACCTGTGGCTTTTTTAGCTGAAAAGGCTTGAATATTTGAAAAACTTAATTGCTCAAAACATTTTTGAAAAATAAAAGAGAGATTTTTGGTCTACAAAACCAAACTGATTAGTAGTTTGTCCACAAAAACAAGTGATGGATTTTGAGAACAACAGCTAGCTCCATTTGGGGAACTTTCATCAATTGAAAATAGAAACAATTAAAAGGAGTATAAACCAGAATCTCAGTGTCTTCATCTATGCCATTGGGCTACAGATTCATTCTCACCTAAAAAGAAAGGCACCAAAAACCAAATGGCACCAAAAACAAATGAAAAACACAAGACAAAGAAAGATTATACAAATATACATATACATGAATAGACTTATCTAATGCTTCAAGGATTGAAATGCTTCAGATGATGCCCACTATGAGGCAGAGTAAATAGCATTCCATCTTGATATCTTAACAAGAAACTATTTTCACCATTTAAATGATGAATGGTAAATGGGCCTCTCCATAAGAAATCATATTTTACATGCATTCCTTTTGGCTCTCTCCTCTTGTCCTACAACAAGACTTGATCTCCAACCTAAAAATCATGGATCCTTGCTTTCTAGTTGAAGAGTCTCTTCACCAAACTTTGATTCACAATAATTCAATCAACCACCATAGTTCGTTGCTCATTAAGCTCAGTCAAGCACATGATCCTTTTGTTGATGGAACTTTCAAAATTTGAATCTTCCACTGCCTTTGCTAGCTTTAACACTGGTAATTCTAGGGTGGTTGGTATCTCTGCATTGAGACCATATAGAAGTTGGAATGAAGACATACCTATCACCATCTTGGGTGTAATTCTATCTATCCATAAAGTATCAAGCAACGCTTTATGCCAGGTTCTTTGATTTTCATCTACTAGCTTCCTAATAATGGTCACCAAGTTCTTGTTGCTTAATTTTGCTTGACCATTTCCTTGTGGATAATAGTCAAAAGAGTGGGAGAGAATAATCCCATAAGAGTAATAAAATTGGGTAATCTCATGAGAAGAGAAATAGACTGTATTGTTTGTTACAATCTTATTTGGGACCCCAAACCTAGAAATAATGTTTTCCTTGAGGAAATTACATAACACCTCTGAAGTGGCATGCTTGACTAAGATGGATTCCACCCACTTGGTAAAGTAGTCTATGGCTATGAGGACATAATCATGTCTAGCACTTGAGTATGGATTTATAGTGCCAATAAAATCAATTCTACATTGTTAAAATTGCTCTTCTATCACCACAGGCTTGAGAGGTAATGCAACTAGCTTAGGTTTGCCAACAAACTATTGACACAGCTCACATATACACACCTAAGCATATGAATCTCAAAATAGAGTAGGCCAATAGTACTTATCTCATATAATCTTATGGGCAGTCACAGGTGCAAAAAAATGTCCTCCACAAGACAAATTATGGAAGGACTCCAAAAGTTTGTTATGTTGTGCTTTATTTACGTAGCGAAGGAATACCCCATCAAGGTTCCTTTTATACAAACTGTTGTCCCACAAGACAAAATTGGTAGATTTCAACTTAACAATCCTCTTTTATTTATGAGATAGGTGAGCAAGACACTCACCATGGGTAAGGAAATGAGCGATATTTGAATACCACTCATTTGTAGTGGTGACAAAGAGAATTATTGGTGTGCCTTCAGTTTTTATTTCTTCTAGTATGTTATCAGTAATCAGTTGGTAGAGACTCTTTCCCCACATGAGCTTGGTAGGTTTGATATCTAGATCAAACTCTTGAATCTTAGCAATCTAATCACCCCTTTTAGTGTCAAACTCTTGCTGAGTTAAGATAGGTTTCACTGTTGTATCAGGCACCAGAATGACAGTATATGAATTCAAGATGTAAAAATGGAAATGATTTACTACCTTGACCATGGTGTAAATGTGCTTCTCCATTTTTGAATACTTCATCTCATGAGCATTAAGAGGATAGCTCATGAAGGAGATGGGAGATTCCACACCTTTTTTATTCTATTGAACTAAGATGGCTGAAAGCATATGCTCAGAAGCATAGCTATACATTATAAAATCTTTGGTGTAATCAAGATAAATTAGAATTGGAGCACGGGTGATATCTTCCTTGATGACTTTAAATGTTAATTTGCCTTCTTCAGTCTATCTAAAATTGGCTTTGCCCTTCATCATATTGACAATGTGGCGAGTCTTCTCTATGAATTCAGGAATGAACCTTCGTAGAAAGTTCACCTTTCTGAAAAAAGAGTGAAATACAGTCTTACTGGTAGGAAGAGCAAGCTCTTGAATGGATTTGACCCTTTTTGGGTTGATATTTATGCCTTCTTGGGATACAATGTGACTGAAAAGTTTAACTTCAGTAATCCTAAAAATTGATTTCTTAGGATTAAGAGAAATACCATTCTACCTCCATCACTCTAGCACTTGTTATAGATGGTGCACATGATCAAGACGATGCTTAGAAAAGACTATCAAGTTATCAAGGTATACCATAATGAACTTACCCATTTCATTTTTGAAAGCAACATCTATTTCTCTTTGGAAAGTGGTGCCAGCATTAATCAAGCCAAATAACATTCTTTGATATGCAAAGGTGCCCCAAAGTGTCATGAAGGTGGTCTTATGTTGGTCTACTTCATTGACTTCTACTTGATTATATCCTGAAAAGACATCTAGCATTGATAACATCTCAGCACTCGTCATTGTCTACAGTAGCTGATCCATGATGGGCAAGGGATAGTTGTCCTTTAAAGATGACTGATTTAGATTTTTGAAATCAACATACTTGTAAATTTATCCATTCTTCTTTCTTATAGGGACTATATTTACAATCCAGGTGGAATGATGGATTGGGGAAATAATCCTTACATTCAACATTTTTTATATTTTAGACAAAATCATGCTTGATATCCTGGGATTATACTGCCTTTACTTCTGCTTGTGTGGCAGTGACCTAATCTTGAGAGGAATCTCGTGCTGAATTTCTTCAAGTCTGAGCAGTTTTAGATCATCATATGAATATGCCAAAACATCAATATAATGGTTAATTAGAGTGACAAATTTGAGTTTCTCATCAGGGGTATAACAATTCTTGATGTTGACCATTTTTGGATTGTCACTTGAACTCAAGTTTATTTGATCAAAATCCTTAGAGGATTTTGAATCCATTTGTTGTTCCTTGACATACCTATCATTCTTGTCAAAAAGTTTCTCAAGAGAAATGAAACCTTTGGGAATTTTATTCCCTTTGAGCTGAAGGTACTCAGTATCAGCTTTTGAATTTGTTTTTAAAGCTGATTCATGATGGGCAGAGGATTCACTACCTTCAAAATGAAGATTTTCAAAGCTGTCTCTTTATTCTAGAAAAGCAATGATTTGTTATCACCATTGAACACTTGCCAATGGTCTATATTATTAGGTATGCTTGGTCAAAAAACCAACTCAATAGTGTACCTATCTTGTTTGAAGTCCTTATGAAGGACCAAGAGAGTTGTAGAGATGGCCAATAAATTTGCATGACTGTTGAATTTGTTGGGTGAATATTTTGTCGACCAGCTAACTGGTGAGCAAAATAGTTCCTATCACCATAGCATAGGAAGCTTGGTCATCCAATATTTCAGGTTTACCACATCTAAAGGGGACAAATCTCTCCTCTCATCAAGGGGAGGTTCCCTATTAAATATATAGAGGTTATATAAATTATATATAAGCAAGAAGTAAGACACAGGGTGGGATAAAACATCCATCTCTCTTCTTTTAGAGGAGAAATCTTGGGTGATTAGTGAAGGTACTTCTCTTTTTTTAGAAATAACATTTAGCCAAGAGCCGGATCCCTTCTTAGATAGTAGAAATCTTGGTGAAGTGATAGAAGACACTTCTCTTCTTTTAGAAGTGCTTGTCCTTGCAAATGGAAGGACTCTTTCTGGTAACAAGTGACTGGTAATAGGGTCCAAAGTAACCAGCAATCTAAGATGTAGCTCAAAGTCTCCACCTTGACTGCCCTAGAGTGAGATACAAAATACAATGAGGGCACAAAGTCATCCCAAGGTCTTTAACATAGAAATAGAAAAGAAAAACACACACTGAAGACAATTATGACAACGCAAAGTCTGAAAGTAGTTGGCTTCAGGACACCTTCCTTATTACTTTCACTAGCTCTACTTGTTAAATCAAATAAATAAGAATGCTTCTAGGAAATAGACATAAGAATAATTCCCTAAAGTAGCACAAGCTATAACAGCACAAAGTCTACAAGTAACTTGCTTTCTCATTCAATCAAAGAAATATGAACAACAATCTAAGCTCAAAGTCTCAGTAATGCCTTTCAATTTGGGCAGAGTTTCACTTCTGGTAACGGGAAGATCTCTTTCAAATGATACAAAAAATTACATTATATAGAGGCAAAGAGAGGCTTGGCACTTTGTCCCATGGAGTGACCCATTCGGCACATTAATTTCTTAGATGCATTTTTGATTCTGTTAGGAAGGGCCATGCTGGAGTAGGGAAACCACCTTAATTTTGGCATGTTGATTCATCTCCTTTATCCACTACTTATCTTGAATCACTCATTCCATCACTTGCTTAGTTGTGCAACTGTCTATTCTACCTTTATCTCAAAGGGGACAAACAGGCTGTGTTTTTAATGTTGGCAGGCCCTAAATATCTACCCGACAAATTGTTTCACCTACTGGAAGTAACTCCCACTGAGTTTCCCTCTTTTTCTCTTCCTTCTCTTGGCCCTATCCTTAAGCTATTTGAATGCATTTAGGTTCACCTTTTAAGTCCACAAAAAATAATAGACACTTAATTACAACCAATTTGGCATTCACGGGTCTCTCCTCTATTGAAGGTTAATGGCTAGCCAAACACTCTAAATTTGACATTCATGGGCCTATCATTCTGCTGTGACATGGGTGAGGACATGTGGAGGCATTCATAGCTTTGAAATAAGCTTTGAAATTGTTAGAGGCTAGGGGGCACGAATGCAGACACATGGTAGCTTCCGCTGCACTGGGATGAAACACGTGGCAAGTTTCACGCTTTGAAGCTTCATTTGAAACTGTGTCTCGGCATATGACACTTGGTAGCTTCCACTGCACTTTGAGGCTCAAACCTTTTTCTAAAGGGAACATGCCCTTCAAGGTCTTGAAAAAGGTTCATTTTATGTGTGTCGAGTGTCCCCCCGCAAGGGTATCTACCCTTTGAGATCTTCCAGGTGGCTTTTAGGCTTCAATTTCTTCAGTGGGCTATTGTCCCTTTTATTTCCTTTGAACAAAATGTCTGAAGAAATTCTTTCAGACAAATTTTCTAAAGGAAATATTTCCTTGGTTTTGTGTGCCTTTACATTCGAGGGTGCTCCATCCTTTGACACATGGCGCCTTCCACTCTTTTAACCAGAGACACATGGCATCTTCCACAAGAATAGGTGAGGACATGTGGCATCTTCCATTGCACTTATTGAAACTCTCTACCATTGACACTTGGTAGCATCTGCCTTCTTGGGCCTTTGTGACATCATAGAAACGTTTGGCGCTCAGTTGGGCTCTCACAGATGATGACACTTGTCGACCTCCATTGATCTCTAAAAGGGACACATGGTAGATTTTGCCACTTCTAGGAAAATAACTCGAAGCCTTTTGTAGTTTCCACTTGTCACCATCCACAAAATTATGGAAGAAGCTTTATTGAAAGGGACCTGCAGCTTATAAGGAACTCTAAGAAGCAAACACCAACACTTGTTGCGTTCTACTGGGTCACAATGGGACACATGGCACGGTCTGAATACCTTTAGCAGTCATGTGGATGCAGACACTTGGAGCATTCCACTTCATTTTAGTCACTTGCCCCGACACCCACCATGGTCTTTACTCAATATAGTGAAATGGAAAGAAGGAAATGTGATGTTGACATGTGGTAGCTTCTGATGACCTTCATCAGGGACACGTGGTAGTATCTGCCACTTCTTAGAAACAAAATATAATGGGGCTTGACTGATGACACTTGGTAGCATCTGCCTGACTCTTTCTTTTGCATGCACTTCTTTCCTTAACTGAGGTAGCCTTTAAACCTTTGAACCTGTGAACTCGTTAACTCTTTGAACCAATTGAACCCATCATTCCTTTATTGGAAAACTTGAAAAATGAGGAATTTGAAGGCTCAAAATAAATTTTAATAAGGGAAGAGATTATTTTTGGTTGTGCAGGGCCAAAATAGTCTGTAGGTTGTCCCAAAAATGAGTGACATTTTTTGAGGACAACATAATTCTCTAAGCATGGCAGAGATACTAAAAGCATCAAAGCTTTCAATGCAATCCCACACCAGGTTGTGATAATGTTGTGATATTTCATTCTTGGTTTGGTAAAGGTTCCTCACCTAACATACCACTAGCTCAGCATCTCCTTTGGCATGAAGGATTTTAACACCTTTATCTTGAGTGACCTTTAATCCAAGCAGCAACAATTCATACTCAACAGTATTGTTGGTGTTGTTGAACTGCAACTTATATGCATATGGAAAAATATCTCCTTGAGGAGATATTAAAATAACTCTAGCTTTAGAACCAGTTGAAGCATTGCTACCATCAAATTCCAGGATCCAAACATCATCAGATTTTGATCCTTTCTCATATTTTTCTCTATGAAGAAGGAAAAATCCTTTTTCATGTGTACTGTGCCCTACCAATTCTTCTAATATTTTATCTAATTTTTTTTGGATTTTCAATTAGTATGATTTTATCCATTGAAACAAGAATGTCTTTAGTAATCTAGAAGTAATTACCCATGCCTTAAGACTCAAACAAAATTTGAGCTTCAGGGGCTAAAGTTTGAGTGACAATGTAATTCGATTCCTTCTCAGGAAGTAGCTTTTGCATGATGCCCTTAAAAGGGATCCTCACCTCATACAGGTCCATCCTTAATTCCCCACCAACATCTTTACAAAAAATTCATCCAAAAAGAATGCCATAGGAGGCTAGGACATCAGCCACCAGGACTGTCATTTTAATTCTCTTATCTAGGAAGGCCACAAATGCAAATTGAGAATCTTTGATTTGTCCCAACAGAGGCACCTATTTATTTTCTATGGATAAACATGTCCCAAAGGTCTTAGTCAGCATGAAACCAATATATTCTACCACCTTGGTAGGCATGACATTGTCAGATGTGCCAGAATTAATTATGCAATTATTCAGCTGATGACCATTTATTAGCAAGGAGACATAAAATGGTTCTGTCTTCTCAGGAGTCACTAGAGGAGTAATCAAAATATTATTTTAGGCAAACATTTTCTTTGGGGGAATATAATTTATTTCCAAAATTTCTTGTCCTGCATAGACTATTTTATTTTTTACACATTAAGCTAACCTATCCAGCTGCTTAGGGTTGGATTGAAAGAATTCAAACTTAGACATTTGAATTTTGGTCTTCTTAATATGGTCAATTATATCAAATGACTAAAATGAGTTTGAGATAGAGGAATGTAGTCCATCAATTTGGGTTTTACTAGGCATAGGATTGGTCTACGAATTTGAAGTAGAAGGTGAAGAAAAATTTGAGGTACTTACTTTTTTATTGCTCACCGAGTCCTTTGATTGGAAAGGTAGTGAAGTTCCTTGTTTAGAAATTAAAATTGATGGGCATGAATCTTCTCTTATTTTTTATTTATCAACTTTTTGAGTTGACTGGTTTTGGGACCTATTAAATACTGTGTATGATCCGTCAAATGCTTCACCTTTGGCTCTGGGTTCATCCTAGTAATTTAGGAATCCAATATTGGAGTCACCAGTTGATTTTTCTTGGTTCTCTACAAAGAGATTAGCATCATCTTCTTGGTTCAACTCAAGTTGAAACAAAAAATTAGATTCAGTTTCAAGATAACTAACTATTGAGTTAGCTGGTGTTGCTTTAATAACAAGCTTCTTTGGTGGGGGAGGAAGGTGATTTGGTTACCCTTGATTTCTAATAGCATTGCCCTAATATGACTGATTGGGAAATGTCCTCCTTGGTATGTATTGATACAAAGGAGGTTCATACATCCCTTGTGCTATTTATTTTTTGAGAGCTAGTAATTCATTTTCTAACTTCTACACCATAGGATCAGTGGTTCCTATAGAAGAAAATTTAGAAGATGAAGAAGATTTACCTCTATTAGGATCTCTTCTTATCTTTCCTGCCAAGATAAGGTCATTTTCAACTTCAGTCACCAAAATTTGAGCTATAGTAAGGTCTATGTGGCTAGCTCGTCTCAACAAGAAGCTTAATTCAAGAAGCTGAGAATTGATGAAGAAGCATTTGATATTCTCAGGAGTCGACTGAGTAATTGTGAGAATCCTGTTTCTCAACTTGTTGAATTTGGCAGTGAAGTCTCTCATGGGTTCATGAGGCTTGTTATTCATTTATGTAAGCTAGGATAATAGGGCATGTGTATCTTCTATATATTTGAATCTAGCCTCAAATTTGGCTTTGTGAGTGTTCCAATTAGTCATTATGTGTGCTTCTAGATGATAAAATTAGTCTGTAGCAGTACGTTACAATGTCTCTACAAATAGTCTGACTGCAATGTCTTCATATTCAACGCCTATTACACCATAGGCTATGTAAAAAGATGCAATATGTTCATCAAGAGGAACCTTCTCATCACCATAGAACTTGGAGAAATTTTTCCTTGAGATACAGGGTAGCTCATGTAGAGGTAGGGTTAGATTCAGGGGACCAAAAGTATTACCCCAGGGGCCTTGAGCTACCATGATATGGTTATTTAAAGGAGAGATAATAAATCTTTGTGGGATATGTATGGACAAAGCTCTGCTAGCAGAGGAAAGAGTAGCTTTACCTGGTATTGAGGACCTGATGTTTATAGGAGGAAAAATCTTAGTTTGATGAAGGTGAGTTTGTAGAGGAGAAAGATCAAAATTATTTTGCTGCACAAGCTCACAAATAGGGTCAACAATACCTTGAGCTCTTTGGCTTTGTGTGTATGGTGGGTCTACCAGAGTGATAAAAAAGATATGGAAAAGAAATGCAACTACTTCAATTTGAAGTTTGAGGCTTCAAAATGTGCATTCTAATCCTCAATGATATAAAATGATTCAATTTGAATAGACTAGAAAAGGACTAGAAATGTTCTTCGATCTCCAGTGGAGTCACCAAAAATTGTTGGGTGAATATTTTGTCACCAACTGACTGATAGAAAAATAGGTGCATCAACCACATCATAAGGAGATTTATACATCAAACTGTGTAGGTCTACCACATCATAAAGAGATAAATCTCTCCTCTCATCAAGGGGAGGTTTCCTATAAACTACTATATACTAATATAAATTGAAAATACACTCAGGGGTGAAAACATACCATCCATCTCTCTTTTTTTAGAGATGATATTTACAAAATAGAGGAGGATTCTGGTGTAATTACTGAAAGGTCAATTATCTTCCTTTAGAAGTGATATTCAATAAAAAGTAGGGCTCTCCTAGGGTATAAATAGTAACCATAAGAAACCAACTAAAAACACAAAGTTTTAGTTATTTCTCATACTGATTGGGATAAAAGAACACAATAGGATTAAATGTAGCTCAAAGTCTGTACCTAAAACTGTAATATAGTAAAGTATTATGAAGGATAAAGAGAGCACAAAGTCTCCCTAGTATTTTTTACACAAAAACACAGGTTGAAAGCAATTATGGCAGCACAAAGTCTCCCATAGTCAGTTTCAAGACATCTTCCAACTTATTTCCACTAATTCTACTTATTTGATTAAATGGACAAGAATGTATTTAGGAAATAGACATAAGAACAATTTTCTAAAAGACATAAGCTTATTCCAATACAAATTCTAGAAGATCACTTGCTTTCTCATTCATTTAACGAAATATGATTAACAGTCTGAGCTCAAAGTCTCAAGAATGCCTTTCAATTTAGGTAGAGCTTCCCTTCTGATAATTGAGAGATCCCCATTTTATACAAAATAGGAGTTTACAATATGTAGCATTCCAAGAAATACTTTGGGTGCTTCTTTTCATGAAAATAGCCCATGCTAAATTGAATGCCTTGAATATCTATGAAAGGGCCATGCTAGAATAGGTCATCAGCCTTGACTTTGGCATTCTGAATTATCTCAAATGTCCCTTCCTTAGCATGGGTTGTTTGGTCTTCTTTATGCCACTTACATAGTTGTCCATTCACCTTTACTTAATGTAGAAAAATAGGCTGCATCCTTGAATGTTTATGTTCCCTGATGTCTACTTGGTGGACTATTCCACCTATTGGAAATAACTCTCCTATAGATATTTCTGGTTTTCTTGTAGTCATGCTCTCTTTCCTTGCCACATTTTGTCTTTTCTTAGCAATCTGAGCTCTTAGGGATATCTTCTCGCTTCCTCTATTCACTTATTCGGCTCCTTCCTTGGTTGGTCACGGATCTTGTTCTCAGGGCTTTTGAAAATCAATGGTCATTCTATCACCTTAAAATTGACATCCACGGGGATGTCACTGGTCTCTTTGAACCTCTTTGAACCTTGAACTCTTTTGGTTCAAAGTTTCAATGGTTCAAAGGTTCAACAAATTTTTGAAGGGCCACATTCACTCTCTTTTTATTCTTCAGTTGAACCATCTCTTTGAACTTCTTTCTAGAATATTCTGCTTTCTTCAATCACTCGAAGCTTCTTTTCAAAATTATGAACTCTTTGAACCCATTGAACCTTTGAACCATTTTGGTTCACGGTTCAATGGTTCAATGATTCATTCTCTTTCTTTTAAAGCCTTTTATTCTCTTAAGTCCACTGAAGTCATCGAATGCGTTGAACCTTGAACCTTTTGAACCATTTTGGTTCAAGGTTCAACGGTTCAACGTTTCAATCTTATTTCTTTGATTTCTTTGAAGCTTCAAACTCTTTGGATTTTCTAAGTTTGTCTAAGTCTTTTGAACCTTTGAACTCATTGAACCTTGAACTCTTTTTGGTTCAAGGTTCAATGGTTCAACAGTTCAATCTTCACTCTTTGATTCCTTCCTTTCTTTAAGTCTTTCAGACTTATTGAACTCATTGAACCTTGAACCTTTGGACCATTTTGGTTTAAGGTTCAATGGTTAAATGATTCAATGTTAAGTCTTCGAAGCCTTCTTTTCTTTAAGTCCACAAAAGTCGTTGAACTTTGAACTCTTTCAGAGGTAGGGTTCAATGGTTCAAAGTGGTTTATTCTATTTCTTTGAAGCCCACCGTTAAGTCTTTTGAATGAACCTTTGCATTGAACTATTCTCAAAACACTAAGGAAAATCCTTCAAGTGTTTTTAACTTCCTTTGAAGAAGGCATGCTTGTTAAACCTATGGATTTTTTAGCTGAAAAGGCTTGAATATTTGAAAAACTTAATTGCTCAAAACATTTTTGAAAAAGAAAAGAGAAAGTTTTTGTCTGCAAGACCAAACTGATTAGTAGTTTGTCCACAAAACCAAGTGATGGATTTTGAGAACAACGGGGTGAAAGGTAAGCCTCTGCATTTCATTCTTGATAGTGGGAGTCAAAAGAATTTAATCTCTACTAATGTTGTAAAAGCCTAAATTTGTATATTATGCCTCATCCAAATCCATACAGTATTGGATGGTTGAGTCCAGGAAGAAACCTTTGTGTCACCTACCAATGTCTTCTCTCATATTCAATAAAATCTTTCCCAGATGAGGTCTTATGTGATGTGGTCAATCAAGATGTTTGTGATGTACTCTTTGGTCAGCCATTCATGTATGATTAGCATGGCATATACGAGTCAAGAATTATAAGCATCACTCTCACTCTTGGAACATGGTGCTATAGGGTACCAGAGGTACCACCTTCTACATCTATCTCCCTGATTAGTGCCAAGAAATTTGTTCTCATGGTGGTCAAGCTATAGGAATCCAAAAGGGTTGATGTTGTAGCCCTGACTACACAAATAACACAAAAACATAAGAAAATAGATGACAAGATGAATAAGTTCATGGCCTTCCATCCATAGATTAATGGTCAGATAGAAATGGTGAACAATCGGGCCCTACACAGCTCCATAAAGCACAACTCCATAAAGCACAGCCTATTACAAGTATGCATCAAGAATCAAATCAAAACATAATTGCCACACTTGATGACAAATCTTTTTACAATGGGGACCATTATTTCTGAAGGAGGGAGGAATGATACAAGAAACATTTTAGGTGACAATTCAGGTGATGGTTCTACCCTAATTGGTGGTAGAACTTCTGAGAGCCATAACTTTTACACCATATCTCCATTTAATCCCCATTTGAACCATTGGTAAGATAAGAATGAGGTAAACATCGTGAGATGGAACTGAGCTCCACTTAGTGGGTTTTCCCCTATAAAAAACAAATAAAAGTGCCATAAATTTTAATTTTAGTAGTGCAATCTAAAAATAGTAAGTTTTTAAAAATAATAATTTCTCAAATTTTATATTGTTGTAAATCATGGAAGTTAAACTACTTAATATCCCTCAATATTAGTGACCTTCTAATTGCTCCTCCTACATTTAAAACATATATAAATGAAGATGTAACCCAAAATGGAAATCAGACATCTCTTCTCAGAGATAGGCATATGTTTGGGTCTATAAATTTGATGAATAAAACATCTCTTCTTAGAGATAACCTTATTGTTATTGAGTTCTTATTTCTTGAATTATCTTTCAACCAAAGATTTTAAGTTTTGGATCAGTGATATCAGAGTGGTTTGTCTTTAGAGTGTATGGTCCTGAGGATGAGGTCAGATTATAAGAAGCTTGGGTGGAAAATAGAACCAATAGGATATCCACGTATTCACTCCAAATGACTTTAAATGATGGACAACACTAATACATCTGATCCTTTCAAGGAAATGGTGAATGAAGCCCTCCAACAATAAAAAGCATAGATGCTACAATAATTTACCCAAATTATCCAACAAATTTTGATGAGAAATTTTGGCTCCTCATCTACAACCCCACATCTTTTTAGTGTACCAACACACTTCAAAGTTCAAGTGAATTTTTATATCCATACATTTGAATGCAAAATCAATGCTGATGTAGTAGAAAATTATTTAGATCAATTATCATCTTATTTTTCTATAAATATATTCATCGATAAAGAGAATATCACTTTTGCTCTTTTGAAAGCATCATTACCTATCAAAAATTGGTGGAAAGTGTAAAAAAAGAGATTCAATACTAATGATATTGGCCTTGAGGTAGAACCTACCTGGGATGATGTCATTGAAGCTATAAAAGAAGAATACTACCCTATTGGAGCATATGATGATCTATATATAGAGTGGCAATAACTTCACCAATGTAAGGAATAGTCTGTTCAAGATTACACTGACATTTTTCATTCTCTATTTGTGAGATTGGGCATCCAAAAAAGTGAGAAAAATAAGGTTCTCAAATATCATGGCAGACTATAATGGTACATATAGGGAGAAATGGAACTCTTCAATTTGGAAACCCTCAATGAGGCGTATAAGTTCATAGTGAAGATTGATCAAAAGAATGGAAGAATGAATGCAAAGAGTTATCCTTCAAAATGGAAAAGTGATAAATAAGGTCAAACATGAGGCCAAAATTGGAAGAAAAAGGAAGGAAAGATTGGGAAGTGGTGTGATTATCATAAATCTAGAACTCACTCCAAATAAGAATGTTGAGCCATCAAGTCTCTGCTTTTTGAGTCACAATCCTCAACATCTACTGCTCTACCTCATACATAGCCTATAGTTGAAGAGGATGAAAAAGAGATTGTGGATGCTGAGCCTGATGCCATCATTGCTTCATCATAGACCCATGAGGAGAGGCTGGATGACAAGGAAAGGTTATTTCATTCTAAGTTATGGGTGAAAGGTAAGGCTCTGCATTTCATTTTTGATAGTGGGAGACAAAAGAATTTAATCTCTGCTAATGTTATGAAAATCCTAAATTTGTCCATGAAGCCTCACCAAAATCCATATAGTATTGCATGGTTTAGTCTAAGGAGAAAACTCCATGTCACCCACCAGTGTCTTCTCTAATATGTAATAAAACCTTTTCAAGATGAGGTCTTATGTGATGTGGTCAATCTAGATGTTTACAATGTACTCTTTGGTCAGCCATTCATATATGATCGACATGTCATATATGAATCAAGAACTCAAAGGCTCACTCTCTCTCTTAGAACATAGTGTTATAAGGTATCAGAGGTACCACCTTTTACATCTATCTCTCTGATTAGTGCCAAGAAATTTGTTCTCATGGTGGTCAAGCCAAAGGAATCTAAAAGGGCTAATGTTGTAGCCCTGACTACATAAACAACACAACAATAAAAGTTAATAGATAACAAGATGAAAAATTTCACTACATTCCATCCATAGATTAATGGTTAGATAGAAATGGTGAGGAATCGAGCCCTACACAACTCCATAAAAAACATCTCCATAAAGCATAGTCCATTCTATGTACACATCAAGAATCAAATCAAAGTAAAAATGCCACACTTGATGACAAATCTTGATGAAATGGGTACCATTGCTTCTCAAGGAGGGAGGAATGATTTGAGCAATATTTTAGATGATAATTTGAGTGATGGTTCTACCCCAATTGGTGGTAGAATTTTCAGGAGCCATAACTTTTGTACCATAGCTCTGTTTGACTCCTCATTTGAACCGTTGGAAAATGAAGAATGAGGAGAACATCATGAGATGGTAGTGATATTTTATTGGTGGTTTTTTACCTCCAAAAAATAAATAAAAGTTTCCTAAATTTCAATTTTAATAGTGCAATCTAAAAATAGTAAGTTTCTAAAAATAGTAATTCATCAAATTTTGTATTGTTGTAAATCGTGGAAGTCAAACCACTTAATCTCCTTCGAGATTGGTGACCTTATACATCATCATCTACCTTGAAAACATGTATAAATGAAGATGTAACTTGAAATGGAAATTAGACATCTCTTTTCAAAGATAGGCATATGTTTGGATCTACAAATTTGATGAATAAAACATCTCTTCTCAAAGATAGCATTATTGTTATTATGTTGTTCTTATTTCTTGAATTATATTTCAACCAAAGCTTTTGAGTTTTATATCAATGGTGTCAAAGTAATTTGTCTTTAGAGTGTATGATCTTGAGGATGAGGTCAGATTATAAGAAGCTTAGGTAGAATATAGAACCAATAGACTATCCACCTATTCACTTCAGACAACTTCAAATGGTGGACAACACTAAGACATCTAATCCTTTCAAGGAAATGGTGAATGAATCCTTCCAGCAATAGCAAGAAAAAATTCTAAAACAATTTACCCAAATTCTCCAACAAATTTTGATGGAAAATTTTAGCTCCTCATCTACAACCCCACATCTTTTTAGTGCACCAACACCCTTCAAAGTTTAGGTGAATTTTGATATCCATACATTTGAAGGTAAAATTAATGATGGTGTAGTAGAAAATTAGTTAGATCAATTGTCATCTTATTTTTCTATAAACAAATTTACTGATAAAGAGAAGATCACTTTTTCTCTTTTAAAAGCATCATTGCATGTCAAAAATTGGTGGAAAGTGTACAAAAAGAGATTCAGTATGGATGACATTGGCCTTGAGGTAGAATCTACCTAGGATGATTTCATAGAAGCTGTAAAACAAGAATACTACCCCATTAGAGCATATGATGATCTGTATATAGAGTGACAACAACTTCACCAAGGTAAGGAATAGTTTGTTCAAGATTACACTGACATTTTTCATTCTCTATTTATGAGATTGGGCATCCAAGAATGTGAGAAACACAAGGTTCTCAAATATCATGGTAGACTACAATGGTACATATATGGAGAAATGAAACTCTTCAATTTGGAAACCCTTGGTGAGGCGTACAAGTTTACAGTGAAGATTGAGCAAAAGTATGGAAGAATGAATATGAAGAGTCAGGCTTCAAAATAGAAAAGTGACAAAGAAGGTCAAACATGAGGCCAAAATTATAAGAAAAAGGAAGTGGTGTGATTATCACAAATATGGAACTCATTCCAAAGAATAATGTCGATTAATCAAGTCCTTACTTTTTGAGTCAAAATCCTCAACATCTACCACTCTACCTTATACACAACCTACAGTTGAAGAGGATGAAGAAGAGATTGTGGATGATGATCTTGATGCCATCTTTGTTTCATCACAGACCCATGAGGAGAGGCTAGATGACAAGGAAAATTTTTTTCATTCTAAGTTATAGGTGAAAGGTAAGCCTCTGCATTTCATTCTTGATAGTGAGAGTCAAAAGAATATAATATCTACTAATATTGTGAAAAACCTAAATTTGTCCATGAAGCCTCACCTAAAGCCATATAGTATTGGATGGATGAGTCCATGGAAAAATCTTTGTGTCACCCACCAATGTCTTCTCTCATATGTAATAAAACCTTTCGAAGATGAGGTCTTATGTGATGTGTTCAATATAGATGTTTGTGATATACTCTTTGATCAACCATTCATGTATGATTGACATGACATCCATGAATCAAGAACTCAAAATATCACTCTTACTCTTGGAACATGACACTATAGGGTATCAGAGATACCACCTTCTACATCTATGTCCCTGATTAGTGCCAAAAAAATTGATCTCATGGTGGTCAAGCCACAAAAATCCAAAAGGACCGATGTTGTAGCCCTAACTACACAAAAAACATAATAACATAAGCAAATAGATAACAAGCTAAAGAAGTTCATGGCCTTCCATCCACAGATTAATGGTCAGATAGAAATGGTGAATAATCAGGCCCTACACAGCTCCACAAAACACAGTCCATTCCAAGTATGCATCAAGAATTAAATCAAAACACAACTGCCACACTTGATGACAAATATTGATGTAATAGGGACCATTGATTCTCAAGGAGGGAGGAATGATCCGAGAAATATTTCAAGTGATAATTCGGGCGATGGTTCTACCCCAATTGGTGGCAAAACTTCTGAGAGCCATAACTTTTGCACCATAGCTCTATTTTACTCTCCATTTGAACCGTTGGAAAGATATGAATGAGGGGGAAAATCATGATATAGAAAAAATATTTGATTAGTGGGTTTTAACCCTTAAAAAGCAAATGGAAGTGCCTCAAATTTCAATTTTAGTAGTGCAGTCTAAAAATAGTAAGTTTTTAAAAATAATAATTCCTTGAATTCTTTATTATTTTGAATCATGGAAGTCAAACCACTTAATTTCCCTCAAGATTGGTGACTTTCCACATCCTCCTCCTACCTTTAAAACATATATAAATGAATATGTAACCCAAAATTGAAATTAGACATCTCTTCTCAGATATATGCATATGTTTGGATCTGCAACTTTGATAAATAAAACATCTCTTCTCAGAGATAACATTATTTTTATTGTGTTATTATTATTTATTGAATTATCTTTCAACTAAATCTTTTGAGTTTTGGATCATAGTGAGAGTCACTCCAGATTAAAAAAATTTAAGGACTTGGCTTGAAATCATATATGCAAAAATGTTAAAGAATATCAATTATGTACTTTTGTTGACTCAAATAGATCCCTATATCTAACTTTGAAATCTATAAACCAATGAAGAAATGAAGAAGGCCAAGATATATAATGTTGAACTGTGATAGAAGTGCCTATTTAATTAAATAAATTTGAGATGAGGAGTTGCCTATGAGAATTAGATCATCAACATACATGACTAGAATAATAATTTCCTCCCCAGTATGCTAAATATACACTATGGGATTAAAGTGGCAACAAACAAAGATAGTAGAGAGAAGAAATGAATCAATCTTCTCATACCAAGCTTGAGGGGCCTATTTGAGATTGTAAAGAGACCTCCTAAGTTGATAAAAAATCTAAAAATCATGAACAAACCTAACAAGCTACTCTATATATATTTCTTCATGTAATTTTTCATGCAAGAAAGCACCCTTAATGTCCATCTAATATACTAGCCAACCTTATGATGCAGAAAGATAAAATACATGGAAAATAGAATCCATCTTGGTAATATAAAAAAAGACTTAGAGTAGTCAATACCTTAAAATTTCAAGAATCACTTTGCAACAAGATGTGCCTTATACTTGTTAATGGATCCATTAGTTGCATACTTGGTATGGTAAATCTAATTCAACCTAACCAACTTTATTCCCTTAGGAAGAGTGACAAAATCCCAAGTGTGATTCTTCATCAATGAAGAATACTCATCTGTTATCACATCATTCCACTCCTATTTCCCATGAGCTTGTGAAAAATATTATGGATCCCCAAAAAATGTCTGACACAAAATTCTAGTACCTTTAGAATGTGTATGATGATGCTGAGTAGGTGGAAGATCCTGTATACGAGCCCACTTAGGCATAATGGAAAAATTAGTGTGAATAAGATCCTCATCATATATAACCTCCTTAGGAATCTCCTAAAATGTATCCTCAAAGAGTAAATCCATGGGAGGAGTAGAATCGTCAAAATAAGAAGAAGGCATGGATGAAGATGAAGAGTCATGATATGTGAAATGATCATCAAATTGTACATGTGTTTGAAAATAAACATTATGAGTATCAGGATCTAAAATATGATAAACTCTCATGTCTTCACAATACCCTAAAAAATCAAAGGTTCTTTCTTCTTTTCCAATGCTTTCCTTTTCTTCTTTGGTACAAAATCCCAAGTAAGGCTTCCAAAGACTCAAAAAAATGAGACATCAAGCTTGGTTCTATACCAAGCCTCCTCTAGAGTCATATACTCAAGTTCTCAATGAGGTGTATGATTTTGAATTTAGTTTGCATAATTAACTACCTTTTCCAAATAGATAAGAGGTAAATCCCATGAATGCATCATGTCCTTTTTGACACAGTGAATGCATAATTAACATGGAATGAAGTGAAATATTTTATAAAACCTATCTACCACTAAAAATATGGAATCATGTATTTTTTGAGTTCTTGTCAAACTAAGTAAAAAATCCATATTTACTAAATCCCAAGGCTTGTTGGGAATTGGTAGTGGCTGGTATAAACCTATGTTTTGACTACTTCCCTTAGCATGTTGGCATGTTTTACATCTTTCAACAAATTTTTTGACATTATTATTCATACGTGACCAATAGTAATGAGCACTCAATTGTGCTAGTGTCTTATTCTATCTAAAATACCCTGACAAGCTACCACTATGCTTCTCTTTCAACAAGTTCTCTCTCATGGAACTCTTGGGTATGCAAAGCTAACTACCCATAAACAACATACCTTCTTAGACCATGAAATCCATCCAATGACTCCTATCATTCATGACTAGATTCATACAAGATTTGTATGCATCCTTGAAATCTATATATTTATCATACATCTCCTTCAAGTCTTCAAATCCGAAGATGCTTACTTGAAATTATTGCATGATTAGACTCCTCCTACTTAAGGCATATGAAAATTTATTATATTGAACATTCTTATGATTAATACTAAATGTAAAACTTTGAAAAAACTCAATCCATTTGGCATGCCTTTCATTTAGCTTGTTTTGATTGCTAATGAATTGTAATGCATAATTGTCAGTATACAAGATAAATTCTTTAGGAAAAAGGTATTGCCTCCATTTTTTTAAGGCTTGTACAAGGGAATAAAAATCCTAGTCATATGTTTAATACCCTTTTTTTAAATCACTTATCTTTTCACTGAAGTATGCTATAGGTTTCCCATCTTGACTTAGGATAACACCTATGGCAGCCCCACTAGCATCACATTCCACTTGAAATTTTTTATTGAAATAAAAATAAAATTAGGATCAGTTCTTTAGTTACATTCTTTTTCAACAATCTAAAAATATTATCAGTATCCTTATTAAAAATTTATTTTGTCACCCCTGATTGTATCTATCATTGGAGCAACAACTCCATTAAAATTTATTACAAATTTCCTATAGAAGCTATCCAAACCATGAAATATTCTTACCTAAAATATGATCTTGGGTGTAGGAAACTCAAGTATGGATTTTATCTTTTCCTTATCCATCTTCAATCCTTCCTTAAAAATCACAAATCCCAAGTAGATCAATTCTGTCCTCAAGAAACTGCACTTTTTCACATTGATTAGCAATATTTCTTCATGTAGCTTATCCAATACCATTCTCAAATGTTTCAATTGGTATTACTTAGTTTTAATAAACAAAAAAATGTCATCCAAATATACTATGACAAACTTACCTATAAATTCCTAAAGAAATTCATTCATTAACCTCATAAAGGTGCTTGGTGCATTGGTTAAGCCAAATGACATGACCAACCATTCATAAATACCATAATTAGTCTTGAAGGTTATTTTACACTCATCACCCTCTCTTATCTTAATATTATGGTATCCAATTTTCAAATATATCTTGGAAAAATATGCATCTCCACTCAAATAATCAAGTCATGAATTCTAGGCAATGGGAATCTATACCTAATAGTGATCTTATTGATTGCTCTAGATTTTTTACACATTCTCCAAATTCCATCCTTATTAGGACTCAAAACTATAGGGAAATAAAAATGACTTAGACTCTATCTTACCAATCATTTTTTCAACAATTCTTGCACTTGATGCTTGATTTCTTCATTTTCTCTTGGGGTCATTCTATAGGTAACTTTATTTGGAAGATTTGCTCATGGTATCAATTTTATGTGATGGTTGATGTTTCTCAATGGTTTCAAATAATTAGGAAAATAATCTACCACAATATCAATGTACTCATTCAACATATCTTGGATCTCTAGAGGTAAATTAGTTAACTTAGTGCTAGTGATTACACTTTTTGGCTTACCAATCACAATAAAGTTTACCTCTTCCTTATTCATTTGATGTAGGAACTATTTGCCACTAATTAGTATCACCTTATAATTATGTCCTAAAAAATTATTAGACTCCTTCTTCAAAGTTTTAAGTGTGTGATTGATCCCATCCTTCTCAAACGTGTATGTGCCCTACCTTCCATCATGCATGGCCTTCCTATCAAATCGCCAAGGCCTTCCAAACAAGATATGACACACATACATGGACATAACATCACATATAATCTGATACTTATATGTTCCTATCTAAAAATCCACTTTGCATTGCTCACTTACCAAAATTTTGTGTCCTTTTTTTAGCCAAGAGACTTGATAAGGTGTAGAATGTACCTCCTTCTTCAACACTAGTTTATCCGCCATCTCAGTTGAAACAAGATTATCTATACTTCCACTGTTTATGATGAACTTGAAGAATTTTTCCTTTCTCTTACATGTAGTCTTAAACAATTTTTTCCTTTGTGGTGGTTCCACAACTTCCTTATTAGGCTTTAACAAAATTCTTTTCATTAAAAGAGACTCATCTTCTTTTGGAATATCTTCATGAATTATTTCTAGTCCTTAAACTTCTTATTGGCCTTAGGTCACATGCACACCTATTTCATGGCTGGTAGAAGGCTTCTTTAGGCACTAATAATATCTATGACCTGCATATTTGTTTCACTTGAAGCATTTGCCCATGAATCTTCCTCTTCCTCTTGACATATACCTACCTCTTGAACTTTGTGAGCTGATAGCCACTTCTTTGAATGTTTGTAGCTATCTTCTACCTCTAGAGAATCCTCTACCTCTAATGGATTTGCCTCTTCCTCTAGAGAAGGAAGTTTGTTTCCTAGCAATCTTTTCCTCTGCTTTCAATGTAAACTAGTATGCCTCTTTAATTGTCCTGGGTATGAGGAGGTTAATCTCATCTTAGATGGAAAAATTCAAACCATTATTATACCTTTCCACATTCTTTATATCATCCTCAATATGGCCTGATATTATGGTTAACTTATACAACTCTTCAGTGTATTTATTTATAGACATGTCCTTTTGTTTCAAATTTTACATATGACTTTCTAAGGGCATGAATTTACCTTTAATTTTTCTACCTATCCTAGCTTCTAATCCCTGACTTTCCTTTTCTCCTCCTTTCCTCTTGTACTCCATCCCACCACAGGGATGCATGGCTCTTCAATCTAGTCATTACATACTTGACTTTCTTGTCATCTTCTATTCCTGCATACTCAAACTACTTGTCTAATGCATTGATCCAATAAATCAATTATTCCATGTTCAAGTTTCATTCATACATTGGAACCTCCATCTTTGGATTTGAATTCACCTTCATGATGGCTCTAATTAGTCTCTCTTCAATGTCTCATCTTCTACCACCAACTCTTCCTCTAGTGGCTCTTCTTCTCTATTACTAACCTCACCCATGTCAGCACCTCTTCTCTAAACCATCTCTAGATCTTGAAACCTTGTTTTTAGGTTATTAATATCCTCTACCATTTCAACTTGTCCTACTAGTCTCCTTCCTCAAGTTCTACCTTTGTTCTTAACTCTCATTTGCATCGTGAAGATCTTCTCTCTTCCTCATAAGTCATGTTCTTCCTCCTTTACTTGGACCTTAGATTTTTCACAATCTCTTGGCTCTGATACCACAATGGTGTAACCCTTACCTTTCATTTAATATGACTAGCAACATACCTCAACTTCTATCTAGCTTCTTTTTGTTTCACAAATTCATAACAAGGTGTTGATGTGATAATTCCCAAGTATTGTCATTTGGATCCCAATAGGGAACCATATTGAAGGACTCATATGCAAATAATACAACATAAAACATATAGACACACCCTTCCTAGCCTATTTACACTTAATCTAATACCTTTAAATGATGAGAAAGGGTGCACTTGATCACAAGGCCTAACCTCCCTCTTTGGCAAGGCTAGGGACTTGTAGCCCTATTTGCCTATATTTTCCTCATAACTTCCTTACAAATATATATATAACAAAAAAAATAAAATATGATCTTGACATCCATTAAGGAATTACACAACATACCTAAATTTCACCTATGGTTGTTTTGTATGAAATAGTACCAATAGTGACTATGACAAACCAATTAGGCCTCTAAAACACCCTATTTTGGAGGTACAAAGATCATATAGATGACATAAAGCCTAAAAATAATATGTTAAGTTTAAAATTGCATTTAATGACTATCCAAATCAAAACCCATTTAGTGGTTAATCCTAAAACATTATTAAATTACTCTATCTCAGTCAACCTGTGCATGTAAGGTCTAAAAGTAAGTTTGAATTAGAAAGAAAAATTACCAATGAATTTTGAATTTGGAAAGTGGACATAAGTTCTTGGAACATCATGATTTCAAAATTTTATGATATTTCACCATATGGATTGCCAGATCAACAAAACCCTAGTTAGGGCTTAGTTAACACAAAAGTGGAGCTACAAAACTCATCCTAGAGTTTCAAGAGCCCAAATAATTTTTTTTGAGATTGCTTTGATCCCTTCCAAGTGTTTGAGCTATCAAAAAGAGGATATCAATCCCTTAAACCCTGACTATCAAACTCTAGCTTGTTGCTATGTCTGGTTCTATCTTGCAATCATGAGAAAACATGAAGAAAAGGCTATATTTTGTCTTTAAAACCCTCCATCTCATTATTAAACATTCAATAGATGATAATAAATATTTTTTAGTCTCAATATTCACCAAAAAATAGTGAAAACCAAACTTAGACACGTAATTCCTATTCCTAGCCTCACACAACCAACTCCCAAAATGGAGTTAATAGCTTTGCTAAACAAAACAAGATTCTAACCACTCTATATATCACTTGACTAATTTAAAAATCACATGGAATATGGTCTCAAAATACTCTTTGAAAAAAATATATACAATTTTGGCATTTTGACACAATTATGCCTTATTACAAGCTTATGAAACAAATTTGAAATTTTGAACTACATAGTTTTGGAGGGAAAACTACCTAACACATCTAGACAACCCAAGACTCAACCAATAACATGAAAAACACATAAATAACAAGATGATTATCCTACATCAATATATCTCTTAAAACATCATATTTTGGATCAAAAGTTCTAAAAATTAGAAAATAAATGTTTATGAGTTGGTCAAATGCCTTTAGCTTACAGATTTGATGCTTCTACTAAAAAAAAAAGATGCTTAACTCTTATACAGATCTTAGCTTTCTCTCTCTTTAATTCAAAATAATTTAATGCTCTTAATATATATTATATAATATCAAATAATCCCACCTAAAAATCTTTAAACCAATGCAAAATTAAAAATTCCAACACCTCTCTACCAAATATGAAATATCACTTCTATAGTAGAAAGAATAGACTTGACGCCTATCTCATAGCATATCTTGATACTTCACTCTAATGCATTACTAGATTTAAAACAACCTTATTAAAATATTCCAAATTCAAATATGATAAAAAATTACAACACAAAATTAAATTTCTTTAAAAGAAAACTAGAAAACTCCACATTAATGCCAACACCAAGATATTTTCACAAGCTGATCCAATGCAACAAAAAGAAAACATAGATAAGAAAAGTGCCAAGATTAACGTAAGGATGAATAGATCTGATATTTTATCTCTACTAAAACATAAATAAAAGGTTCCAATATTAGATCTAAAAATTCTTTAAAAAAGTCTCCAAGCATAGTAAAAGACTGACTATATTGGAAAGGTGATGTCAAAATCACAATAGTGCCAAGTTTCTTCTCCAACACCTACCAAGATTCTTCTCCAATTCCTATCTTCCATGAAATATTCCTTGTTCACTACCTTAAAATAAAAAAAATCTTCAAAAACAATAAAAACTTCAAAAGGTCTGAAAAATGGCACCAAGATCTCCTCACATGCCTCTCTTCTACACTTCCTCTCTATGATAAGGGAAGAAGCAATATCAAGGGAAGTAGAATAAAATTATCTAAAAATTTCAAGGTAATATATGGTTAAAACTTGTTTAGGGATTTGGTACCATGTTAGAAATGATAAAGTCATTTCAATCGAAGAATCTGAAGTGTTAGTAATAAAACATCACACAAGGAAGATGCAGATATGATATGCAAAAATAAGGCAAATCATATATTATTTAGAATGAAGCATGCTAGTAAAATAGGAAAGATCTTTCATAAATAGGCAAGGAAAAATACTAAACTAATCTAACTATTCAATGTGGGATAAATATTTACAAAGGATAAACTCATTAAAAAACAAAATAGCTATCTAATACACTATCAAATATGATCAAATGCATTAAATACATACTCTAACAAAAGAATGCTTATGTTGTGACAACTATGTCAATGTATTATCTACATATGACCATGATGGCCATCTTGGAAAACTGATCCAATATAATGAACACAATGTCATGTTATCATCTCATCATAGGTAATGTAATCATGAAATCCATGATGATATATTCCCATTATCTAGATAGAATTGGTAGAGTTGTGTAAAGTTCCATATTACTATTCATGGGTTTAACAATGCAACAAATAATACCAGACTTAATGTGGCACTTCAATGTTATGATCATGTGTGGCTAATATAAGTGTGACTACAATGTGGCTAGGTTCTTTGTCATGCCAAAGTGTCCTTAGGTCTTGGCATAGTGTGCCTCCTAAATGAGTCGTTAGTGAGGTGTGTCAGAGGGAACACATTGATGTTCAAGATTATAGATAAGTTCATTAGATAAATAGAACTCATGAACTTGTGTACCTTGCATGAGGTTGGTGTAAGTTGCTACAAAGTCCTGATCAATTGAGTATAGATGAACCTAGTCTATAGAATTATGGTCATGTGTGTCTAGCACTATGATGAGTATATGAACTAGTGGTCAGCTAAGGTAATTTCTGACTTTTTTATATTTCCATTTCTTGTGCTTGATCATGAGATTAAACTTTTTTAGGCAAGTCATCCATTTCATATGGCACATATTTTTTTAACTTCTTTTGGGATTTTAAGAATTGAAGTGATTTATGGTTTAAATGAATAATTATCCCCTTCCAGATAATGCTATTTCACCATTAATTAATTACTTGCATAATAACATATAGTTTCTTTTCATATGGGGAGTACCTTTGTATCATGTCATTAAATGTCTTAGAGTTGTATGTAACCATATCTCCATGCTTCATGAGCACTGCACTGAGTGTATAATCATATACATCATTATGTATTTCAAAGGTTTTCATAATGTCAGGCATTATGAGAATAAGAACTACATAGAGGCATTGTTTGAGTACCTTAAAATTACACTATTGTGCATGAATCTAATCAAACTTGGATTTGGTGCATATAATCTAGTTGAGAGCCTAAGAGATGTGTGAGAAACTAAGGATGACCTTATGGTAGAATTTAACAAGTCTTAAAAAAATCCTTAACTATTTGAGATTATGCAAATTAGGCTAATATTAAATCACTTTGATCTTCTATGAATCTATTTTTATTTTTGGTGCGATCAATGATATAGCCCAAGTATTGGATCTGTGTATTGCCAAATGTACACTTCACTAAGTTGGCTTGCAACTTGTGTTGGCCCAAAGTGTCTAAGACGTGTGAGATGTGTTCTATATGCTCTTCCAAGGTCCTGTTGAAGATGAGAATGTCATCCAAGTAGATGATGATAAAGGAGTTTAGTAATGGACATAGTATATCATCCATCAAGTGAATCAAATTGGTAGGTACAATGGTGAGGATGAAATTCATGACCAACCATTCATACAATCCTTCTCAAGTCTTGAAGGCTATCTTATAAATTTCTTCAAGATGGATTGGAACCTAATGGTAACCTAACTTCAATTTGATCTTGGGGAAGTAGTGTGCACCTTAGATCTAGTTTAGAAGGTTTTCAATGCATAGTAGTGTATATTGATTCTTCACCATGATTTTTTTGAGTGCGTGATAGTATATGTAGAGTTACTAAGACCCATCCTTATTAGGTTCAATGATTATCAAACTTTTACAAGGTGAATGGATAGGATTGATCTTTCCTTGATAAATAAGCTCTTGAATCTGATGTCAAACTTCATCATTATCCCAAATTGATATGTGATAGAGGGGGATATTCATAAGAGGAGATATAAGAACCAAATCAATGTAATGCTTTACTTTTAAGTGTGATGAAATAAATTTGGTTTTTGTGAAGACTTCACTATTCTACTCTAATAACTTATTGAGATACTATTTTTGTGATGATGTGAGAGTTTTGTGTGCTAACAGGGTGTGCTTCGATTGTGATTGTGAAGGTGTATCAGGTTAAACCATGAGTAACATGAACTTATACATGTGTGAAATGAGCTTATGTCATTTCTTGGCAAAGACCAAAGGTGAATTTGGTCATGGGTACTAACTCAAAAAGGTTGTATAAGAAATATTACACATGAATAGTCCAACACTATGGATTAGCTTGATATGTATATTCACATTAATATAAGTAAGGTATCCATATTAGGATGTCATAGACCTTTAGAGGTGCGATGTCACAAGTGACATTATCCTCCATAGGCTTGAATTTTTACTAAAAAATTCATTGTCACCTAACCTATATATCTTTCTAATACTAGATCCACCCTAAAGTGTATGGATTTGGATGTACATCAGTGGTAAGACAAAGGCACTGAGTTATGGATTGCATGATGATGCTATTTTGGTTTTCAATATCAAATATGATGTGGAAAGGCTAATACTTCACCTATAACTTGGTATGGAAGAGATGTTCATGATCTTCAGATATGTTGATAGGTGGTGCCAATATTCAAATAAGAGGCATCTAGATCAATGTCATCCATTGATGTGGATCCTGATGTAGATTGTACGATCAAGGATTATTTTGCATGACATTTAGAATCATTATGAGTGGATGAGTAATGATGATGGTACCACTCATCACTAAATTTTTTCTTATTTATTTTATCTAAAGTAATAGACACTAAAACCTTTGAAGGTTGAGAAGGATTCTGGTGTTTCCATCCTTTTTAATAAGTGTGTTGTTACTTCTACATAAAAAGGATGCAATGTTGATTTGTGCAAAAGCTGGTTCTTGTGCACTACATTAGATGAAGAGGTGACACATTGATTCATATTTGTCTTAGTTTCAATCTTTGTATCATTGTGATATGCTTTCCCCAAATAATCAGAAGTCAAGAACTCCATCTTTACATGGATATAATGTGAGATTACATTGATTTATCTCAACACCTTATGTTTTTCACTCAATTTATTATGTACGCACACAAAATAGTCATGAAAAATGTTGGTATAGTCTTCCATGAATTGATCTTTGCACTAGCTTAGTTATTGGAACTTGATGTATTAATATTCAAAGTGGATTAAAGGATAATATTCTTCCTTAAACACATCATTAAAAGTCTTCCAATATTAAATTGTAACACACACTATGTAATGAAGCTCTCCCACTAGTGAATGATGGATATGGACATCTTCAGTACTGTGAAGGTGATATTATAAACATCAATGAAAGAAATTATTGATAAGTATGCCTTGATTTGTCAAACCTAGTAATCCAAGGTTTTGACATTTGTCTTGCCTTTAAACAAAGGGATTTAAATATTGAATTGAACTTTGAAGGGTGTTTGTTTTTAAAGTTGTTGTTAAGGAAACTATGGAGGTGTGGTAGAAGGTGTCAGATTGAGCTATATCATTAATTCATATATGTAGCTATAAATTTTGTTACATTATGCCTCTAGTGCATCGACAATGATATTTCATACCTTGGGGGATGTCTAAAGTTGATTTTAGGTGTCATCCATCTTAATTTTAATACAACATTCTTCTGGATATTATGAAAGAGAAATGATTGACAACCCTTCCTTATTGAGTTACACTCATGTGTTTGTAGGTATAAAAAGGAATATATATTTTTAACTTTAATACCAATGATATGCATCATAGGGATCAGGACTATGACATCTATGAGATAATAGAGTTTTGGTTGTATAGAATGAATGGGAATAACAAATTCAAAAATAAACAAATGAACACATTCAATTGAGTATAAGTTTTTCTTACAAGAAATGTAACATCTATTCATTAATAGAGAATAGGGAAAAATTGGTACAATATGATACATTGCATGTTTTATAGAGTAGATATGTGAAACAGGCTATCTATGTTATGATTACATGGAGCATTGAACCTTGGATATATGTGTATGTTACATACTTATATAATTAGAATACAAGATTAGTTACAATTTCTACCAGTTATCAATATTATGGTTGGTTAACCCCTTGAAACACATGGCCAAGGCAATTCAACACATGGATGTGATATGGATTATAAGAGTCATCTAGACATGTAGTGTTGTGATTTGTGGCACAAGATTATGAGGCACATGGATCTATGAGCTATGTACTAAGTGCATAGTGTGGAGTGGGTAGGTATTAGTGCACATAATTCTATGATATAGAATGAGACTTGTGTATATGAATTTGATCAAATTTTGGGCAAAGAGAGCATAAAATTTATTGATAAGTGCATGCCCTGTGTAGTATAGTGAATGAGGAGTAAGCTTAGTTGTACAAGATATGCACATAGATCGTAATGTGACTTATTATGTGAACACATATAAATGATAATTCTTCATATGCAACACATTACTCATCCATTAAAAATATTATAAAAAAACTCCCCATATGCCATCTTGTTGGTAAGATTTTTTTTATGAAGTCTTAAAACACAAGCATCATTTATATCTTAATTCCATATATATATATATATATATATATATATATATATATATATAATGAAATAGTGTCCATGTTAATGATGCATTTTAGCATTGCATAGAAATTTATATTTCAATTTCCATACAAGTCCACTGAAATTAGAAGTATTATTTTATTGCAGCCATAATGAGTTCATGACTTTCAAAAAAAAATAAAATTTATTTAAGAAAGATGAATCTACATATGCATGCAATAGGTGAATGGAAAATATTATAAAATTATGTAAATCTAGGTTTTTAGTGATAAACATAGATATAATAAAACATAGAATTAACGTTAAGTAAATGTAGTAGTGTTATAAAAATGTGCAATAACCATGTACAAGTTTTTATTTCATTTATACAAGTTGGGGTAAAATTATTGAGGAATTTTAGCATAACCAACTAACATGATTTATTTTTAAAAACATTAAGTTATTTCTAATGTGACTTATTTTGTGAATAAAGGGAAACAATAAGGCTTCATCTACAACACCTTCCTCATTCATTAAAAAAGTTGGAAAAAAATCCACATATGCCATTTTGTTGGTAATATTATTTTGTTTATGAATAGTTTGAAATCACAATCATCATTTATATCTCAATTTCATAGATTAAAAGTGTAATAGTTATCAAGTCAAAAATGGATTTTAGCATCGTATATAGCCATTTCTTTATCTTTTCATACAATTCCATTGGGATTAGAAGTATTTTTTTATTACAACAATGTTGGTATATCATTGTCATAAAACATTTATAATTGATTTAATAAATATAAATCTAGATATACATGTGATAGACAAATGATTGGTGTGTTTAAATTGTGTAAAAATAGGTTTACTAGTAATAAAGATAAATATTATGAAATATGAGATTACTTTAAATTAAATATAGTATTATTGAATAATTTTTCAATATCCACGTACAATGTCTTTTTTTTCTCTACATAAGCTTGAGAGAAAAATTGAAATAAAACCATGGTAAAAAAAATAAACTTTAGGAGCTAGTGATGCATAGTGTGGACCTTTCTATTTTATGTTTGTGCAAGTGACCTTAGTTGGTTTGAAACATAATAACCATTATAAAATGAATTCAAGAACTATAGAAAACTGTTTAATTTTTTATTTGGTTACAAGAAGAGAAATAAAATCGGTATGTATGATATGGATGAAATATAAATGCTCACGAGAGTCAAAAAAAGGGAGCGATGGATGAAGGCAAGCAGGAGGGTGCAATAGGGTAGAAAGTAGGGCGTAGCTACAAGGAGGCGCTTGGACTGCAGTAGGCATCCCAGGGAGTGTGAAATAATGGGAAGGCTCCACTTTTACAAGGTTTAGGTTCTTTTGTTGCTCTTGAGCAACCAAGTATGCACATCCTCAAAGTCAATGGCTGTCTGGAAAGATGCAAGGAGAGGCCCAAGCTAGCTATACCAATGAAAATGATTGCTAAAGACATTGAATACTATTCCAATCACTCCATATGTTGCAAGTTTTTGGGGCTTAAGACGTCACTATTATTCCTAGAAGCATGGGCTCAGAGGACGTGGGCACCGAAAGGAGATATGGATATTACATTGTTGGCCAATAGCTATTTCATGGTCACTTTTACCTATATAACAGATTGTCAATGAGTTTTTGTTGGAGGTCCTTAATTTCATAATCAAGTGGGACTGTTTATCAAGCCCTGGCATGCCAATTTCATACCTTCAGAGGAACTACCAAACTGTGTCCCGATGTGGGTGAATCTGCTCTGCTTTTCGATGGAATGCTACTGAGAAGACACTCTCCAATTGCTTACATCCTTACTGGGAAGGCCAGTAGGTTCCTCAATGTCACTCCTGGGGAAAAAGGTAATGACTTATGCCTGCATTTGTGTTGAAATTGATCTTAGTAAGCCATTACTAGATGCTGTTGAAATGAGTGTAGGCCCTTTTTCATGGGTACAATAGCTGGATTATGAAACCCTCCCTTTCCGCTATCATCTATGTCATGCTTATGGGCATTTATAGTAATGGTGTCCCACCTCAAAATCCACTGCACCTCAACTAGCTCAATCTACTCGCACTCCTTTTGGTACTGACAAGGAAAGGGGTCTGATTCCAGGTGAGATACTTGAAACTAATGGTTTTATGTCGGTTAAAGGCTGATATAGAAATAGAGGCCAAAAATGGTCCTTGAAGGAAAGATAATTAGATAACTCATTTAATAGATTTGAAATATTAGACAACCTTAATCAGTAGGAGGCCCAGGGGATTAAGGGACCAGCTCAGGAGACCAATGCCTTAAGGGCTTTAACTGAGACACATGATACTAGAGATTGTCATATGAATATGGACCAGTAGCTGATAATTTAAGAAGGAATGACTTCCTCAGTTACTCCCCTTAAAGAAGATATAAATATGCCCTTTACCAAAAAAATTGGGGACCCAGTGGCAGCAAGAAGTAGTAAATCTTTTCCTCATCTTGGACTTCTACAAAAAGACCTTAAGAAAGGAGGGGGAGAGAAATCTGGCAAGCCTAGCAAAAAAAAGGACCAAGAAAATATCAAGCTAATGGGAGAGACTTTGGTGGAGTCGAGGTCAGTAAAGACTCTGGATGCACACTTTTTAAGCTCTCTAAAATGACTATAATATCTTGGAATGTAAGCGGTTTGAACAATAGCCCCAAAAAAAATGATGTTCATAACTTGATTAAAAGTCATAGGCCAAATGTCCTTTTCTTGCAGGAGACTAAGATTTCAGTTAAAGATATGTCCAGACTTGCACCCAAGTTGTGGTGGCAAGGAGAATGTCAATGCATTGGTGCTATCAGATACTCAGGAGGACTAGCTTATCTGTGGAACCCATGAAAGATTGGCCTCATAGGCTAGCTGACTTCTAAGTACTCCATGACTATGATTGCTTCTAGCTTTGAGATGGGGGAAGTCATTCTCTTCTCTAATATCTATGCTCCCACTGAATGGCAGGGTAAAAACTCCTTATGGGGCCACATAAGTTTTGTCCGTAGCCTGGCCCCCTTCCACCCTTGGATTATGACAGGTGATTTTAATGCTATTTTTGATTTGACTGAAAAGAGTGGTGACACGTCAAGGCTGGACCCATCTACTTTGCTAATGCACAACTACATTAAAATTTTGAATTTAGTTGACGTCAGGCCCAATAATGGACAATTTACCTAGAATAACTGCAGGAGTGGGAAACATTGCATTGCTGAGAGACTTGACCATTTTCTGGTCTCAGCTTTTTGGGTCAGAGGTATGTGATCAACAAGGTCTAAAATTTTGGACTGGAGAGGATCAGACCATTGGCCCATCAAGATTAATACTGTCTCATAGTATCACTCATGCTCTCCTTCCTTTAGATTTCAACTCATATGGCTATGGGATCAATCTCTACATGAGTGTGTTACCAATTGGTGGCGTTGGGGTAGGCCTGCCCATGGTACGGTGATGTACATTTTTGCCAAAACATTGCAATATGTGAAGTACAAGTCAAGTGGTGGAATAACTAAAGTTTTGGGAACATTTTCCATGCTAAGGCTGCTACACAAACCAAGCTTGGTGGTATCACAAGAATAATAAGGGAAGAAGGACTGACTAAAGATTTACTGCAAGAAGAAACACAGGCTGTGAAAGACCTGGAGGAATGTAAGCTATGGGAGGAAATTTTTTATAAGCAGAAAGCTCAGGTTGAATGGCTCCAAGAGGGGGATAGAAATACATCCTTTTTCTTCAATTTGTCCAAAGCCAGGAGACATGGCAATTCTATTTCAGCCTTGGTCAATGAAAGAGGTGAGTGCCTAAACTCCTTTTCGACAATTTCAGAGGAGGTAGTGTAGTACTTCTCTACTCTCTTCAGGGAAGATGCTAATGGGGAATCACTAGAAGAAGATTAGGTTCTCTTTTGCATTTTATCATTCGTGACACGTGAAATGAATGAAAATTTAATGAAACCAATCACACTTGGAGAGCTTGAGGAAACCATTGTTCAGATGAAAAAAGGGAAAGTGGCTAGACCTGACGGCTTCCCAGCTGAATTCTACTAAGAATTTTGGGATATCATCAAACTTGACCTTTTAGCTATTGTCCAAGAATCTCAGTGGAATAAACAAATTCTTAAGGCTACAAATGTGACCTATCTTGCTCTCATACCCAAATGTGAAGGTGCTGATAGGCTAAGTCAATTCCACCCTTTATCCCTTTGCAATGTTGTTTACAAAATTATATCTAAAATCATTTTAGATAGGTTAAAAAGAGGGCTGAGTGCTATGATCTCAGAAGAGCAGAGTGGTTTTGTGGAAGGCAGGCAAATCTTGGACAGTATTGTCATTACTGTTGAGTCCATTCACTCCATGGCCAACTCAAAAGATAAGGCAATGTTCATTAAATTGGACATGGCCAAAGCCTTTGATAGGGTCAAATTGTCATTCTTGCAAAAGGTTCTTCATGATTTTAGATTTGTGGATGAATGGACTCAATGGGTCATGAGCTACATTTCCTTGGCTTCCTTCTCAATGCTTATCAATGGAGAACACACAGAGCTTTTTGGTGCTACAAGAGGGCTGCGACAAGGTGATCCTCTATCTCCTTACCTTTTTATTCTCCTTGCTAAAGGTTTAGGGAGGTTGATCAACAGGAACAAAGAGGAAGGAAATATCCAAAGATGGTGATGGGGAAGGGAATTACCAGCGTAATCACACATGCAATTTGCTAATGACATTGCCCTTATGGGCATGGCCACAATGACTGAAGCTGCTAATTTACATAGGGTGTTAGATGTTTATCTAATGGCCTCAGGACAAAAGGTCAATGAAGATAAGTCATCCATATTCTTCTTTAATACTCTGGGCCCTATTCAGTAGCAGATCATGAGGACTCTACATTTTCAGATTGGGACTCCCCCCTTGATTTACTTGGGTATCCCTATCTCAGTTGGTCATACATCCAAAGAATCTTGGCAGACTATTTTGGAGAAATTTTGGTGAAAGTGAATCATTGGACACACAGGTGGTTATCCTTTGCAGGTTGGGTTCAACTTATCCAATCTATGGTGTAGGCTTTACCCATTTATAGGTGTATGCTCTAGGTTGCCCCGATGGGATTCATTAAGGAGTTTGATTTAGTTACCAGACAATTATTATGGGCTAGTAGTCTAACCTCCACTAAATGGAGCCTTATTAGATGGGAGATTGTCTATAGCCCCAAATAGTATGGTGGGCTCGATCTGAGGTAGATGGACTTAAATGGTATTGCTTTGGCAGCCAAACTTTATTGGCGATGGTGCATCGAACAAGACAAAGCTTGGGCCAAAATTCTCTCATAGAATTACTAATTTGGAACCATTCAGAGGGACATTCCTCGCTATCCACTTATTGGGAAAGGTTCGACAATATGGGGTACTCTCAAAAAAGGGGCGGCTCTCATCAAGAATGGCTTATTCTAGATTTTTAAATAGGGATCCAAGGCTCTCTTTTGGTCTAACTCTTGGGATGGTTATCCTCCCATCATTTCTCAGTTTCCAAACTTGTTGAACCTTTGTCAAAGATTCCTTGATGCTGGCTAGTCTTGGGTGAGTGACTTCAAAGTTTACATTACACAAGGACAGGTGGAGGTAGCTCGCTGGAAAGCTCTTAAAACTTGACCTGTTAATGGGATGAAAGAAGAGAATGAGGAGCTATTGAGCATCCTTTCCAGGCATCACTATAGTCCTCTTCAGGAGGAGGATGAGCTAGCTTGGTCTCCTAATCCCAAAGGAACTTACACAGTTTCATTTGGATATTAGGCTTTATGTCTTCAGAGATTGGGTAGGGGGAAGTGTAATGGTGGAGACAGGTCTAGAATAATTTCACATGGCCTAAATGCAATTGTTTTGCTTGGATGTTGGCTTGGAATAGGTACTTGACCTGAGACAATCTTTAGAAGAGAGGTTTCCAAGGCCCTTAAATATGTGTTATGTGCAGAGTGGCCGAGGAGGATTCAGCACACCTTTTTTTATGATGCCCCTTTGCCTTGCAACTCTGGCATTATTGGTGGGATGTTTGGTAGTGCCCATGTCTTCATGCTCAATCTATGGTCAATTTATGGAATGGATTGGGAGAACCCCCCTCAAGAATGCCCTTCTTGTAGGACATATGGCTGGGTGGCCCCATTTTTTTATTTTGGTAGATCTAGCTTGAGAGAAATAGGCAAATTTTCTAAGGGGTGAGGGTCATGGTGCAACAAGTATGGTAGAAAGGGGTGGGGATGATCCAGGAAACTGTCCAAGTAAAGAGTGTGATCTGCCTTCCTTTGACCAAACAGGACACTTAGGTGGTGGCATAGCTTGGATTCTAGTAGTTAACTAGTAAGTCAGCATGTGTCAGAAGGAGCAAGTAGGTCAAGGAGTACATTCTCAGGACTGGTCAGTGGCAACACCCCCTAGTGGGATTCTCAAGATCAATACGGATGGTTCCTCCAGAGGTAATCTGGGACCCACGTGTACTGGAGGGATAGGAAGGGATTTTGAAGGTATGATGATTTTTATTTTTTGTAGTTCTTGAGGGGCTGCAAACCATTAACATGATGGAAGGTCAGGCCATTCTTTATGCCCTTGAGAAGGCCCAGGCATTAGGTTGGCATAGGATTATCTACGAATCGGACTCTCAAGTCTTGATTAACCTACTCATTAAGAGGAAAGTGGTGGACATCAATTGGCAACTATCTCTGATTGTGCAATAGATTTTGTGGATTTGCTCGCTTATGGATAGCATTACCTTTACTCATATTCCATGAGAATGGAATAGGGCAGCAGATTTTTTAGCTAAATGGGTGTCTGACCATTTGGATGGTGGAAACATTTAGGATTGGGGGTCTCTCTCCCTGATGTTGCGTTCTGATTTGGAAAGAATTTTGGAGGCTGATAGGGAGGTTCATAATATTGTCTAGTTGGGCATGTGCCTAGTTTTTTAGTTTATGTTGATTTCTTCTGGGGGTATTTGCCCCCCCTTTCTTCTTGTAATGCTCTTTTCTTATTAATATTATTTTTACCCCTTTTTATTTAAAAAATATAAATGCTCACCATTGTGGATGAAATATTAAATATTTATTGATGGTGGAAATGTTGTTGTCAAGTGTGACAATTAATGTGTGATTACTCTAGACTTAGAATTGAAGAAAAATGTTAGTCAAAATTATTTTATGGTGTTATTCATATGAAATAACAAAGACTTTTGGAAAGATTATGCCAAGGAATGGTTCTAAGAGTGTAATAAAAAATAATGTCATTATTGTAGACTACACATTGTAGGAATACACATACTGAAATCATGTTTGTTGGTTGCATTTTAAACACTTATAATTTTTTTAAACTTGATGCAATTGGATTAGTTAGGTATCCACAATCTATGCAAAATATCTAGAATGGAGAGAGGTATATATGCTCTTTCACTTCAACATTACATAAACTTATGTTATATAAAATTATTGTGTAGTAAGGATTAAAAATGAAGATAATATAGGAATACAAACATATTGAAGATGCATAGAGATAATCATGAACATGAATACATGCCTCTATATTGGATTTGTCATGACATTGTAAAAATGCTTTATTGGATTCATCTTGAGAAAATTAGTAAAAGATGTGAGATTGGTATGGATACGTAGAGAGCATATATACCGATGTTTATAAAAAAATGATAAAAGGTGGCGTGATTCCACAAGACATATTTTTATAAATTTTTGGAAAAGTGATATATATTGACTAGTTAATTGCACCTAAAATGAAAAATAATAACATTTGTACAATAGTGATACATGAGAGAAAGGAAAAAAGTTTAAAGGAAGATAAATAATGAATAATAATAAAATTATCACTTATATTTGATAAATGGTCATAATAATCACCATTTTTAGCATATAGATTATTTTTTTTATTAATTTTATGTGTTTTGATAACAATTGTACTAAAAGAGCCAACTAAATATGCATTGTTTGATTCTACAAGTTCTTGTACTTTCATATCTGGTGTGAGCCTACATTATTTTAATTTGCATAGTATATATTATATTAGAGTATTTTGTAGTAGGAAAAATACAATAATCAAAATCACCTCTTTCCTATCTTGATTTTCCTTTGAGTGAGAAATTTTTAATGGACATAGTCATGCCCAAAATAAATATTGTGCAAAGTTTTGGATGTTGGTGTTAATTTTAATTGGATTTTGATGTTTTTGGTCAAAAACATTAGTGTGAAATATTTATGCTTTGGAAGATGAATTATTTTATATCCACAGGACCATAAACCACCAATATATCACACTCAAACACTTGTGTAGGTTTCCATGGATATAGTTAATGTTTAGGTCATGGAACATGCAAGGTTAAATCAATGCTACATATAAAATAATTCAATGAAAAAAATTATTAAAGAAATAAAATATAAATAATTTTTTGTGGTAGAGTCTATAAATAATTTTAATCTTTGTTTAAAACAAAATGTTTCTTTGATGTCTAATCTCATCTAGATTTCACTTCTTGTTCATCATTGTAATTTCATTAGTGAAAACTATACCACTTTTTAACCAAAAAAAACTATAATAGTAAGATGTATTTTTCCTTGTTTTTTAAGAAAAGAACAAAAGATTGAAGAAACATGTTTAGTTGTGTTTTAACCTAATTTGGATAAATGATGTGATTAAACATATTTAAGATAAAAACTTAAAATGTATTTCAGATTGTGCAATATGGAATTGAAGTATTAATACGAATGTAAAGTATTGAAATATATTTGACAAGTTTCATTTGCTAAATATGGAAAGTAATAAAGAGGAATGTATGCTTAGTTTTTATAATAAACTAAATAATTATGATTGTGTTCTAATAGTGGACATGAGTTAAAAGGTGTGTGATTTTTATAGATCAAGAATTGAGTTTTTGTATTTTTAGGGACACTAACATCAAATAGGGTCACTAAATTCAATGTTAGTGTCTTGGTGTGATGTCACCATCTATGTAGTATTATGGATATGTGACAATACATCAAATTGTGTTTTCTTGTAATATCTCTATATGTGTGATATTAAAGGATGACTATAAAACTCTATAAATTAGTATCCTTCTCCTTGAAACCCATGTATACTTGTGAGGGATAGAAACCTATAAATAAATTGGAATTGTAATATGTTGAGCTGACCTAAATCTTCCTAATTGAATATTTTCATTTTCTATGTATCCAAAACTCTTAATAAGGGAGTCAAGACACATGTAGTTATTCCCCTTAGTGTGATTTTTCAATTCTAATCCTTTTATATATGAATGCACCTAAAGAGTTTGAATTTTTTACACTTGAAAATGATTGTTTGACTTGGCTTGGTGTGCTTTATAATTTTCTCATGACTACTCCTAGTGACTGCTTTATAATTTTGGAGGAATAGGGATTTTTTTCTCAATGTGTAGTAGTGTATAGATGTGTACGATATGAGTTCAAAGGTCCTTTAAATTTTATATATTATTTTTGTAATATGTGTCCAATCGATTAATCTATCATGCCATAGACATGCTAGTAAGATGGGATAACCCATAGGAATAACTTAATCTTGAAAAATAATCATTGTTATGAGAGGGATAATAACATCGATGTTACTCCTAACCCTGATGTTAGTGTCTAAGACATTACAAGTATACTTATCCAAGGAATTTCATATGTTTACGTTTTATATTAATCTAGTTTGTCACATAATGTAAGGTTTTTATATATTATTGATAGAAAATGGATGGGTCAAACTCATAAATAAATGTGGATGTGAGTGAATGGAGGTTTAGGACTATATTTGTGTGCATAAGTCATGTGTGGTGAAATAGGTTTAAATTTAAACTGTAATGTGCCTAATACCATATTTTAATACCTAAAAATTCCCATATTTTAGTCTAGTATTTAAATGCTTTACAAATACTAGAGTAAAAAAATAAAAGTATACTTGAATGTGTACAACACACTTTCTATTTAGGATATGTCTCCAAATGTGTATCTTGTGAAAAGTAAAATATGAAATGAAAATGTAGTAGTCAATGTCCATATGTGAATTCCACTATCTAAACTACAATTTAAATTTTAAAAAATTAAGATCAAGGAAACAATACACTTGTATGTGAGTAAATCGTGTTACCTTGTAACTTGTTGGAGATGATGATTCCTTGTTGAAGTTTTGGATATATGGATTTTTTTTTAACCATCGGATAATTTGAGGGTGATAAAGATCCATTTATTTATAACTATGGTATCCATTATGTCAGGAAAATAAATGTCCCGACCCTAATGAATGCAACCAATATTATTGTTGAGAGATCCTAAATTATACTGAGCCAAATAACTAGTATTGCTTTTCTCTTGTATCACAAGATGGTAAGGTGGGAACCACGTAATGTATTATAAATGGGTGATTCCATTTACATTTAGTATTACTAAACTTAAACATACATTATCTAAAAAATAATAATCAATCACTATAGATGAATTTATAAATACAAAGTTGCTCACTACCTAGTGTTATTTAATTATGACTAAACATAAAAAGGAACAATAGTGATTTATGAAAAAGGTGTGTAAATGTGATTGAAAAAGTATCATACATCATTAATCGGTTCCAACTAAAAAATTTAATAATATGTATATGCATCGACCAATATAATTCCCTTTAGAACTATGTCAATTGATATTAAATGTTATGCATCAATATACTAAATCAAAGAACTTGTATCTCAAATGTATATGTATGAAAAAAAATGTGATCTCAATTTATGTAAATCATATTCAATTTCATGGCATATGCATTTAATTATATATAAATGTATATTATGTACCTCATTTATCAGTAAAGCGAGTGCATATTCATGACATATGCATATGCATGACATATGCCCCCATAATTTATATTAATGTTAAAAATATATATCATATATCTGAACCATTATTATATTTAAACCATTATGAAATCTATAAATACTATATTATGTGTAAAAATATGGAATTTATGTTAATTTTATGTTTTATATCTAGAAAAAACCCACTTAATATTTCCCCCTTTTGAGGTGATGGATGTATCTTATAAGTAACTCATCTCAAAATAAGAGTTAATTGGATCATGTCATTTATAAAGATATCATCATGTATAGTCATGTAAAAATGTACATATTATGTTACCATAGTGATGTATGTGTCATCAAAACTTGTATGTAATTTATTTAAATTACAGAATATAATTGTCATGCTAATATATATGTATCAACTAGGGACTAGTAGTAAACATCACTAATGTAAAAACTAAATAAGAATGTTTGGTAACAAGGTGCATGATAGGTATCATGGAAGCACGCACAAATGGGTTATGTGTGATATTTATCTTGGAAAACTTAAATTCATAAATCTCAACAATCTCAATTACCACAATAATATCAATAGACAATCCTAGATTAATCCACTCATAAGCACATAATGTCATGCATAATGCCAAGGAGCAAACATGGGACATAAAAAATGTTGCATAAAATAAGGCCAAGTTATATGTGAAATGGATATAAATATGTCACAATAAACAATTCCAAAGGTTACACACAATTTCCAAGAAATAACTAACCTATCATGTAACAACAATAATATCAATGAAGCAAAGGATAAGTGAAAACTAGTTTTCACTATCAACATGTATCACTATCACATCATAATAAAGTAGCATATGCATTTAGAACTATGTAATATATAAGTAACTATCAAGTCATATGTAATAAATATAATTATATAAACGTTATAAATACTTCATATAAATATATAATGAACTTGTGATAGTGTAACATGTTGAACAAGTTGTCGCAAGAATTGGCATGGCCACTAGGTATAAGGAAGTCCAACATCTATAAGTCCCTATATGATATGTATGTCATGTATCAAACTCATATATATTGAAATACATGTCTATATAGAAGTAATATTAAATCAAACAAACATCTGATAAATAACAAGTATAAATAGTTTAATCTAGAAATCATGTCACGCCCAAGTCCTTTTTTTTAATATTTGGATTTTTTGAAGTTTTAATAATCTAATTTTTTTTGTAATTTTTTAATAATATTTAAATTTTAAATTTTATAACCAATTATCCCATCAATGTGATATTCATATCGAATTATGTATCATACCATGCATGGAATACCTATCATGACAAAAAGTTATGAGATGTAGGTGTGTTTGAATTTGATAAAGAATCACACATTATAATATAATTGTCATCATAATTCATATGATCATGTGTCTAAAAAATTAATATAGGACCTAGGACTCTATGGTTTTTAATGTATAATAAGATAATGTATCATTTCTTGTGTTTCTTGAGGAACACTTTGAAGTGTTTGTGATGCTAACTTAGGATTTACTATATTAGTTAGACTCTATGGAGCTTGAATAAATCCTTCATGTGATTTGTAATAAAGAAATACATTATTATGTGAGTAAAATACTCTCCTTATAACTGAGTGTGTTGAAAGAATTTGATTATGTGTAATCACTATCTCTATATATTGATTCTTGAATAGTTATAAAAACCAACTAAAGTGGTGGTGGGGGAGGAGGAGGAGATACCATTTGTCTAACAGGGTACTTATTTTAAATTTTTGTAACTATTACTATCTAATTGAAATGTATGTACTTGATTCATCAATGTATTGTAGATGGTACTTCAAGAAGATTCTATATCCAATGGTTTCTCAACATCATGTTAAATATCCCATTAATCTTTAAAACAAAAAATGGCATCATTAATATGGAATTTAATTTGAGGGTATTTAATTTTTAACATTGAATATTTTAATAATATTTGATTTATCTTATATATATATATATATATATGAGTGTGTTTAGAAGTGCCATTATTCACAAGTTATCACTTGATCCATTATTGATCATGATGTTATGTATGGGTTGTTGGTTGATGTGATGTCATATAAATAATACATGGAGATATAAATTATTATTGATAATATCATTATCATCAAATATAATCAGAAGACACTATGGTGAGGTACTAATACATGCGCCAATGATCCTATCTATGGGTGATCATACATCATAGGTGGAGGATGTATATTTCATACATGATGAAATTTTGAATTGTCCCAAGTATTGTTTGCCTCATTCCTGAAAAATAAATCAATGAATATTTTGAATTTTCATTTTTCCATGGTTAAAATTCCTCTATATGGGTATTAACTCAATAGTTTTATCATTGATAAGATATTTTATCTTTTTTCATAATGTGAAACACTTGTTTGTATAATGTCTTAAAGCTTGATTATAGTCAAGGAAAGCATTATTTTTTTAATTATTAAGTGTATTCCTACTCAAATCATATTATTATGGAGGAGAGTGATGAGGTTTCACTCAAGTAACTTTTATAAAAGTATATGGGGAGGTAATGATAGTCATGAAAATTACCTCTTCTATCGGGTGGATAATAGAATCTAATTTGTAGGTTGTCTTACCAAATTCACCATTGCCTTTGTCTCATTCTTGGTATCATTACCTTTAACCTTGTAGTTTATTTTTATTTGAAACTTGGTCATTGATGTAGATGGTTCTTTGGATGCATACTTGATTTTGTTCAATGATATGAGCTTGACTTCTCTGTCTCTCTATTTTATTAAAGGTGTCTTGTAGCTCATTTTCAGCCATTGTATTAGTCATCATGCATATCATGGTCTTATAATTGAGTACATACTCACTAATTGGTATGTTAGACCTTGGTATAATTTTGGAAATTAGCACATAAAATAGATTCTCATCAATTTTCATACAGAAGTGTTTTGGAAACTAATATTCCAAAGGGAAGAATGCATGAGATGACTAGGATAAGTGATCATAGAAACACCACAAAGAATAGTATTTGAGATTTCTCAAGAATATCTTATTCAATCATTTATTTTTGGTTGCATAATCCCAACATGTTGCATGTAATAATCAAAGTTGTTGTTCAAGATCACCTTTACCATCATATAATGAGATATTAGGAGCTACAAAACCTATAGGTAAATGATAATATAATAATTTAGGGGATAATGGATTATGAATCAAGGCATGCAAATCCATTCAATGAATATCTCTATAAGTACTTTGTGTAGACACCTAAATTTGGCCGTCGATGACCTCCAATCAAGCTTTTGGCCAATTTCCACCTAAAATGTACAATTTGGCCTAAAAACACTAAAACATGATAAATGATGTGAAACTGACATATTCAAGTGCCAATTTTGGCTAGGGTATCCCTAAATGGGGTAATTTAATTTATGGGATAGCTAACTTTGATCAGATCATCTCGAGTCAAAATGCCAATTTTGCACCTAGGTGCTTTGGATTGCTCTTTCCTATTAAATCTTTTGCACAAGACATGTGCCTTTGTTATTTGTTATTGGTAACATCCTAAGTGGGAATATGATTCTAATTCATCTAACATCACCTTCCAATTCCAATCCAGTCAAATTTTGGACCAATAACAAGACATTATGATCAATTTGAGTAATTTATTCATAAAGTGCTTAATCATGATTAAGAGCCAATTAATCCAAATTAGAGCCTAATCAAAAATTCCATGGAAACTTGTTGAATACTTATTTTAAAAAATTAATATTGAATATTTGCATCCTCAAGTGACCTCATTTCTTGGGAAGACATCCCTAGGCCATAAATGCCACAAATATCAAGATTCATGCCCTCCATGCCTCATCAATGCCTTCCATGATGCCCTCCATGCCTCTTAATTTCCCCTTCTTCCAATTTCATGATGAGGATAATTAGAAACTTAATTACAAAAATTGAATTAATCCTTAACCACGCATCTCAATCTTGAGATGGATGGTTTAGGTTGATTCTAGACATTCTCAAAAATCTATAAATAGGAGGCCTCACAACATCATTTCTAATATATTTTAGTGCAAAGTTATAATGTAGGATTGATTCCAAAAGCTTCAAGTAATTAGTGTTACTATTCTAAATTGATTCCAATCCAAGCCAAGCCGTAAGCCAAAGGTGCCAAGGAGAAGAGGAGATAGCCAAGACTCCTTTGATGAAGACTTCATGAGCGAAAGCCAAGAGAGACACTACTATAAAGGTATTTAGAGCATCCAAGGAAGGTGAATGAATTCTTGTATTTTCATTCTTTGCTTTTTAGTTGTGTTTGTCATTTGATTTTGTTAATTAAGCTCTCCTTAATGTCTAGGCCTAGATATGTTATGCTATTAGTGTGTTTATTTCATTTTGTTTTCATTTTGGAACTAAGACCATACTAACTATCCTTTCTTGAGTCAAATTCTTAGAGAAAATTATGGCATGCTCGATGGGACTAGACGCATCTCACACTTGAAGGATATCCTTTACAACTCTAAAATATTTATTTGGGCCCTTAAAATTCTTGAAAACTAATTTTTAACTTTGTTTTGTTGTTTTTACTTGCCATGGTTTTACACAGTAAATAACGTTAGCAAGTAAGGCAGACATCTATTACATATCTTAACCAGTGTTGGTTAGAAAAATTGACATTAGTTAGATCTCGATTAGATAGAGTAACTGATGTTGGTGGTAATAACTGATTTCGATCATTGTGTTTTTTCCAAAAACATAGACCCAATAGCTACTTTTTCAAAGTTCATTATTTCAAGCTAAAAAGAGCTTCAAAGATAAAGGACATGATAACATTTTTACTATAGGACCAAGCTTGATATTTTTCTCAAAACATGTTTAGAGCACCTTTTGCATGCTTAAAAATCAATTAAGAACCTTGTTTTGGTGGTTAACAAAGAATTTAGATGTTTTTGGTGAATGTTTTCAAAGTTTGCAACTAAGACCAAGGGGTCAAATTAACACCACCAAATCTTTCATTTTGAGCTTAAAATTAAACACACTTGTCAATTCTTGTTTGCAATAGTTTTTAATGAAATTTTAGTTGGAAATAATAATGTTGCATCTATGTTCTTCCATTTGTCCCCTATAGGGAACCCTTGGAATCAAAAGCGTCATTCCTATTGCAAGTAGCCTAGTCTAAGGCTTAGAAAAAAAGTCATCTAAAGCACTCCCCAAAAAATCATCAAAGTTTGAGTGACCTTGAAAATGACCCTAAAGTCTTTCTACTTTCATAATTTATTTATTTTTATGCAGCTTGGCCTAGAGGGGTTCTTCATCACCTCCCACAAGTTCTTTAGGGAAGCTTTGACCCGAGGTTTCATCTCTCAGCATTGACTTCATTTGGAACTTTTGGATTTACACATGAGATGTTGTGGCACTTCGGACATCATACTACACTAAGTGAATAAAAGGATGTAGTGGTTACAAAAAGGACTAGACCTTTTTACAATAAGCCAAGTGATATGGACCCAAAATCCATGCTTTGATTTTACATTATTTGGTGTGAAAGTATTTATACAATTGATTCCCCTAGATCATTAGGAAACTTGTTAGATCTTAGAAAAATACCCACTTGCCATGAAATTATTGTTGGTACAAGGTGTGCCTCAAGGTCCATGTCACTGTATTGTCATTTGAGAGAAGGGGGGTGTAAAAACCCTACTATATAATGCACATTTACTTTTGGATGAACACTTAAAATCTTCTCAAATGATGTATATTAATGGATTCCAACAATACCAAGCAACCTTGTCAATTTAGGATCTAAGGGAGATTAATTAGTTGGTCTTATCCTAGTTTAAATTCTTATTTGGAGTTAAAACTTGGTGTAAACAAACAATCCAAACCAAACATATAGTCTAAATTTTCCTTTGAACAAGGAGGCGTTATGCTACCCATGTGAGATCATAAATTTTCCTTGTTCAAAAGTTTATCAAAATCTTGAGAGTCATATCATCCACTTTGGTGCCCAATTTAGTCTATACCTTTACCAAAGTTGTTTAAGTCCTTTAATAATTATAATATAAATTTGAAATTTCACCTTTACAGGTTCATAGGGTTGATGTGTTAAGTGGGTTCACCATTTGTACTAAACTTGAGGGAACTTAGGTTTAATTTTTAATTTGGGTTGAAGGTCATTTAAGACTCATAATCATTATCATCACTTGATAGATTTAAGCCATTTTGTGATAAAAACTTGCACTTTGAGTCTATGCTCCACAACATTTTGAGTCAAGAAAGGTAGTATTATGTTGTCAAAATTATGGGAAAATGTCTTTGCCTTAGAGAGTTTTTGAAACAAACTTTTTTCTCACACCTTTTGGGTAGTAAAGTGGTGTTATGCTGCCCAAAAAATTTCAAATATTGTTTCATAGACCTTCTTACATAGAATTCTAAATTTTTGCCTACATTTTTAGACTAATCCAAGTGTAATTTTGTGATCCTTTGTCTAAAGCATAGTTATATTATTCACCTTTTTCTAGCTTGTTTATCAAAAGAACCAAGTTTTATACCATTTTTTTTGAGAAAATAAATTTTTTCTAAGTGCCTTTTGTTTCATACCTTATACCTAGTTGATCAAGTTCATGACTAAGAATTGAATGCCTAACATTTGTTAGAAGTGTTTCAAATCTGTTAGATTAAAACTTTCATCTATTTTCAAAGTCTAGCTTTTGACACTGTTTGGCCAAGAGTCCTAGCACATGCCTTGTTTGAGCCTAACTTTTGATGCTGCATTTAGCCAAAAGACCTAGCAAATTTTAAACTCTTAGATTAGACTGATTTGAAACACTTCAACCTTAGAGTTTGTCAATTTGATTTTTGATCCTTTTACTTGCTTATCTTTGTGTGATCAATGACATGTTAGATATTTTACACTACCTTGTTTCCTCACAAATATTTACATAAACCTTTTGATCCTTTTGACAAATCTATACCAAGTTGAAGACATCATCTATTTTAGATTATGTCCTTTTTAGAGTTTGAAGAACTCTATGAACTTTTATCGCAAATCATTGACTATGGATCCCAACATGTATTCCTACACTCGTACTGGACTCATGTATAACCCAAGAATTAGTAATGTGGTTACATAGGAAGAAATGGTGCAAGACCCCTATGTAGATAATATTACTTATGAGATGGATTCTTATCCCTCATATGATACTCAATCAGGGGCACAAATCTAACATCCATTATCTAACTATTTAGTTAACACACCACCTTATTTAGAATAGGACCAAGAACAAACCACACAATATCTGTCTACAATACCCATAGTGGATGAGCCAATTCTTCAATAGTCATGCTCTAATAATATGGATTCCATGTATGATCCATTTTATTTGAGTGAAATTTGTTAGAGAACAAAGATGAGATTTGGTTAGAGCCATAGATGTAGGGGCCAAGTTTCTAGCAGACTTCCCTCATGAAAATTTACCAAGTCTAGTAAGAGTGCCCTAGAATATCATTTACAATCAACATTTTTCTTCTAGAAATCTTATGGATCTAGTCCAAACAATGTATCAAGAACCTAATATATCCAATCGATGAAAAACCCTCATGGAAGATCAATTTAACCAAATGCAAATACCATACTAAACCTACCTAAATCTAGCATGTAATTTCAATCAAATGAATATGGTGAGTAAGCCTCTTATTGACCTAGTTCCTTCAACAGGAGTGTTGATAGGGTTAACTAGACAAGAGAATCTAAGTCCTAACCCATTTATACAAATTGATTTGATAGATAACTTGATGATATTCCAATTATTGAAGAAGTGTCTTTAGCCTCTACATAGAATAATGAGACAAACGTAGTAGATAATATGTGAATAACATCCAATCCCAATCAAAGTGGTACTCAACTAGCTACTTCCTCAAGTGTACAACCTATGGCATTAGGTAATCAAACAATAATCAATGTCATACCTCAATGACAAAATATTCCAAACCCTACCTACTTAACAAGTAGTGACTAATATTCCATGATAGCAAACATAATCTAGTGTATCAACACAACAAAGGACAAATACGTTACCACATCAATTAGGAGCAACTAATGTTCCACCTCACCAGGTAATGACAAACATACTTTTTCAATCATAGACTAATATGCCAATGCAAAAACAAGAAATGACTAGTCAACAACATGCACATATTGGTCAGTGATGTTGAAAATATTGTCATTGATGTCAAAGGTCTAGCATTATTGGTGATAAAGGCCCCATTACATTTAATGATGCTTATAATAGTTATATTTTGGCTAATGTGTGTTAATATTTATTTAATATTAATGAATATATGTTTGTTTGCATATAAGACAAAAGAAGGGCCCATGGAGAAGTCAAAGAGTCACAGGGTAAAGACAAAAGAAGAATGGGACGCATTTTCCCATGAAGAGTCATCTTTGGGAATTCCAAGTGTCACCAAGTGAAGACAAAAGAGGAAGGGCATAATTTCTCATGAAGGGACACTTTGAGGAATACGAAAAGTCACCAAGGTAAAGACAAAAGAGGGAAGGATGCTTTTGCTTATGAAGGGTCACCACATGACTTTTCAAATGCAAGGATGTGAAGGGTCATGCAAGTTTGGCACCATTTTCCATGAGGATTGAAGGGTCACAAAGGGTGAAGGCCAAAGGTCATTTGGAAAGCTATAAGAAAAGTCTTGAGAAGCCATTTGTAATGAGTGTGAGAGATAGTTTTGATTTGATATTGTAATATCTAGCTTAGAAGAGCAATGAGAGAGATGAGTATGATTTGTAGTTGTTATATCTAGCTTAGAAGAGCAAAGGTGAGAGAAGAAAGAGATATTGTAATGAAATATCATTTGTTGAGATAACAACATTAAGATATAGTTGTGTGGTATACACAAAGGGGTTGGTGCTCCTGTGGGTTGGTGCTCTTATGGGTTGGTGCTCACAAATTATTGTTGTGTTGGTGCTCAGCAAAGGGGTTGGTGCTCTTGTGGGTTGGTGCTTATGAATAGTTGCTATGTTGGTACTCAACAAAGGGCTTGGTGCACCTGTAAGTTGGTGCTTGCGAATATTTTTGTTTGAGTTGGTGATCATTCATATACTTGAGATTATTCTCTATGGTTTTTCCCACATTGGGTTTCTATGTTATATTTGGTGTCTCTCTCTATCTTATGTGGTGTTTATTGTTTTAGTTTTATTGTATATATTGAATATTTGGTTAAGTGGAATTTGATTAAGGGAAATTTTTATAAGATATATGATATATTGATTCAGCCCCCGCTCTTAGTATATCCCATGCTTAACAAGTGATAGATGTTGAATCTATAGCCTACTTTCACTTTCTCACATGGATTCATGCAACAAGGAGTTCCCCATGTTTCTCAAGTACCTACTAGACAACCATTGGTTCAAAATGTGCCATAACTTCATAGATATGGTCTTGGTCCACAAGTTTTCACTTAACAACAAAGTTTTATTAGTCAACAGCATGTCCCTTTTCAACCATAGTAGGCACAATATAGTTACATCCCTTCATCCCAACCACAAAATCCCCCAATTCAAACCTTTATCGCCAACCTAAATGAGAATATTATGCAACCAAATGTGCCATTTCAAATACATCCCAATCCATGTATATGTATTTTTGGTCCATTCCCCAACCAAGCCAATATACCCTAATAGGTGTCTCCATCATACTTTGGTCAAAGCGTCCCACTTATGACCTCCTAACCATGTACCCAAACCAATATCCCTTTTGGTTTCCTATCCCAAGAATTACAATAGATGAAGGATGTAATTATTGCCATTTAAGCAGGTAAACAAACTAAAAATTTCAAATTGGATGACATGTGTTCCTATCCATTTAACATGGAGTATTTATAGATACTATTTTATCTAGGATATGAACCATTGAAATTCAATGAATACAAATGGAAAGGTGACCTTGAGGCTCATTTGATCGAATTATTTATCACATGTCAACCAGTGGCATATAGTGACATATACCTTTTGATGTTGTTTCCAAGGAGCTTGGCTGGACAAGCCTTGGAGTGGTTTTTGAATTTGCCTAAGAATTTAGTAATGGACATTGATGATCTTTCTGATAAATTTATGCAACACATTTCTTATAATCTCGAGCATGAGATTTAATTAGTGGACCTAACATAAGTAAAGAAAAAATATGGGGAGAGTTTTAAAAGTTATTTACAGTGATGGAGAGCCCTTGCAAGCTATTTCACCCATAGTTTACCTGATAAACAATTAGCCATTTTATTTACTAAAATTTTTCATAGTGAGATAGCCTATCATCTAGAACAACAATGTGCACATACATTCAAAGAGATCAATGTAAAGGTTTGTTGATTGAGTGGGTGGTCATCAAAATTAATTTTACCAATTAGGAAAATAGCCATCAATAACATCTTGTTCAAGCATAAGCATCACAACCAGCATAGGCCAATAATTAAGAAAGACCAAAGCAATTCAATTGTAATAGAAATGTTTTGGGAAATAGAGTAGTTAAATCTCATAATGTTCAAACTATGTAGACATCATCCACACCACCTTTTTAGCTTAATCCTACCTAGCAACCTCTCCAACCAATGCTATAAGCACAATAACCAAAACAACAAATACATCAGCCTTTACCATTACAAACCCCTCCTCCTAAGAGAACAATGCCTACACATCATGTCTTTAGTGACCTAGGAGAACCTATTGAGTCTGTATTTCTAAAGCTTGATACAACTATTAGTTGGCCTATACCAAATCATTATCTACAAGGCATTCTTTATCTTGATTGGTATCGTGAAAATGAATTTTGTGACTATCATTGGGTCAATGAGCATAATCTATGAAGATGTGTCCAAATTAAGCATTTAATTGAAAATATGTTCAAGAATAGGGAGATAACATTGGATAATGGTGATTCCACTTCTAATCAAACTCTTGGGATTTATCAAAACCCATTTCCCTAACATAACAATCAATAGCAGCAAAATAATCAATAATAATAATAATGGCTAGTGCAACAACAAAATCAATAGTATCAAAATCAAAGGTTGAACCAACAAAATCAGTATTAGAACCCATAATGACAAAACAATAGACAAAATCAAGGTCAAAATGATAATAACCCACGTGAATACAACAAGGTTTTAGGTCATATTGTAGGGGGTAGTGTTAATACCATCTCCATTAATCTTAGACCAAGCACTAATCATCCTAGACCATTACTAAATAATAATATTCAATCAAATTATATGGATAATCCTTCTTTGAACTGGGAGTACATATAGGCAAACCAACAAACTAGGACTTCCACTTTTGGATGTTATAGTGAAAAATCATTCTTGTCACATGACCACATGCAAGTGTACTAGCAATTGAGACTTGTATTATCTAGTCCCACACCATTTCCAATAATAGCTAGCAATAATGGTCTAATATTTAATCTTGATTGTGAAATCATAACTCAGAGGTTGAAGATTACTATCCCAAGCCCATAACCATCTACCACTTTGCCTATCATCTAACCAACCATTCATCCTTGGAATAAACCATTCACTACTGACCAAGACAAGAAGTTTGATATTGTGGAATGATTGTAGAAGACACCAGCATAAATTTCTATTTTAGATTTGCTATGAACATTAATAATCCATAAGAACATATTGAATGAGTTTTTGACCTAATCCACTATTGATAATGACACATCCCCTAATAAATTTCAAGCTTTGGTTGGACACCTAGCTCTGTCCCAATAAGTCATATTTAACTAAAGTAATATGTCTTCCCTTGGCACGCTACATAATAATCCATTATACATAGAATTTTATATAAGATGGCATAAAGGAAATGTGTCTTTATAGATAATGGATTTGGCCTCAATATAATGTCTTTAAAGCTCATCAAGCTTCTTGGGTACATAAACAATAACTATTAAAGCTTATGATAATTAGGAAAGAGAGTCACAAGGCACCATTAGTTTGCCAGTTATCATTGGGACTTTGAACCATGATAAAATTTTCCATGTTCTTGATCTTGAGTTATCATACAACATACTTTTAGTTAGGCCTTGGTTACATGAGATTCAAGAAGTCCCATCAATGTTGCACCAATGTATTAAGTTTTCCTACTTAAGGATGGAAGTGACTATTCCAAGATATTTACATTTATATGAACATTTCAATCATCTTGAGGCCAAATTTAAAAGTTATAATTATCAGTATGGTATGAATCTAAGTTCGAAGCATGATAAAGAAAAGTCTTTACTTATTGATCCTTCACCAAATGATTGCATAGATCCTAATACCTTGGATGTCCTTTCCCACATGTTGCCTCCTGAAGCTTCCAATCATTTCACCATTTCAGATAATGGATCAAAAGAATATGTGACCCATGATACATTTCATATTGCCAATCTTCCTTAAAATCCAAAAACCTTTGGGTGACCTAAAGTCACCCCACATATGCATTGGCAACAAAAGAATAAAGATAAAGGACCTATCACATTTATACCAACATCTAGCTTAAAACCTAACCCTCTTGAAAGAGGTGAATCATGGTTATATATTGACAACCAAGCTGATTGTTATAAAAATTCAAATTATCCTATTCCCAATAGGATCATGGAGAATCATAATTATGAAGGAAGAGGCCTCAGACTAAATCAATAAGTAACCATTGAGCCAATTTTCATGACTAAGTATAAAAGACCTTATGGACTTGGATTTAAACCACTTAGGGGTGACTCCACATATCTTATTCAAAGTCCATCATGAACGACTAGTGATGATGATGTTGATAGTGAAGCAGAGTCTGATCATAGCCTTACCTTTGATAACCTAGCTAAAATCAACATATTTGATAACAATGCCATTTCTACCCTTACCTTGGCCATTCATCGTAGCCCATTACCATTATATTATCCCCAACTGATAGATTTGGACCAACAAAAATGATGAAGCATTCTATGATTTCTTAGGCCTTAGAGATAATGTTTCGTTGGGAGATCACAAATTAGGATTCTCAATCACATTGGATCATATAGCCTATTTTGGAGAGCAAGTAAACACCCTTAGTAATAAATAAATAAGTAAAACATTGAGGTCCCAAAGTGAAAACCTCCTTAAGGCACTTTTTGACCAAGGAAAAAGTAAAGATAAAGGCCAGTCTAGTGGTGAAATCCTATTTTAAGCACCATTAGATAGGGGTGTTCATTCTTCTTTGAATTTAGATTAGGAGACCACCAAGGATGAACTTGCCTATGGATCTGAGTTTAATTTTGAGTAACAACAAGTATTAGATCAAATTATTCAAGAATTGACTATTTTTGTCACATGGCGAGATCTCTCATTAGGGAACTTAGATTCATCATCCCTAGGAGAAGTTGAAGAGCATATCCTAACGAAGGACCCTAACATAATCTAATAGTTCAAGTCATTGCATACTATCTTAGAAGATGGTTCAAACCTTCTAGTCAAATATACAATAGAAGTAAACATCAATACTCCATCAGATATAAAATGGATAAAATTAAGCACATCCCTCACTAAAGAGGAACATGACATATTTATATCTCTATTGAGAGAATTTGTAGATATCTTTGCATGGGCCTATTATGACATGACAGGATTAGACCCCACCTTGGTTCTGCACAACCTTATGGTTAATCCTGATGTTAGACCAGTAAAACAAAATTTATGTAAGGTGTATCCTCACATTACTGTAATGTTAAAGAAAGATTTGTAAAAACTCTTATAAGTAGGATGTATCTAATCCATTGACTACTTAGAATGGATCTTTAATGTGGTACCTGTTAGTAAAAAGCTTGAAGGAATTAGAATTTGTATTTATTTTTGAGATATCAATAAATCTTATCCTAAAGATGATTTCCCTTACCTAATATCAACATGATCATCAAATCCATGGCTAGTTATCAAATTATTTCACTCATGGATGGCTTCTCAAGAGACAACTAGATTAGAATAGCACCATAAAATTATCATAAAACATGATTTACCACTCTATGGGGAACATTTTATTATCAGGGGAAGCTATTCAACCTTAAGAATTATGGAGCTACATATCAAAGGGCCATGAATATCATATTCCATGATATGATGAATGATATTATTGAAGACTATGTCGATGACATATTAGAAAAATAAAAAACTAGAGCCCACCATCCAATAGTGATGCATAAGATATTTGAAAGATTATGAGAGTATAAAGTCAGACTCAATCTAAATAAATGTGTCTTTAGTGTAAATTAAAGCAAATTACTTAGCTTCATCATGTCTTGTATAGGTATTGAAGTTGATCCAGCTAAAGTCCATGTTATAACCAAGATGTCACCACTAACCAATTTAAAGCAAATCCATAGTTTGTAGGGTAAGATCTAGTCAATCTGATGCTTCATCTCTCAGTTAGTAGACAAGTGCCATCCATTTACACATATTTTGAAGAAAGGAGTTGTATTTCATTGGGATCATCACTATCAAATAACTTTTTAATATTTCAAAGACTATTTTGTTAATCCACATGTTTTATTACTTTCTATGCCAAGAAAGCCATTCTTGTTATACCTATCAACTACCGATCATGCCATGGGGGTACTCTTGGTTCAACATGATAAAAATGGAAAGGATCATGTTATATACTACTTAAGTTGTACCTTGGTTACATATGAACATGACAATGCACATGTTGAAAAAGCTTGTCTAGCCATGGTCTTCATAGCTCAAAAACTGCACCATTACATGTTGAATAATAAAACCATGGTCATTTCAAAAGTAGATCCACTCAAGAATCTACTATCTAAAATGGATTTAAAAGTTAGAATGGATAAATGTATTATGCTTCTAATTGAATTTGACATAGAGTATGTCAATCAAAAGGCAATCAAGGGATAAGTTTTTGTAGATCAACTTGCTAAAGCACCTCTCATAGACACACAACCACTCACATTTTAATTTCCTAATGAATCTATCATGATTATCATTGACACACCCCTTGAAGAGTAGCCCTGGAAGCTGTATTTTGATGGTTCATTCACTGCACATGGATTGGGGGTAGGTCTATTGTTTATTATGCCATAGGGGGATTTAATCCATAAATCATTCAGAATTAGCTTTCCTTTTACAAAAAACATGGCCGAGTATGAAGCACTTGTTTCAGGGCTTTGACAAGTAGTACATTGAAATATATCTCATCTCTAAGTTTATGGTGATTCTTAGTTAATCATAAATCATGTCATAGATCATTTTTAGACCATATATGACAAGCTAGTTCCATATAAAGCCATGGTTGACACTCTTAAACAACAAATTGCCAACATTCAATTTGAGCACATACCAAGGGCTAGTAACATAACTATAGATGTCATGGGTACTATTGGATCTCTTATTTAAAAAAAGATAAAGCTAAAGACTATTAGTTCCTTGTTGAGAATTTGTTAGCACCAACTCATGAACCTTCAATCATTATAATGATTTATGATATTGTTGGTCCTAATTCTATCTGGTACTCATACCTTTATAACTACCTTCATGAACAAGTTCTACCACCTAATCTCTCTCAAAAACAAACCAAAGCCTTTATTCATCATTTTGCTCATTATACTCTACTTGGATCCACCCTTTACCATCATAGTTTTGATGGAACTCTGCTTAGTTGTTTAACTTTGATAGAGTCTACATTAGTGTTAAGAGAAGTTCACAAAGGAGTATGTGGATCCCATTCTAGCAAGGCAGTCCTATCTAAAAAGATCTTGCATACTAGTTATTATTGGTCTATAATAGATGCAAATGCCACTATATATGGAAGGAAGTGTGAAAAATGTCAATGGCATGCTAATCTAAATCAAGCCCCAGCAAAAACTCTGAAACTGATGTTGACACCATGGCCATTTTCTAAATGGGGACTTGACCTCATTGGGAAGATTAATCCCACTTCATTTGATGGCCATAAACATATCCATACTACCAATAAATATTTCACTAAGTGGGTCAAAGATATATCCCTCACTTACATGAATAGAAAGCAAATTTTTGAATTCATCTTCAACCATCTCATCTATTGCTATGATATTCCCTCTGACATTATATCTGATAATGGAGGATCATTCTAGAATAAATATGTAGACCAGATATGTACTAAATATAACATCACACAATATTTTTCTACAATATATTACCCTCAAGGTAATGGCCAAGCCGAGGCATCTAACAAAACCATTGTCAATATTCTCAAAAATATTTTTAATGATACCAGTCATGATTAACACCTCTAGATATTCCTTACCCTTTGGGCATACCATACCAATCATTTTACCCCTATAAGAGTCATTCCATACTCACTTGTTTATGGTACTAAATCCATTCTTCCAATTGAGGTCAAATTTCCTTCACTATGCATCTCTTTCAAGCATGTCTTGGATGATCATGACTATCGTGTAACTCACCTGCAAGAGATAGACCTACCTGATCAAAAATGCACAATTGTGCTCAACAATATTCAAGCATATCAAAACTAACTCAAAGGCAACTATAATCATTGTGTTAATTATAGAACATTTGAACTTGGTGATATTTTTCTTAGAGAAAACCAAAAGAATACCAAAATTGAGAAGAAACATAAAGGGAAATTCAAACCAAACTAGATAGGACCTTTCATCATTACTATAGATTATGGATCAGGAGCATATAGCCTTGCCACATTAATATTATTCATCTCAAGTGGTACTATGCTTGAGCGCTGAGGTATGTTGTCTATAAGGACCATTTTAGTTATGCCATTTTATCACTATTCTTTTTTGTACATAATATCATCCTTATCCATCCTCTTTATTATATCCACTTTTCACTTATGACCTATCAGCCCAGTGTGTCCTAAAGCCTAGCCTGGTTGACCTTGGTTTTTGCCATTCATTACACATTTTTAACATCAAGATATCTTATCAGTTTCATCAGTTTGTTCTAGTACTTCAAATAGAGATTGTATTTTGGGAGAGTATGATAGAAGTTTTGGCAATTACATCCTTCATTTTTTACTCCTTTCTTACCACTGATCTTTCTACTAATTATAACCACCTTTAGGAAAATTAGTAACATTGATCTATGCCATTGTGTCTTGGTTATAACTGCCTATGGTTAAATTATTGGCAACATTAAGCCTTGGCATACCAACTTTCCACTTCCTATGTCATCTTATGCCTTTTTACCAACTATGCCTGTTTCGTTTGAATTAACTAATACACTAGTCAAATTCCTCCACTGTAAGGGTAGAACTATAGTGACTTGAGGTCATAATCTGGGAATATGTAGGAAGTGCTTGATACTTGTTGAGGTTAACTCATCCACCTTTTTACCCATGCTCTCACCATTTTACAAGCAACCTAAGCCACACTCTTACCATTTTATGAGCAACCTAAGCCATGATCTCACCATTTTATGAGCAACCTAAGCCATGCTCTCATTGTTTTAAGAGTTTGAACCATTTAGTGTCTCATCATTCTCAATTGAGTTGAAACACTCCAAAATAATTCCAAAAACATTTAAAAAATTGTTAGAAAAGAACAAAAACATTGACCACTTATTTGCCTTAAGGATTTTGGGAACCCTTACTAAGTTACAAGTAAATCACTTGTCATTTATTTTCCCCCTCATTTTTGGCCTTTTTATCTCACCCACTTGCCATTTTAAAAAACCATTCCTATTCTTCTATCACATCCATTCTATTTTTTTCCTCATTTATCACATTCTTCCCATTTTCATAGGAGAAGTACATTTGGCATAAAGTTTTTTATTGGATATTACATTCATAGAACTATGTAGGTAGTATCCATTTGCCTAGTGCATATGGAGATAACTTAGTCACCCCCTTCCTTTTCTTCCATTCCCCCATTTTTTTCATTTGTTAAGTTGCCATCTATTTTCTAAGGGCAATGTTTATAGGGTTTCTATTGCATTGTTTGTTTGTTTGTTTATTTCTATTTATTGTTATTTATTTATCTGTCTGTTTATTTTGTTTTAGCACTATTGCCTTGATTCAATTTATGTGTGGTCATTGGGTGATTATTTATCCATACTTACATGTGAATCTATCCTTATTCATATGTTTACATTGTAATAATAGTTTCTATCATTGGTGCATTTTTTCTATTGAGTATTGGATTATGGGAGTCAGTCCTCATGTATATTTTGGCTAAGGCCTGATGATGTTATATCATGATGTATACTGACATGTGCTACAACAAACCTCAGCTTTAAGAAGTCTATTCAACAATGGCGGTATCTCTTCAACATCAACATCTCGATTCACTCCCAATCATATCCCAAATAGAATAATTAACCATGAAAGAAGTTCAACCTTTATTAGTTCAGATGAGCATCTCCCTAATAGTAGGTTGTTCCAATTCATCATTACCCCCTGTGTTAATTTATCATCATCCTTGGCCAAGTTTATCATGTTTGCCATAATCAGGGTCTAATGAGTATAACTGCCTATGGGTAAATCATTGCACACTATCCCACCTACATTTCTTAATGATTATAACCATCTTTGGGAAAATTAATGTGTTGTCACCACTTTACTTTTTCTACCCATATAGGGGTATGTTATTCTTGTTTGTATATCCTAATTGGGGCAGTTCCATCTTCTTAATGATTATAATTGCCTTTATGCAAATCATTGTGTTATCATACCACATTGCCACTATCAGGGTATAACACTTATAACCACATTTGGGAACACTATTATACACCATCCCACTTGCATTCTCAATGATTTTGACTACTTTTTCAATATCATTAAGTTTTCACCCCATCATCTTTCCTTTCTTTGGTCCCTTTATTTTGCTTCTTATCGAGGGATCATTTGTCAACTTACTTGTGCCAACCATTCCCTCAAAGGGACATCATATAGTTAGTTTATCATCATTTTAGTTGTACACATACAAGACCTTTTCATTCTTTAAAAAGACGTTACTGTGCTTATAGCTTACAATGCATTCCCAAACAGGGGCAAACTATAGAAACCTAAATATGGCCACCGATGACCTCTAATTAGGCTTTTGGCCAATTTCCACCTAAAATGTATAATTTGGCCTAAAAACACTAAAACATGCTAAATGATGTGAAACTGACATATTTAAGTGCTATTTTTGGCCAGGGTATCCCTAAATGGGGTAATGTAATTTATGGGTTAGCTAACTTTGATCAGATCATCCTAAGTCAAAATGCCAATTTTTCACCTAGGTGCTCTAAATTGCTCTTTCCTATCAAATATTTTATACAAGACATGTGCCTTTGTTATTTGTTGTTGGTAACATCCTAAGTGGGAATACAGTTCTAACACATCTGACATCACCTTCTAATTCCAATCCAGTCAAATTTTGGACCAATAACAAGACATTCTAATCAATTTGAGTAATTTGTGCATAAAGTGCTTAATCATGCTTAAGATTTAATTAATCCAAATTAGAGGCTAATCAAGAATTCAATGGAAACTTGTTGAATACTTGTTTTTAGAAATGAATATTGAATATCTGCATCATCAAGTGAACTCATTTCTTGGGAAGACATCCATAGGCCATATATGCCATAAATATCAAGATTCATTCCCTCCATGCCTCATCAATGCCTTCCATGCCTCTTAATTTCCACTTCTTGCAATTTCATGATGAGGATAATTACAAACTTAATTCCAAAAATTGAATTAATCCTCAACCACACATCTCAATCTTGAGATGGATATTCAGGTTGATTCTAGGCATTCTCAAAAATCTATAAATAGGAGGCCTCACAACATCATTTCTAAGCTATTTTAGTACAAAGTTATAATGCAAGATTGATTCGAAAAGCTTCAAGTAATTAGTGCTATCATGCCAAATTGATGCCAAGCCAAGCCAAGCCACAAGCCAAAGGTGCCAAAGAGAAGAGGAGAAAGCCAATCCTCCTTTGATGAAGACTTCATGAGCACAAGCTCAGCAAGCCACTACTACAAAGGTATTTGGAGCATCTAAGGAAGGTGAAGGAATTCTTGTGTTTTCATTCCTTGATTTTTAGTTGTGTTTGTCATTTGATTTTGTTAACTAAGCTCTCCCTAGTGTCTAGGCCTAGTGATGTTATGATAATAGTGTGTTTATTTCATTTTGTTTTCATTTTGGAACTAACACCATACTAACCATCCTCTCTTGAGTCAAATTCCTAGAGACACTTTGTTCTAGTTATAACTCCTTATCATGCAAAGATAGAATAATTTGATTGAGGGAATGTTTAGAAGGTAAGGTTAATGTAGTATGCACAATCATTATAGAAATGTAATAGGTCATATATTTAGGAATAGGTATAGAAAAATGTGATAATTTTATTTTTACCATACATGTTAGGTATATGTGACCAATATAACTAGACATGACGAGATAGTAGTAGTATTGATGGTATAAATCTGAACATTTGTGGCTACTTGGAAATTTTGATTAATGGCATAAAATGGATAACACTGCTCCACATATACACTATATTGATCCATTTTTTTATGTTTATCTCTTACAAAATATATCATGGTGTCACACATTTATGGATTTCTACTCATAATTTAGATTATATAATATGTAATTTAAGAACAAATCTGAATATAAAGTATTGAGATAGATTTTAAAAGTGGCATGTCCCAAATATATAAATTAATAAAGAGGATTAGATACTTAATTTTTATAAATAATTAACTAGGACTATGTGTTGACAATGGAAAAGGGATATAATCAAGCCTGTGATTCAATCAAATCAAGAACTAAGTGTTTGTATTCACAAGGAAACTAACATCAAGTAGGGTTATTACCATCAGTGTTATTATATAGGTGTGACATTATTGTCTTATGTAGTATTAGGGACATATGATAGAACACTTAACTCCATCTTATTACAAAGTAATAACTAGGATGGCCAACCCAATAGCGGATTCTGTAGCTACCATCGTTAACACCAATGAAGCAGTATTTTAGTATGTGTGATCTTGATGACGGATTGCATATGTAACTCTAAAAACTAGTCCCCTTCTTATTAAAACCATAGGTCCACTTTTGATGGATAAAAAACCATAAAAACATGAGAAGTGTAATGGGATAAGCTGACTAATGATCTCAATAATTTACCATGATTGAATTTTTATAAATTCACTATAAACCTCTTATAGTCATTACATGCAAATATTTTTGTTTCAGTAGAAAGTCCTTTTTACCATACAACACTTAAAAAATATGTTGCATATATGTTTGGTGTTTTTCATTAGGAATATTTATTTATGAATAAGTTAATTTCATTTATCAATATTTATATTTATAGTTTCTATCACTAATTTTTCAATTACATATCCTAAGACAATCGTAGGTAAAAATCTAACCATAGTAACTGTAATGTCCCTTACTTAGGGGCTCCTTTTTTCTCCTACAAAAGCTCTAAACAACTTTAATATCCCCTTTCAAACAGGGAATATATAAACACATAAAGCTCTGAACAAGATACAATTTTGTAGAATAGATTCACATATGCATAAACAAATCACAATATAATATCTCAATAGCAAATCAAAGATCTCATCACTTGTTCTTCTGGACGATTACACAATTGAGTCTCTGTTATACAAATAAAAGAATATTAAAATCTGATCTTAAAACCTTATCTTTTGCTAATCTAGAAGTGAAATCTGGATTCTGGAAGGTCTCTACTTTTCTGTGTCGACACACAGATGCCGTCATCGGTTGGTATCTCACCGACGTCGGTCACTGTTGGTCGGCTTTCTGTCGACGTCGATCTTCAGTCGACCGATGTCGGTCACTGGAAGCTCTTTGTCTGCTGAGGTCGGTGCCTGAGTGGATCTGTACGGACCTATACAGGCTTAGTACGGCTGCCAACTTGTCTGTTCTTAACCCCTGATAGCTGAACAACCTGATCTCAAGAATACACGATTCTAACACAGCAAATCTATATCTGTATAACTTATTGGATCAAAACTAAATTAAGAAATACCTGTAATACTGTGATAACTTCTGAGTGAAGTTATCTCTCAACCCTGGAATTCTATGATAACTTTTGGATGAAGCTATCTCTCAAATTTGTACCTCTGTGATAACTTCTGGATGAAGCTATCTCTCAATTTGGCAATAAATCAGCTGATATTTCATAGCCTCTAAATCGCACACAATGAAGAGTTGACGTTCTCCACTGCAATGGAATCCTGGAACCCTTGGCTCAGTCTTCACAGAAGAATTTCTTCAATTTTCAATAATCAATAATCTATGCATAATTCCAACTCTCTCCCATGAGAAACTCTTATACCCTTCCAAAGGTGTGCTTGCTAAAATTAGATTTCCTCAAATTAGAACTTGGGGTTCTAAAATTAGAATTCCTCAAATTAGAACTTGGGCTTCTTAAATTAGAACTTGGGTCTTAAAATTAGACCAATTAATTAATAATTAATAATCAATTAATGTCTAATTTAAAATTAGACCAAATAATTAATTAATTAATTAATAATTAATTAATATCTAATTTAAAATTAGACCAAATAATTAATATTTGATTAAATCAATCAAATATTAATATCTCCCTCAACATACGTCAGATCCTCGAACCGATCAAAGCTGGTGAATCAGGGAGTGATTCCGCACATGACCATACCAAAATAAAGGCGCTCCGCTGCATATCAAATATCACTAAAAAGTAGGAGCTCAGGCCAAATGTGTTCGAAAGAGCTCGAATGAAAACCAAATGTAGAAAATCCTATGAATCAAAGTCAAGCCAAGCTCCATTATGACCCCCTATCCATCCTATTAGCCTACGAAGGTCGCATAATAGGCTAATCATGAAGTCTGTCAATGTCCTCTGAAAAGGGGACATGACAATCCGCCCCTCCTGAAATTGCTTGTCCCCAAGCAATCTCAGAACAATGAACCACTCGATCCTCCTAGATCCCAAATGTAGTCATGATCTACACTGATGAAAATCAATGCAAACACCTGCAATATCATTAGTAGTATAACAAAGGGGAATCCAAAATCAAACTGACGGATGCAACTCAACCAATCTCTAAGATCACAAATACCATAGTCAAGAACACATGAGAAGCAAACTCTTGAAGTATGATAACCCAAGTAGAATGGACAACTCCAACTGCCAATTCCATCTATAAAAGATGGTGCCAATCCATCCCATAACTGATCCCTCTGTAAAGGTGGCACAACGAACAGTACCACACTATCATATGCATGAGGAGAATCAATCTGGAGACTCGACTCCACTGGTATCTCTAACTCATCAGAATTAGGTACTCCCAAAACCTGAACATGGGTGTCAGCATCAATAACATGCTCCTCAGCGACCCCTGTACGAATGTACTCACCACCAACCATCTCAATATATAAATGGACTGGGCCTGGTACCGATGAAGACCGTAAATGCTCCAACTCTGTAGTCACCTTAGCCAAATGAAACTGTGACTCCTTGAAAGCCAACTGCGTACTCTCAAGAATCTAAGAAGTCACCTCGAGCTGCTGAGTAAGCTCACTCACCTTATCTTCCTTGGCAAATAATGCATCATACGTTGTGCTGCCCCACTCTATAAGATAATCTCTATCGGTGACCAATTGCATATAGTCCTGTCTCAAAATCTGGATAGCCTCCCATAAAGAGTGGATCTCTGTCAAGGATAGATAACTACCTCCCTGCTCGATGCTAGTAGGAGAACCCCATCCATAAACTGCTAACAACTGACGAGCATCATCGAAATGTTTGCAAGCGGTAGCAATGTCTCGCTCACTAACTCGCAGCTGACTAGACACATGATGGCACTGGCTAGATTGTCTCCTACAATCCTCCATTGATGCATGGCCCAAAAGAGTAGACTCAAAATCACTGACCTCTGTAATACTACCATCCATACTCTGTGAATCAATTCCATAGCTCATATCAACATACGGAGTATCAACAACTGTAGCATCACTGTCTAACTCTTCCATACCGAAAGAAACTACCGGTGAAACTAAGTCCTCAAAACTGTCCACTGCATTCTCCTGGGTGTCATCTGCAATAATCAGATCCTGGGACTCTTCTACAATCTCTGCCATAGCTGAGAGATCATCAACCCTCAGTGCACTAACATCTGAGCACACCTCTACACTCTGAGTGCAAGCATCTAACTCATCCTCATCTTCACTATATCCTATCTCATAATCATAATAATTATGGGACATGCTGCTCTCTCATCTAAGTAATCTGTAGTGCTCTCTCCTCAGCTTGACAAAGCGATCAAAGGTCATCCTCTCTTGAACATGAGGAGGTAATAAGTCCCACTCATCATTTGCTGTCATATACCGCGTGGGTTTGTTTTTGGATGAAGGATATGAAAGAGATTCATTCAACCTCTTCAAACTGAGTTCCAACTTCCTCATATCATAGTCCCACCGACTCTGAGTATATGAAGTCATTATGATACTTTGCTGCTTCAATCTACCCAAACTACCCAACAGGATGGCAAGACATTAGCTCTGATACCACTGTAATGTCCCTTATTTAGGGGCTCCTTTTTTCTCCTACAAAAGCTCTGAACAACTGTAATATCCCCTTTCAAACAGGGAATATATAAACACATAAAGCTCTGAACAAGATACAATTTTGTAGAATAGATTCACATATGCATAAACAAATCACAATATAATATCTCAATATCAAATCAAAGATCTCATCACTTGTTCTTCTGGACGATTACACAATTGAGTCTCTGTTATACAAATAAAAGAATATTAAAATTTGATCTTAAAACCCTGGATTTTGCTAATCTGGAAGTGAAATCTGGATTCTGGAAGGTCTCTGCTTTTCTGTGTCGACACACAGACGCCGTCGTCGGTTGGTATCTCGCCGACGTCGGTCACTGTTGGTCGGCTTTCTACCGACGTCGATCTTCAGTCGACCAATGTCGGTCACTGGAAGCTCTTTGTCTGCCGAGGTCGGTGCCTGAGCGGATCTGTACGGACCTATACGGGCTTAGTACGGCCGCCAACCTGTCTATTCTTAACCCCTGATAGCTGAACAACCTGATCTCAAGAATATACGATTCTAACACAACAAATCTATATCTGTATAACTTATTGGATCAAAACTAAATTAAGAAATACCTGTAATACTGTGATAACTTCTGAGTGAAGTTATCTCTCAACCCTGGAATTCTATGATAACTTCTGGATGAAGCTATCTCTCAAATCTGTACCTCTGTGATAACTTTTGGATGAAGCTATCTCTCAATTTGGCAATAAATCAGCTGATATTTCACAGCCTCTAAATCGCACACAATGAAGAGTTGACGTTCTCCACTGCAATGGAATCCTGGAACCCTTGGCTCAGTCTTCACAGAAGAATTTCTTCAATTTTCAATAATCAATAATCTATGCATAATTCCAACTCTCTCCAATGAGAAACTCTTATACCCTTCCAAAGGTGTGCTTGCTAAAATTAGATTTCCTCAAATTAGAACTTGGGGTTCTAAAATTAGAATTCCTCAAATTAGAACTTGGGCTTCTTAAATTAGAACTTGGGTCTTAAAATTAGACCAATTAATTAATAATTAATAATCAATTAATGTCTAATTTAAAATTAGACCAAATAATTAATTAATTAATTAATAATTAATTAATATCTAATTTAAAATTAGACCAAATAATTAATATTTGATTAAATCAATCAAATATTAATATCTCCCTCAACATACGTCAGATCCTCGAACCAATCAAAGCTGGTGAATTAGGGAGTGATTCCGCACATGACCATACCAAAATAAAGGCGCTCCGTTGCATATCAAATATCCCTAAAAAGTAGGAGCTCAGGCCAAATGTGTCCGAAAGAGCCCGAATGAAAACCAAATGTAGAAAATCCTGTGAATCAAAGTCAAGCCAAGCTCCATTATGACCCCCTATCCATCCTATTAGCCTACGAAGGTTGCATAATAGGCTAATCATGAAGTCTGTCAATGTCCTCTGAAAAGGGGACATGACAGTAACTCGATATATTTACCTATAGAAATCGGTCATAATATCCCATAAAAATAAGTATCCCATAGAAATGGTAACATATAGAAACTGGGTAGACTAAATCATAGAAACAAGTAAAGTAACCCATTGAGATAGGATAAGTAACCCATATCAACTAGGTGCCACCTATAGTAAGAGTTGTGTATGCACAATTGATAGTTAGACGATAGCTTTGAGTAACTTATATTGTTTAAATATTATGACATTCTTAATTATAGGGAGAAAGGGGAATCAACTCTAGAGTATCTCATTATAATTCCACCTTCATTGGACCATCTCCCTTAAGTGGCTATAATAGAGGCATGTTTTATTTCTTCTTGATACTTATTCTTTGTTTAACTTCTATTTTAGTTCTATCAATTTGAATAAAGGTCTGCCTTCTCTATTGAAGAGATAACTAATAAAAATAAATTAGTAATAAGTGAGGTATATAAAAGTATAAAGAGTAGAAGGTTAAATCTATTGTCATGGTTTTTATAACTCTATAATTGCACTGCATAATACTTTCATTTTTATGGATTCATTGATGCAATAAACATGATTTGAATTAATATAATTGTAGTAGAGGAAGGTATTGTAACAAAAATCTAATCTAGGCAAGGTACACTCGAGAGGAATTTTGGTAACTATCCCATCTATTAGTTTAGTTTCCTTTTACACTTTATATATCCACTTTCAATTGAGTAGTCATAAAATATGTTATTTACATACATGTTTTATTCTTTGCATAAGAATTTTAATTCTAAAATATTCAATTACGTGTGTTAAGTTTTGAAACTAGATTATCATTTCAATTCCTTTGATTTCCCTTCTTACAATTTAATTTACACCATTTCAATTATTGTAATTTTATTTCTTCACAATTATTTCACACAAGTGTGTTTTTTTAAGGAAGTGTGTGTTATCCTTCTCATTATTTAACATAGTCAAGTTTTACATTTATAATGGAACCTCATTACAAAGTTATATGTCACTAGGATGACAATTAAATGAATAATCATATAGTCTATATGTTAAGTGGTTATCTCTTAGGGTATATCCTCATAGGTTGTAGGATAAATATTGAAACTAACATATACCAATATATTATATATTCTATAATTTTTTGGCACTGTTTCCATCGAAGGTGCCAAGTATTGAACTCTTGAAAAAAATGGAATAGATTTATTGAATTATAAATAAAATCTCCTCACCTTATAGTATAAATTTATTGTTTACTATAATAGTTTAATTTTAATAAAATAATAAGTAATTTACATTAATAGGAGAAAAAGTAGTGTTTTTTACTAATCCTATATAGGTTAGGACATAAATAATTAAAATATGATATTGATTAAGTGCATACAGTGTGAAAGGGAAAATCTAGGTAGATTATTTCCTAAGATATTAAATTATATGATAAGAAGAGAAGCTAAGATATCTCCTAAAATAATAAGTTATAGAAACATACCCATAGTTAATCCACACCAATCACCCTGATCTATTGTTATAAATAAATTTTTTACCCTAAGAAGGTCTAATCCGGCCTCCTTCGATTTGATGTAACATGGAAAAATCTCTCAAGTTATGGCTGACCTATGGGAGAGATGAGTCTCTAAATTTAAGGGGATACCTCCCTTGTACCACACCTAAAACTAACCACTAATTGACTTTATTTAAATTAACACTAACCTAACGTATGTGATGTACCAAGATTAACTCCATAAGACTACTTGAACTTGCACTATGAAAGGGAAATTTGTAAAACTGATATCAACACATAAAGTTATTCTAATAAAAGTGTTTCAACATGAAGTTAAGATGAATAGTAGGTCTGATCATAGACATTAGTACTCTTACACTTAAAGACATGCAAAACAACTAACTACACATCATGTGACCTATTAGAAGGCAAATTACTTGCACAAAAGCATGAAATAGTGAGATGAACATAAGGAGAGATAACTATCACTTAAGATTCAACCATAAACTACTTCACACACTTAAAAAAATTGATAACTTAAAAATAGCTTGAAATATTTTATTCAAATTAAAAATCATTATTCAAACTAGAAAGGCTTCACCATACCAAATGTGGATGCATTACAAGGCCAAAAGTGGCAGCTTATATAAAGAATTGAGGAAGAGAGAGGGGGGTGTAGAAAAGGGATATTTCCAAGTGTAAATATGAGATTTAAAAATAGGGATTTATGGAATATTCCAAATAGACTTAAAAATATTAGTGTCTCTCATCTAAAGATGTTCCATCCTCCAAGTGGTATAGGAGTTAGAATTCAACTTGACACCTTAATCATCTTCTTGAAAATTGCCCTTCCTTGTATAATAAGAGTGAAAAATGGGATTATTAAAAATAAATTCACCATGAATGACTTTATAACTTATAATTTTACACCTTACCTACATTTGAAAACTCCTATGATCTGACATTTCAGTAACAACTATTATTTATATGTATAGGTGTCTTGAAACTCCTTCATCTCTCATGCCTAGCCATGTCCAAGTGGATCAAAACTTGAATTTATATTCTCCAATGAATTTTATATCCATTAAAGTAATTAAAATTCCCTATTATACCTAAATCAATCCATTCTGGTTCATTGAACAACTCCTAGGCTCCATTTTGCTCTTCAAACTCTCACTAGGCCTCTTTTCCTTATAGCCCTAAAAACCTATAAAATTCCTTACGTAGGATATTTCAAAGATGTTAATAATAAAATAAGGGAATATTTTAGGATCCAACATGTATTTACAACTCAATACCAAATTTTAAGTCTTAAGAGTGAGTGTAAGCGTCTTTTTTCTACCTTTCACTCTCCTCATTTAGGCTTCCTTGCCTAAAAGCCTAATTTTCTGCTCCATATATCTACCACATGTGTGAAACCACCCAAAATCATTTTATTAACTTTAAATATCATATCTCCAACCTCCATGTCAAATTTGAGGCCCTAACACCCTATGGAAGTGTGAGAACCCTGAAATGGTCTTGCCACCTAGTCTCATTTTAGGTCTGTTTGAGACTACCTTGAAAAATGAGGTTTGTTTAATCACTTATAAAATGTATAATATGGATTTAAAATATTAAATACATCTTATGTTAATTATAAAAATAATTTTCAAGTGTCCAACCTTTTAAAACCCTTAAAACACCAAAAATATGTGAAAAATAGTGCATTTAATATAGTCTATACAAATACAAGTACAAAAATGTATACTTATAGAATATAATTGGATTAATAAACAATATAAAAGAGTATTTAGAATCATATCAGGTCATTTCATGTTATTTAAGGGCTCATTTCTCTCAACTAGTCACTAATAGGGTTTTATGAGGGTTTTAGGCATGTTTTGTTCTTAAGGATTATTCATAAAGAATAGATCCTCTTTATATATCCTAATTCCATAATATTATATTTAGGTGACCCATACATAACCTAAAAACACTGATGGGTCCCATTAAAAACCTTATGAGAGATCTGAGTGCAAGATGGAGTCTCTCGATTTACAAACAAGTCATTAGAGAGGGGTCTGAGCTCTTAATCCTTGTTCATGAAGGTGATGGACCTAAACCAAAAATTGATTCCATGAGATTTAATAATTATGACCTTGTTACCTCCTCTAAAAACCATTTATCTCCATGCATATGGTCAAAGGCCTCAACAAGAAAAATAAGATTGGTCTTGGATGATAGTTATACGTTAAAAGAGCTTGAGGTGGTTTCCAAGGCTTAAGTGCCACTTTTAATTATCATCCCCTATTTTTTATGACTATTGAATGTTTTTAATATGTATATGAACTTATTATAGATTTCATACTTCCAATTTTCCTTCAATTGGATATTCATATGGTATGTGTATGGTCTTAGGCTTGTTTGGCCTAAACAAGGCTTATCATAATTAGATTCACCTTTTTATATATCTGAGGGTTACATGGAGTTATGTTATCAATATGAAACCATTATAAATATATTTCCCACCCTTAAACTATTTTTTCCTTTATAACAAACAAGTATCCGTCATGACTAGGTAGGTAGGCCTATAGCCTACATTGGTTGTGTGGATAGGGTTTTAGAGAGCCTTATAAATAGTCAAATATAGTGAACCTCCTTCATGTAATTTTGGATTTTAATTATTCTTATAACCTATATATCACTTTACCCTAACTCCCATATCACTGACTATAGGTGACCTTTTTCTTCTCAAGCTTATAACCAACCTTCTTGCCTTGGCAACCTATAGGTTCTCATTAGCATGGTTTTAATGCATTTAAGGGTTTTAGGTATTTAAATTACACACATTTTAAAATATAAATAATTTCATATTTTATTGAGTGTGTAAATCCTCTTCAACTTGACTAAACGCTACATCTTCCCTAAACACAAAACTGTTTAAGACTACATTCTCAAGTATGACTGTAGGTGGTTATTAGAGAAGGGTTTGAGCATGGGGTCTTGAACTTGGTCTTATAACTCCATCATGGAAAATTTAAAGAATTAAAACTTTATTGTAATTTTACTTCCCCTATTTCACAATTTTTTTTGTCTCTTCATGATATTTTCATACATTTTCCTTCTTACTTTCATACATAGACCTGTGTAAGAGTATTAGGCTTGTAAACTTAGTCTTCTTAACTCTATCTTAATTTCAAAATGGTTTAGGTGAATTAAATGGTTTTTATCTTATATATTAATAGTATTTATTTATGTTATAACCAACTTATCTTGGCATGAACCAATTCTTTTATCCAAAAAGGACCTACAGGTTTGTAACTTATAGGTCTCTTTTCTTACTTGTTTAGACTTGCTAAGACAAAACTTTGAGTCTTTTTCTTATATATTATATTAAAATAATTTAAATTATCATTCCAATCTATCAATAATATTATATATTTTTGACCAAACATTTTACCACTTCAACTTGTCCATTCACATGTATAGACTGTGGATAAAGTCAGTTTATATGCAAGGTCTATGTCTGAGAATTGGGGCTTAGCACAAGTTTCATGTTCTTGATGATATAATGGTGTATATTAGGTTAAAATGGTTGTTTATAATCTTTATCACACTTATCCACTACTTATACATAATCCACATAGAACTTAGATCCCATGAATGTCCACCTATAGGTCTATAGACCTGTGGGTGGCTAGAACACATTTAAACCTTATTTGAGAGTAAAATTTGGTCTCATTTTTTTCTCATTACTTGGACTTCAAAAAATTTAAATATTAATAAATCATGATAAATTATTTTTTTATTACCACTTGGGTGAACATTGGTGGTTAGTCCTATAAAGAACCATTGACGAACTGTACTATGCTTTTTAAATTAAGAAATATGACATTTCTTGAAATATTATCAATAAGGAGCCATATTCATAGAGATAACATATGAATCATGGGAGAGTGAGGGTATTTTATATGAAAAATGGAGTAATTTAATGAAAGTGACATTCCTTCAAATCAACCAAACATTTGTAACATGGGTGACTAAAACACCTTACACTTGAGACACTTTTCATTTTGTTAAAGACACTAACCAAGGTTGAATTTATTTATGAAATACCATAAAATTGTTCATTTTATCCTATGAAATTAATACACAAAAAAATTCTTATCCATAAAATTTTGACATGAATAAACATGAGCAAAACCAGACCTTGCTTAAGTGGACAAGGCATAGTGACCTACTATCACTCTTAACAATTATTCATAAAGGAGAGGCCATGAATATTCAAACCAAGGCCACTATATTGAATTTAATTAGGACCCCTAATAATTTCCAAATTTTTAGCTCCCAAATTTCTTCCTCCTGGTTGTACCATGCATTTTATTTTTGCCTTTCTAAACTTTAAGAGGCAGTGATGGAGAAGAGAGAGTGTCTAATACATATGTATGACCTAAAAATTGATAAAAATCTTGAAAATAGAGTTTATAAGTCTAATATACCCTCTAAAACTATTTTTACCTAAAATTAGATCTCCTAAGACCATACAAGTGCCCAAAAGTGCTTATAAAAAGGTATTTTACTTAGTTTAGGCATTGAAACTATAATATTGTTAGTTTATGACCATCTATGAACCTTATATGACATATTTTAATTTCTTTACTTATTTAAATGTTTGAATTTGAATTTGGGACATACAACCCCTCAAAAATAGGTTAAAAGGTAACCAAAATGACATTTTAATACATAAAAACATGATAAAAGGTTAATACATGATATTATGACATTAAATACACAATAATAAGCATTTATAATAACTCCTAACCATGTAAAACCTTTTACCATACTTGAAAACACCAAGACCTTATGAATGACCCCTAAGATGAGACAGGTACACATGAGACCAAACCTTGGACAAGGCTAGATAATGACTTATGTGACATTATGGAGATCATTTATCACCATTTAAGACCATAACAAGACCATATATAAGTTTTGATAATCCCATGAAAATTTTCAATGTAGAGGGATTGACCCATTTTGACTTAAGGTCAAAATTTGGTTAATAAATTGGTGATTCATAGGGGTAACATGCCTTCAATGATAATGGATCAATGGCCCTATCCTCCCATTGGGAAATGGATTCACCCTTAAACTTGAAACTAAAATTATCATGCCTCTAAATAATTCAGACTCACTCCACACCACACAATAAGAAGCAAACACACTATACCAAAGGCATTTAGGGAAAACCAAACAAAAATCACACCAAAATAATGTGCTAAGAACTTATGGAAAAAAAACACATAACCTATTATATACAAACCTCAAAACATGTTTGAGGTGATGAAAATGTCCTCTTGATTCAATTAGGGTCACAAATAATGTTGTTAAATTCGTAATTATTCCATGAGAACAAATCACCATATGATGGATGTTTGTCAAAGAAAAATTTCTTGCGAAGGTGATCAAATGACTGACCACGCATGAAAGCTCTACTGGCTAAAATTTCTCCATTTGAGACTCCTTTTAATGGTCCCTTTAGCTCTCTTTGAGGCCTATTTGACATTATAGCCTACTTGGTCTCTTTCATGCTCATTTGATACTTCTTAATTTATTCTTTGGGAGTCATGTAACTTTTCCCAAATTCACCTTCAATTAAAATATGATCTGTTATGTGTTTTGAGGCATCAAAGTTACCTTACATCTACAAGTGCATTATCATATTGATGCCTATGTTACTTCTCACTCACATAAAATTTTACTTTGTCTTAATTTCATTCCACCAAGGCTTCCTTATGTTTGATAGGGACTTGACACTCTTATTATTATTATTATTTATTAGGTTCACCATTGACCCTAACACCAAGCTCATGTTTCATTTGAGGATGAGCAAGCCCATTTGCTTGTTCAAACTCTTAAATTATGGCATGGTACTACTAACATAGGTCATCACATTCCTCTTGACTATCATTTTTATGTATCTATTCCTCTTGTGTAGGTAAAAATTAATCTTCTTCTTCATTATCATGCTCTAACACACTTGGAAACTCATCATCACCATACATATATAGAAAATAGTTTCCCCATGCAACTTGTTAAAGGGCATCATCAAATTTTACCTTGAGAAACTCATCATCTTATTCATGTATGATATATGTACTAAGACCTATCTATTCAATGGGATTGCATGAAAAAAACCCATGTTGATTATCTCCCCACTCATCAAGATAGAGGTCATCTATGCCATCAAGAGGTGTCAAACATATTTGGTCATTAGGACAGCTTCCCTCATCATTGATAGTGAAATTCACATTTGATGTGTTAAGTACATATGGATCTACATGAAATTTAGCCAAAGGTTCAAACTTGATAAAGACCTTAGAACCATACCTAGTCATAAATTCCATGTAGGATTAATCTAAATTCAAGTACCCTCCAATCTTAGTATCGAAGTTCCTTAACAAGCAAAGGGAAAATTAAGGTGGCACATCTAAAACCACCACATCTTAGGAGATATAAAATGTAGGAAAATCATGGAAAGTGAGTTTAAAACCTTTGATAATGCCAATCATCTTGGTAGATGATCCATCTAACTATAACACCCCCTTGGAGTGTGACTCATACTTTAACTTCAACTTATCTACTACTTTTTTAGGCATGAATGATGTAATTTCTCTATTGTCAATCAAATAATTATGGATTAAGGAGTCTCTAATGATTATATAGAGGTAAAATTGAGGATGTTTATCCTTTCTTTGAATTTTGATTGTCTACCAATCCTTGGTTTTCAATTCATTTATCAAAACTACCCCTATTTCATTAGACTTCCTAGATGATCTTTTGAGCTTGGAGAGCTCACTTTGGAGTAGGTCTCTTTTTCTAAGGATGGATAATTGATCGGTGTCATTATTCCCTTCATTTAATCAACTCTCTGTTGATGTCATATTCAACCAAAGGTGTGTCTAAAGCTATATGCAACAAGAAGAATCTTAGCGATTTAGTAATTGATTGTAGGTATTTGTTTTTTGTTTTTGTTTTGGGGGATCTTTAATGTCTTAAGGACTTCTTGGTTAAAACCTTATTGGAATCAAACTATGAAAATCTACTAGAAGTAAACACACATTATAGAAATGAATTGTTAGAAATAAACACACTTCACAAAAATGAATTTTCTAGAAATAAACACACTTTTGCAAAATGAAATACATTGCTGAAAATGAACAAACTTTACAAAATTAAACACACAATTTAGAATTCTTTGAAAATGATTGCAAAGAAATGAGAACTTAATCTAGAACACCTGCAGGGACAAATATACAACAAATTTTAACTTAAGGAATTGAAAGCATTTATAAATTTAACAAATCTACCTATTTGCTTTTGAAAAAAAAATATAAATACCAACAAAAATGAAGATCCTAGTTCTTGGAGGAGTGGGTCCTTGCTCTGCCTAGAAACAGGATTGAACAACTTAATTCTCTCTCAAAATAGAAATGGCAATTTTATTGATAAAATGTTCTGCATTACAAAAATGTACTAGATCTGTATAGATCAATCTATATCTATCTTTATTCCTTTATTCTTCAATTATTACCATTATTCTTATATTCTTCTAGGTCTGTATATATATTCTTCTTCTTGTGGTGCATTGATGGCCATAATTGTTTCATGAATATGATGGAGCTGAATCATGCCTAGAATAGATGTTGAATTAAAATGTGGCTAGATGTACAACTGTGTGATAAGTGTCTTGGATCTGCAAGTATAAAAATTAGAAGTTTGCTCCTGATTAATAGGATCATTGATTTGACAGATCGCCAGCTATTTGGAATAGATATTTATCAGTTCTGGAACTTTAGAAGAGTTTTGAAACTAAAGGAAATTATTCCATGTCTAATCACAAAAGTTTTGGAGCCTATCTGCAAGAGTTCCAAAACTAATTCTGATAATTCTGGAACTAAATATAGAGTTCTAGAACTAAGTTTGAAAGTTTCAAAACTAATTTTGAAAATTTTATAACTAAATCTAAAAGTTCCAGAACTAAGTTTTAAAGTTCCAAAACTAAGTGACAAAACTTGTAATAGCATGGTGGAGTTCCAGAACTAAGCTATATTGATTCTAATGCTTCCAAAAACATGCAATCTACTTCATATTTATTCTTTAGCCTGATGATGACCTATTTTATTATAAAACTTGAATTTTCCAAAACACTTTGTTAGGAATTACAGAGCTTTTAAACGTTAGAATCACAATCAACAAAAGATGGACAATTACATCCTAACTCATATTAGATCAAATAAAAGTCACAAAATGTAGTCAAACTTAATAGAAAGAGAGAGTAAAATGAGGTCATTTATTATATATTTAATGGGAATATCCTAACCTCATCATTTCCCCCATACTTACTTGTTTGTAAGTCCCTTTACAAACTTTACTCTTCAAATTCAAGATTATATATTCAGCATTCCATTTGATTGCCTAGATCAAATGGTTGGAACTAAATATTTTAATGCTTTGATTCAGACATATTATACCCTACTCCTGCTTCTACTTTTCTCTTTTATTACTCAAATTGAGTGGGATCTTGAGGTTCTCTATTTTGCCAAGGAGATATGGGGGTGAGAAGTAGAGGTGGCCTTATCTGCATTCCTATCCATATGCGCCTGTGAGCTTCATTAATATGAGGAATTATTGTGCATAAAGATTTTGCCCTTTCAAGACTCTAGATCAAATTTAAAGGGGATATTCCTTCCCTTCTTTTCAATGAAACCAGGAGAAATTCCCATCTTTTCAAACATGCATCATAAATATTATCAAAATTTTCGTTTTCATAAGAGGTGAAGGCATTAATGATTTTATATAAATTGGCAAGATAAGGTTCCTTGAACCTTCTATCAAATGCATGGGATCTGAAATGTGCAGCAAAGGTGGATGGATTGCCATAATGAATTCTCATATGGAGACCAAATGAACTAGCCTTTAACATATGCTCTGACTCCATCTATTTCCATGCAATTTGATTTTGAAGAACAAAAACAAATGCATTAAGTTGGCTTTCCCCTACATACAAATTGATCATAAAACCTGAATTCTTTTTTAGCATGAAATTGCAAAGGTAAAATTCATAGAGAAGATTTTTTTATTCTACATTGGCTAAGGAATAGGCTACCAAGAAATTAGCTTCATCTTTTATTTCATGTGGAAGGCCACATGCTATCCTTGTCAACTGCCAGTGAATGAATTATTCCTCTAAAAACATACTATATGCAGGAGAAGATATTCTGCATGCAAGCAGTTTCTCACTCATCATGCAAACCATTTGTATTTTCACAAGATATTTATATTTATCTTTTTCCTCCTTGTAAATTTTTTCTTCCCATTCCTTCCTTACTTTCTTTTCTTCCTCCATTTTGCTTTTCAAGTCCTTATTGGATGTCTTGACTACACTAAGTTCTCTGCATGTATCATCCCATAACTACTTGAGTGGCAGATAAGTCAATTCAATCTATACAGAGACTGTTGACAAAATAGTTTGTATCCTAGAAATTTTATATTCTTCCTCTTTCTCCATTAGTTAACTTTTAATCTCTGCTAATTCCTCAGTCTTGGCTGTGAACTAGTTTGTTAATGATTTCAGGAGCATTTCTCTCTATTCTAATTTGAGTTTGAGGAAATCCAATTCCTCATCCTTTTCCTTGATAATGAGCTTTGCTCTAGACAAAAATAGAGCCTATTTAACCTACTAATTTTCTTCTTTTTCTAAAATTTCTTGGGGAGTTAAGCATTATTCTTCCACTAGAGGGGATTTCCCCTTCCTTTTCTAAGATGCATGTTCATCTTCTTTATGTGATGGTGTTGTTAACTCACCCATTTCTTGGAAAAATTGCTCCTCAAATCTTTCATCTTCTTTTTCTTTTTCTGTTTGGCTTGGTCTAGGAGGATTCATAGCTATGCTGCCCAAAATATCAGCAGCTTTAGTTTCCAACCCTTCTTGTTCTTCCATCTCCTCTAGAATTTCTTTAGAACTTTTATGACTTCTCCTTCTTTTAGGAGCCTCAAAATGTGCATAAATGGGTCTCCTCTTAGAGCTTCTTCTAATTTTCACCTCTTACTCAAGCCTAGTTGAACTGTCACTGTCAAAGGCAGGTATTAGTTCTCCTATAGCTTCTATAGAAGAAAGAATTTCTTGAGAAGGCACAGTAGGGTCTGCAGTTTTAGCTCTTCTTCTAGATCTTCTTTTTTTGGTATTTATTCTCTTCATAGTTCTTTCTTTTCCTCAATAGTGGTATCAATTTTCAAATGAATTAAAGGGGTAGGAGGAGTTGTTATTACTCTTCTAAAAATACCAGAGTTTTGCCTAAACTTGCCAAGAAATTTTTCTCACATTTCTTCCCCATTTTTCTTTGAAAGGAAATGGTGCTGGCATACTAAATGCACTAACCCATGATGTCTAATTGTTCCTACACCTCAAGAATACCTCTAGGCCATTATATGGATGGAGTCAAAAAGAAACCATGGAAGGTTTACTATATAGTCTAATTTTTTGGCTCCATATCTAAGGTATATGAAGATTTTCAGGACTTCTCTTCCTACTAACCCAAATTGCCCATCCTAGGTTAAATACTTAACTATCCAAAATGCTAGTTTGTCAAAGGGTTTGGACAAGCTGGCCCTTATGACTCTTTTGATGATTTTTTTGTGTTGTAAATATATTGGGGTTTGGATTCCCCCTCTTTTATCAGGGTTTCAACTAGGTCTTTTAATGTCCCTTTAACAAGGTTTGGGACATGCACCATTGGTACTCCAGATATCTCACTTATTATATTTATAGAAAAAAGAATGAAAACCTTCCTAATCTTTGTCCTTGTTATCTCTAAATTGATAACAAATTCTCTTACCAATTCATCATTATATTTGAAGAATTTCCTTAGAAAATCTAGCCATCCTACCTATTGAAAGATAGTTGCCACTTATTCATCTACAAGGAGTTAGGTATCAGCATCTGGTTCTGACTTCTTTTTAATCTCCATGATTCATTCTTCTTTAATCTTACACAAGTTAGCTGAAGAAATCTTCTCTTAGCAGTAGAACTTATGAATTTAGTTGTAGAACTAGCAAATTCAACTGTAGAACTATTGTACTTAGTTACAGAACTGATGAATTTAATTTGTTGTATCTCTCTTGAAGTTTTTCTATAGCTAATTTTTACTTTTTTGATTCAATAATAATTATTATTATTATTTATAACTATGCCACCAATTTATTCCATCAATATCCTTCTCATGATTTCTCACTTTTAATCATGATATACAATAGATGACTCATCATACTAATCTTTTCAATCAAGTCTAATCACACATGCGAACTTTCAATCTAACCTTTAACAAGTTAAAAACATAATTACCATCCTTAATGATGTAATCCATCTATCATGATGAATCATTATTCCTAAAAATGTGAAACAAAAAGGAAAATGGTTAGAAAATAGTTAGAAGTCCAAAGAAGTTTTTATTTTTAATTAGCCATTTAATTGAGAAGATCAACCACCATCACTAGTTTTCAATTGATCTTTGAGAGATTTATTTTATTTATTTATTTTTTGGGAAGAGAATACCATTACTAGTTTTCATTCTCTTCCCTTTATTATGGATCTATTCATCTAATTATTTGATCATTTTGGAAGAACTGGGTTCTTCCATATGATCAAATTCTTTATCTACTTCAATCTGCTTCAAGAATTCATCATTATTAGGAGGCTTCCTATAAAGTTTTATCTTGTGTCCATTGACCAAGAGCATTCTTCTATTGCCATCAATGGGAAGTAACTAGATAGAACCATTGTCAAATATCTACTCAATCTGATAAGGTCCCAACCATCTAGTTCTCAATTTGCCTTTGAATTGTTGGTACTTAGAATCAAACAATAATGCCCAGTCTCCTATTTTGAATTATCTTTCCTTGATATGTGAATCATGCCATTACTTCCTTTAATCTTGGATTATCTCTATCTGGTGAATTTCTTCCATTCTCAATTCATCCAACTCATTGAGTTGAAGGATTCTCTCCTTTTCAGCTACATATAATTCAATTCTCACCTTAGCTGTTATCCTCAATGTCTGTAGTTCAAACTCAATAGGCAACAAGGGCTTTTTCCCATAGACTAACTCATATGGTGAAAACCCTTTTTTGGTTTTCCAAGTATTGTAAGCCCAGATAGCTTCAGGTAGTCTCTTTACCGAATCTCTTCTTCCTGCTTCAACTATTTTAGTTAAGATGTTTTCTAATTATCTATTTGTTACTTCAACTTGTCCATTTGCTTATGGGTGATAGGGAGATGACTTCCTACGATTGATCTGTTAATACATTGTGAAAGCCTAAATTATATTAGACATAAATTGTGGTCCCTGGTCTAAAATTAAGCTTCATAGTGCTCCAAACTTTATCATAATTTTGTTCCAAAGAAATCAACAACTGCTTCTTCAGTGGCATTTTTTAAAGCCTACACTTCTACCCACTTTGTCACATAATCAGTACACATAATAATGTGCTCTTTTCCCTAGGAAGAAAGATTAAAAGGTCTAATAAAATCCAATTCCCATATCTCAAATGGTTCAATCACTACTTGATGTTGTAGAGGCATTTCATTAGTAAAGGTTAGTTATCCCATCCTTTGACAAGGATCACACCCCCTGATATATCTCTTCACATCTTTGTATAGAAATGGCCAATAGTAACCAGTGCGAAGTATCTTGTGAGCTATTCTTTTCACTAAATAGTGTTCTCCACTTGGTTCATCATGACATGTACAGAGGATGTCAAAGATTTCATCTTTTCTTACACACATGTGTAAAACCAAATTAGGACCACATTTAAATAGCATTCCATTTAACCATTTGAACTGTGCACTAATTTTGATTAACTTCTTTATTTGTTTTTAGTGAAAGAAAGAGGAAACTTCCCTGTTGCAAGATAATTTTCCATGTCAAAAAACCATGGTGAATCAACTGAAATAACAAACAATTATTCATCTAGAAAGTTGTCCTTGACTAGATCTTGCTCCCCTGTAGTGGTTAGTTTGACAAGAAATCAGCTACCACATTAGATTTACCTGGATTGTCCATAATGGTAATATCAAATTCTTGTAGAAGTAATAACCATCTAATTATTCCACCTCCAACCACTAGTTTTTTCATTAAATATCTAATTGCTGAGTGATTTGCATGTACAAATATTTTGTACCCTGTAATGTAATGTCTAAATTTATTAATTACATAGATCACAGATAGAAATTCTTTTTTAGTGGTAGTGTAATTTCTTTCAGTGGGAGTAAGATTTTTACTAAGATAGTAAATAGCATACATTTTTCCTTCATCTTTCTATCCCAAAACTGCACAAATAGAGTAATTTGAGGCATTAGTTTGGATGTGAAAAGGTTTCTCCCAATTAGGTCCTCTCAATATTGGGGCAATTACTAATTTCTCTTTAATTTTTTGAAAATCATGTTGACACTTTTCATCCCAAAGAAATTCACAGCCCTTGGTAAGAAACTTAAACATGGGGGCAATAATTTTACTAAAATCCTTGATAAATCACCTATAGTATCTAGCATGCCCTAAAAATGACTTGATATCTATGGGGGTTTGAGGAATAGGCAAGTTTGAAATAATCTTGATTTTGTTTTCATCAACCTAAATTCCTCTTTTTGAAATATGGTGTCCTAATACAATCCCTTCATCAACCATCATCAAACATTTCTCATGACTAAGAGACAAGTGATGTTGTTTACATCTTGTTAACTCTGTCCAAAATTTTCAAGGCATCATCAAATGTATCTCCATGCACTGTAGAGTCATCCATGTATACCTATACACAGTCATTTGTTAGGTCTGCAAAAATTGCTAATACAACTCTTTGAAAGGTTGCTGGAGCATTACATAGTCCAAATGGCAATACCCTGTAAGCAAAGGTACCCCATAGACAAGTAAATGTAGTTTTGTCCTGATCCTCAGTAGCAACTCTGATTTGATTGTATCCACTAAATCCATGCAAGAAGGAAAAGTATTGTTTACATGAAATGTTGTCTAAGACTTGATCTATGAATGATAAGGGAAAATAATCTCTTAGAGTGGCTTTGTTCAATTCCCTATAATCAACACAAATTCTCCATTTTCCATTCTTTTTAGGGATAATTACAAGAGGAGACACCCATTGGCTATTTGAGATAGGGTTGATAAAACCTACTTGTAATAATTTTTCAATTTCTTGTTTGACTATATCCCTTAAGTCTGGATTAATCCTTCTCTGAGGTTGCCTAACTAGTCTAATGTTTTTAGTATAAATGTGATGGGTATAGATACTTGGATGAATTCCCTTTATGTCTCTATAGTCCCAAGCAAAAGCTTTAGTATGATCCTTCAGAACATCAAAAAGTTTGGCTTCTTCATCATTCTTTAACTAGCTATTAATATTCAAAATTTTACTTGGTTGAATATCAACATGTTTGGTTCTTGTATATGATGAACTAATTTGTTGAAAGGGTTCCATTAAAGTATTTAGTGGACATGCATGTGGTAACAAACTATGATATGTAGCAACATCTCCAAAAGTTCCTTGAGATAGAATGCTAGACAAAGGATAGTAGAAAGAGTTATGATACTTATCTTATTATAGGTTGAACTCCTTGTTATTGTTGTTTTATATAAATTCTTCATCATCTCTTGATATCTGTAAAGTTGAAGCTACAAATCCTTCCTCTCCCTAAGAGAAATCTCATTCCTCTAGAGCAAAATTATCTTCATTTGCATGGAAGTGTTGTTGGTGTGGTTCCATAACTAACTATGATGGTTCAAAAACTAACTATGATGTTTCTAGAATAGATTTTGTAGGTTCCAAAACTAATCCTGTAAGTTCTAGAACTAATCATGACTGCTCTAATGACAATTGGTGTACATTCAATGGAGGATTAACCATATCTTCTATTTCCTGTACATGATCTTGCAATGTTATCATAGCCAAAGAAGATAGATTTTGATCATTAATATTAGGATTATCAACCCATAATTTCTCTTGATTATTAATAAAAGGTCATGCAGAAGGATATAATGAAATGTGCTTAGAATTCTTACCATTTGAAATAGTCATATCACCTGACCTACAATCAATTAAGGTAACAACTATAGCTAACCATGGTCTGCCAAAAATAATGGGATAACCAAGTGTTTTACCTTTTGGTTACAATATAAGGAAGTCAATTGCATATTCCCATGACTCCACCATTACTGCCACATCTTCAATAACTCCTAGTTTTGCTACAGACTGATCTGCCATCTACAATATGATGTTAGTAAGTTGTATGCCTATTAATGGTAATGTTTTTAATGTGTCAACTATCATTACTTTGATAGCTACTCCCAAATCAATTAAAATGTTATGTATATCTTTATTCCCTATAGAGATAGAAATAACAGGGCTTCCAAGATCTCCATATTTGGGAAGTAGGAGTTTTCCTGCTAATAAATCAGCAAGTTTCCCATCTACCTTAATAGTCTTGGGGTACTGATTTCTTCCAAGTTTTTTAAAACATAACAATTTGATTAACTTTTTCAATTATGAAATATCCTTGATTGCTTGTAATAATGGTTTTTCAATATTCAATCTTCTTAGTTCCTGCACTAATTTAGATTCCTTAATTTCTATGGCTTCTTTAAATCTTTCTGGAAATAGAATCTCAATAGAGTTTCTTTCTGGTTCTTTATATTTTTATTTTTCATCTTCCTTAGGTGCAACCAGACTAGGGGTTTTAGCTTCTTCTATCATCTCAGTGATTATAACAGGTGGATTGTTAACTATTTTGCCAGATCTAGTTTTAATGTCTTTATAATCCATTGCATTTAGATCAACTGATTCTTCTAGTTCTATTTTGTATACATGAGTTGTTTGTTTGTTTCTTGGGTTTGTTATTGGTTGTGCTAGCATTTGTGTTTGGACTACATTTTCAGCCTATGGATTTTATGTTGGAGATCCCATTACAGCTTGTTGGTTCTGATTTGGATATGTTTTCCCTTGCTCACAATTACTAGGGCCCTATCTAGGTTGTGGCCAAGCATAAGGATTTCCTTGACTAACCCAAGGTTGATGATGTCCCTGAGTATACCAAGATTGACTTGCCCAATCCTGAGGATGCCATGTTGGTTGAGGCACCCAAGGTGGTTGTCCCCAACTTTGTGGTACTATTTAAGCTGCCCATGGCATCATCTAAGGATTAGGAGTTGCTCTTGGTATAAACTACCCTTGGCTGGGTTGTCTAAACAAAATTCAATTCTTCTGTGGTGGATGATGTACTAGTTTGTTTGATCTGATTTTTTATGAGTGGAAGAAGAGAACAAGTGTGAGTATCATGTTCTTTAGATTCATAGATAATATATACTTCTATTTTATCCAAAGGACATTCCCTTATTGCATGCTTCTTCCTACATCTAAGACAATACATGGCTAATGGTTCATTTTTGGCATTTGCTTTAGCTTGCAATCCATCCATGGTGGAAGTTAATTTAACTAATATGTCTATTTTAAAGTTTTCCAATTCATCCATCAGTTTATTCATATTTGGATTCAAATTTTTAACCATTTTTCCCTTTCTAGGTCCACCCCTTGTCCTTGAATAGCTTCTATAAATTTCTATGATTTCATTCATTCTTAATTGAACAATGTTTCCACTGCTAATTAAGTCAAGGGTTTCCCTAGATTCATCATCTAGACCTTTGAGAAATATGGTTTTACTTAACTCTTCTTGAAGTAGAAATCCACATCTTTTACTCACAAAGAGGAATCTGTTTAAATAATCTTCTATATTTTCACCCTCTTCTTGTTTGATTTTGAAAAATTCTTCCTTTCAATTTCTTCCTCTACAATAATCTTGATATTTGTCTAGGAAGATAGTTTCCATTTGTTCCCAATTGGTAATAGAATTAGATGCTAATCCCATAAACCACCTCATTATTGCATCCTTTAGGGTAGATAGAAACAACTTGAGTTTTTGATTATCTGACTTGTAATCATAAGTATGCCATAGTACTTTAAACTCAAATAAAAACTGGTCAGGATCCTCAGATGGCATTCCTCAAATGTGGGCAAGTGTGTAAGTGAAATGTTATTCATATTGGTTTCATCATCCTCCAACTGAATGGGATAGGTAAAGGTTCTCTCAGGTTCTCTTCCAGCTTCTCGTGCCATCTCTCTAGTATTTTCTAGTCCCTTCTCCTAGTCAATGTGGTATGTGATCTACTTTGGGGATGGTGAAAAGTTAGGAGTAGGAGGTTGAATACTCAATTGAGAAATAAAACTTTCCCTTAGTGGATCTTGAGAAATAATCCTCCCCCCTAAAGTTCTACTTGCTTCTAGTGACTGATCCAAAAATTCCAAAGATGGCAACTCTGCTTCTTGTCTTGTGGGAGATAATGGTGTATCTAATTCTTGGTTAGCTTCCTTATTTAAACTAGAGGATGATGGAAATTCTTGTTCAAATGTTTTTGGGAGAAATCTACCCTTGGATTCTCTTGATCTACACATAAATTTTATGATAACTTAGGGGAGATTTCTTCAATTACTAAATGTATGATTGTTTCTCTTGTTGACACCTAATTAGAAAATTCCAACTAGTGGTCCCTGGCAACGGTGCCAAAAGTGATGGGTGTCATTATTCCCTTCATTTAATCAACTTTCTATTAATGTCATATTCAACCAAGGGTGTGTCTAAAGCTATATGAAACAAGAAGAATCTTAGTGATTTAGTAATTGATTGTAGGTATTTATATTTTTGTTTTGTTTTAGGGGATCTTTAATGTCGTAAGGACTTCTTGGTTAAAACCTTATTGGAATAAAACTATGAAAATCTGATAGAAGTAAACACACATTATAGAAATGAATTGTTGGAAATAAACACACTTTGCAGAAATGAATTTGCCAAAAATAAACATACTTTTACAGAATGAAATAGATTGTTGAAAATTAACAAACTTTATAGAATTAAACACACAATTTAGAATGCTTGGAAAATGATTGCAAAGATGCAGGGACAAATATACAACAAATTTTAACTTAAGGAATTGAAATCATTTATAACTTTAATAGATCTAACTATTTGCTTTTGAAAATAAAATATAAATACTAACAAAAATGAAGATCCTAGTTCTTGGAGGAGTGGGCCCGTGCTCTGCCTAGAAACAAGATTGAACAACTTAATTCTCTCTCAAAACAAAAATGGCTATTTTATTGATAAAATGTTTTGCATTACAAAAATGTACTAGATCTATATAGATCAATCTATATCTATCCTTATTTCTCTATTATTCAATTATTACCATTATTCCTATATTCTTCCAGGTATATATATATATATATATATATATATATATATATATATATATATATATATATTCTTGTGGTGCATTGATGGCCGTAACTCTTTCACAGATACAATGGAATTGAATCGTGCCTATAATAGATGCTAAATTTAAATGTGGCTAGATGCACAACTGTGTGATAAGTGTTTTGGATCTACAAATATGGAAATAAAAATTCTACTCCTAATTAATAGGATCATTGATTTGACAAATCGCCAGCCATTTAGAATAGATATTTATCAATTCTAGAATGTTAGAAGAGTTTCAAAACTAAAGGAAATCATTCCATGTCTAACTGTGAAAGTTTTGGATCTTATCTGCAGGAGTTTTGGAACTAATTATGATAATTTTGGAACTAAATATAGAGTTCTGGAACTAAGTCTGAAAGTTTCAAAACTAAGTTTGAAAATTTTAGAACTAAATCTGAAAGTTCTAGAACTAAGTTTGAAAGTTCTAAAACTAAGTGACAGAACTTGTAATAGCGTGGTAGAGTTCTAGAACTAAGCTGTATTGATTCCAATGCTTCCAAAAACATGCAATCCGCTTCATATTTGTTCTTCAACCTAATGATGACCTATTTTATTACAAAACTTGAATTTCCCAAAACACTTTGTTAGGAATTACAGAGCTTTTAAACGTTAGAATCACAATCAACAAAAGATGGACAATTACATCCTAACTCATATCAGATCAAATAAAAGTCACAAAATGTAGTCAAACTTAATAGAAAGAGAGAGTAAAATGAGGTCATTTATTGTACATTTAACAGGCATATCCTAGCCTCATCAATAATGTTTCCCACATTAGTATGCTTACATTAATCTTATTCATCTACTCTAAAATATTCATAGGAGAGCTACCAACTTTGTCATGTCTTTTAGGAGCTATAACACTACTACTAGCTTGTGTAACTTCATGCATAGGAGAAGGCATAGAAGGAGATTTAGCATTCTAAGTTTTCTAATTTACCTAAGCCATAGTGTCTGAATTTTTCATACCTAATCCTTGAGGTGTTTGAGCTTTCATGTATACCACCACTTTCCCCTTGGACTTCTTCAACCGCTCTTTTCTTTAAACTTGTATTTGTATCTATAGTGTTTTATCCAATGTTGAGGTTACCTTGGTACTTGAAAAAACATGAGTCTTATTGAATGTAATTAATCAAGGAAACATTTGATTTTTCATCTCCTCTAATGTTTTCTCCTCCACTAGGCATCTCCTCTTGAGTCATGGAAGTCATTGTTCCCCATTGAGCCATATAGGCTTGATTCAATGCATAATTAGCATAAGCGGAAGAGTCACAAGGCTGGTCCCATGAATTCTTCTCTCCATTTTCTTACAATGTTGTTTTAAATAGGCATAATTGATTTGAAAGTAGAATGAACCTTTTGATTTTGTCCACTATGTTGCCTCGCTTGATGTAACTACCTTTATCCTTGGTATTGACTTTGAAAATGTTGTATAAGAGCTTGATAATATTGGTAGAGTTGGTAAGGACCTTGAAAATACATCCATTCCTATTGTTTATGTTCTCTCATAAGTGTTTGAACATTTTCTCTATGATTCTTGATCATATGTTCTTCCTTTATCTTGCTTGGCTGATTAGGGTCAACATGCTTATGCTTGGGTGTCAGAATAGGAGCAATGGTGGGCATAGGAGTTTTCACATCAAGAAACAAAGGCATGTGAGGTATATGATCTATCTTTCCATTTTTAATACTTCAATTCTCAGCCCTTATAGTAGTCTCATAAGCATTAGGCAAAGTATCCCCTCCCATGGATTGAATCATCATAGATATGTCACTATTGAAAGCTTTAAGTTAATAAAGAAAAACATGATGGGTAGTAGGACTTACTAATATTTGAATCCCATCCCAAGTCATTTATAATATTTTGTTGAAATATTGAATTGCCTCTTAAGGTGATCTCTTTATTATAGTCAATTTCTCGATCAAAGATAAGTGATCAGATTTGTCTTTAAATATCCTTCTCAAGGCATCACCCAATTCATCCCATGTAGTGACATATTTGGGAGCCAAAGTTCCATACCAATAAAGTTAAGTTACTTTGAAATAAATATCTAATAATCTAATGTTAATTTCCTCCTCAGTGATGTTATGTATATTACAAAAAATGGCAATCTTTCTTATGTGTTCAATAGGAGTAGTGGCATCTTCTCCCATTTATGAAGGCACACTTTTGAGGGCTGACATAAGAATTCAATTATAATGAGAAAGTGATAAATTAATATGTCTATTGAAAGCAAAAAAATTTAGGCTCCTTGGATCTACCGTTGTGTAAATTGGACATAAGAAAAGTATCTTAGTAGGTAAGTGAGCAGCCAAAGATTTCTTGGAGTATGGATGGGTGTTATAAAACCTATTTGATCTAAGACAATAATAAGGTAACTCTAAAAATTCAAATGGAATTACTTTAGTATAATATGTTGTATTTACTTTAGGCATGAAAATGAAACACTAGTCTGCAACCAAGAGCCAATTTTTGTTGGAGTCATTAGATACTGCATGAAGGAAGCTTTACAACTTCAAATTTATCAAGGCCATCATCTAATTTTGACAACTTATTAGAATATGAGGTCCCACTAGGTTTTCCAAAATTGTTAGAAATTAAATTTTCACCTTAAGGAGGTCTACTCTAGCCTCCTTCAATTTGATATAACATGGAACATCTCTCAAGTTGTTGGTGATCTATGAGAGAGATGAGTCTCTATATTAAATGGGTTAACTCCATTGCACCACACCTAAAACTAACCACTAATATAATTGATCTTAAATAAAATGGATATAGGGTATTAACACTAAACTAAAAGAGGTGATGTACCAAGATTAACTCTAGAATATTACTTGAACTTAAACTATGAAAGGTAAATTTGAAAAATTGATCTCAACACCCAACGTTATTATAACAAAAGTGTTTCAACATAAAGGTAAGATGCAAAGTATTTATCAAGGTAGATTAATAGTACATTTGATCATAGAAATTATTACTCTTATTTACACTTAAGACACACAAAACAACTAACTACACATCATGTGACCTGCTAGAAGGCATATTACTTACACAAAGCATGAAGTGAGATGACCATAAGGAGAGATAAATATCACTTGCCATTAAACCATAAAATAATTCACACACTTAAACATGAAGTTGAGAACTTAAAATAAAATTTAAATATTTTATTCAGAGTAAAAATCAACATTCAAACTATTAGCACTTTTCCATACTAGATGTAGATGCCTTACAAGGCTAAAAGTTGAAGCGTATATAGAGAATTGAGGAAGAGAGAGAAGGGGGCAGATTTATGGAAAATTCCAAATAAAATTCTAAATCCATGTGTCTCTCCTTTAAAGATGCTCCATCCTCCAAGTGTCACAAGAGTTACAATTCAACTTGACACCTTGATCATCTTGTTGAAAAATACCCTTATTTGCATAAGAAGAGTGATAAATGGGATTATAAATAATAAATTCAAAATTAATGAATTAAAACATTCTCGTTTGACACCTTAAATGCATTTTAAAACTCCTTTGGTCTGATATTTTAGTAGCAACTATCATTCATATGCCTAGGTGTCTTGAAACTCCTTCATCTCCCACGCTGAGACTTGTCCAAGTGGCTAAAGACATGAGTTAATATTATATAATGCATTATATCTCAATAAAAGGAATTAAAATACCTTATCAAACCTTAAGCAATCTATTTTGGTTCTTGAAACAACTCGAAGACTCCATTTTGCTCTTCAAACTCTCATTAGACCTCTTTTCCTTATATCCCTAAAAACATTTAAACCTCCTTGTGTTGGAAAATTTAAAAATAATAATGTGAAAAAAAGGGAATATTTGAGGACCTAGTATGCATTTACAACTCTATTCCAATTTTTAGGTCCTGAGAGAGTGGAAGTGTCTTTTTCTACCTTTCTCTCTCCTCAATTAGGCTTCCTTACCTAGAAGCCTGATTTTCTACTCCATATATCTCACATAGGTGTGAAACCACAAAAAATCATTTTATTAAATTTTATATCATATCTCCAACCTCCATGTCAAATTTGAGGCCTTGAGACCCTGTGGAAGTGTGAGAACCATGAAATGGTCTTGTCACCTAGTCTCATTTTATGCTTGTTTGAGATTGCCTTTAAAAATGAGCTTTGTTTGATCCCTTTCAGAATGTATAGTACCAATTTTTGGTCTTTAAAATATTAAATAAATCTTAGGTAACATCCCCCAATAATTTTAGAGTGTCCAACCATTGAAAACCCTATAAAACACCAAAAATCCTTGTGAAATAGTGCATTTAATGTAGTTTATACAACAATAAGTACAATAAATGTACAATTTGAGAATATAATGTGAGTCATAAAAAATATCCAAGAGGTTTTAGGATAAAATTATGTTATTTCATGTTATTTAGAGTCTCATTTCTCTCAACTAGTCATTACTAGGGGTTTAGGAGGGTTTTAGGCATGTTTTATTGTTAGGGATTTTTCATAAAGAACAAATCCTCTTTCTATCCCATAATACCACAATATTATAGTGAGAGGACCCCTACACCATCTAAAAACACCATTGGGTCCCATATGAAACATTATGAGAGATCTAAGTGGAAGATGGTGTCTCTCAGATTGCAAGTAAGTTATTAGAAAGGGGTATGAGCTCTTAAGCCTTGTTCATGAAGGTGATGGACTTAAACTAAAAAATAATACCATTATATTTAAGTATGGGTACCTTTTTATGTCCTATAAAATCTATTTATATCCTTGTATAGGGCATGGCATCACCAAGCAAGAGAAGACTGGTATTGGATGACTCTCATGCATTAAGAAAGCTTGAGGTGGTTTCCAAAGCTTAAGTGCCACTTTTATTTATTCTCCTCTATTTGTGAAAAATATTGAATGTCTATACTATGTATATGAAATTCTTATAACTTTTATAATTCTAATTTACCTTCAACTAGATACCCTTTCTATGAATGTTCATAGGGCTTGTGTATGTTCTTAGGCTTGTTTGGACTAAACAGGGCTTATTATCATTAAATTCACCTTTTAATGGGTTTTAGGGTTACATGGAGTTATTTTATCACTATGAAACCATTATAAATCTATTTACCTTCCTTATACCATTTTATCCTTCAAAATAAATAAGTATCCCTCATGACTAGGTAGGCAAGCCTACAACTTGGATTGGCTATGTAGACATGATTTTAGAGATCCTTATATATGGTGAACTATATTTAACCTCCTTTAGGTCATTTAGGATTTGAATTATTCTTATAACCTATCTATAAATTCACCCCAACTCCCATATTATTGAATTTAGGTGACCCTTTTCTTCTAAAGCTTATAACCAACCTTCTTGCCTAGGCAACCTATAGGTGCTCATTAGGATGGTTTGACTATATTATGGGATTTATGTCTTTAAATTCCACACCATTTAACATATCAAGACTTTTTTATGTTTTTTAGTTTGTAAATTCTCATCAACTTGTCTAAATAATGTATATTCCCTAAACATAAAACTGTTGAAGACTACCTTCTTAAGTATGACTATAGGTGGTTTTAGAGAAGGGCTTAAGTATGAGGTCTTGAACTTGGTATTATCACTCCATCATGTCACTTTGGAAGATTTTAAACCTCATTAAAATTTCACTTCCCCTATTTCACAAGGTTCATTATCTCTTTATGATATTTTCAGACCTTTGCCTTCTTATTTCCATATGCAGACCTGTGGAGGAGTATTAGGCTTGTGAACTCAATCTTATTAAATCTCTATTAACTTAAAAATGGTTTGTGTGACTTAAATGGTTTTTATATTATCTATTAATAATATTTATTCATGTTCTAACCAACTTATCTTGTCATAATCCAATGCTTTTATCCAAAAAGGACCTACATGTCTGTAGCCTGGATGTCTCTTTTCTTACTTATTTAGACTTGATACGATAGACATTTGAGTCATTTGATTAGATATTGTATTAAATCCTATAAATTATTATTCCACTCTCTCAATAATCTCATATATTTATATCCAAACATTGTACCACTTCAAATTGTCCATTCACATGTATGGACTCTGTATATAGTCAGTTTATATGCAAGGTCTATGTATGAGAGTTGGGGATTAACACAAGGTTCATGTTCTTGATGATTTAATTTTATCTATTATGGTCATATGGTTGTTTATAAGTCTATATCAAACTTCTCCACTACTTATACCTATTCTATATAGAACTTAGATCCCATGAATGTCCACCTATAGGTCTGCAGACCTGTGGGTGGCTAAAACACATTTCAACCTTATTTGAGAGTAAAATTTTATCTCATTTATAATTAATTAGAATTAAAATATTTTCAATAATACTCTCTTATTTCCACTTGGTCCAACATTGGTGGTTAGGCCTATAGAGAGCCATTGATGAACTGTATTATGCTTCTTAGAGTAAGAAATATGACATTTCTTGAAATAATATCAACAAAGAACCATATTTAGAGAGATAAAATATGAATAATGGTAGAGTGAGGGTATTTTATATTAAAAATTGAGTACTTGAAACCTCTAAAAGTGGCAGTCCTTCAAAACAACTAAACACTTATAGTAGGGGTGATAAAACACCTTACACTTGAGACACTTTTACTCTTGTTAAAGACACAAACCAAGGTTAAATTTCTTGATGAAAATACTATGAAATAGTCATTTTATACTCTTAAATCACTCCACAAAACCACTCTTCTCCATCAAATTATGACATGAATAAACAGGAGCAAAACTACACCCTTCTTGAATAGACAAGGCCTAGTGACTTGTTGTCACTCTTAATAATTGTTCATAAAGTATGGGGCATGAATACAAAAACCAATTCCACTAAGTTGAATTTCATTAGGTCCTATAATAATCTCCAAATTTTTAGCTCCCAAATTTCTCTCACCTGGTTGTACCATGTATTTGAATTTTGCATTTCTGAGATTGTGAAGGCAACAATGGAAGAGAGAGAGTGCATACTACACTTTTATGATCTAAAACTTTAATAAAAATATTTAAATTGACTTTTATAATTCCAATAAACCCTATAAAATATGAGAAAAACTACACCCTTCTTGAATAGACAAGGCATAGTGACATGTTGTCACTCTTAATAATTGTTCATAAAGTATGGGACATGAATATAAAAACCAATTCCACTAAGTTTAATTTAATTATGTCTTATAACAATCTCCAAATTTTTAGCTCCCAAATTTCTCTCTCCTAGTTGTACCATGTATTTGAATTTTGCATTTCTAAGATTGTGAAGGCAATGATGGAGGAGAGAGAGTGTCTACTACATTTTTATGATCTAAAACTTTAATAAAAATATTTAAATTGACTTTTATAATTCCAATAAACCCTATAAAACCATTTTTCACCTCCAAGTAGATATCATAAGACTGTATAAGCACCTAAAAGTGCATATAAAGGGGCATTTTTCTTAGTTTAGGTGTTGTAACTAAAATATTGATAGTATCTATCCATATCTAAACCTTATCTAACATTAGGTATTTTTTAAAACTTCTTTAAATGTTTTCCTTTGAAGGTGGTATGTACAACTCCTAAAAAAAGGCCAAAAGGTGACCAAAATGACATTTTATCACATAAGAACATGATAAAAGTTTACTACATGATATTATGACCTCAAATACAAATTAATAACATTTTATAATGAATATAAATCATTTCAAACCTTTTAACATACTAGACAATACCAAGACCTTATGAATGACCCCTAATACTAGACAAGTACACATGAAACCATACATTAGACAAGGCTAGACAATGACTAATGTGACCATATGGACACCATTTAGGAAATTTTAAGACCATAAAAATACCATAAACAATTTTTGATAATCCCATGAAAATTTTCAATCTAGAGGGGTTGACCCATTTTGACTTGGGGTCAAAATTTGGTCAACAGTTGTATTAGAAAAGTAAAAAACAAAGAGGTTTTTATCCAAATTATTAGATAAATATAAGGCTAAGGAAAAAGAAAATCCCAATACTCATTAAAAATATCCTCAAATTTTTTTATAGATAACCAATATTTATTATGAGTCTATTATTCAATTCTCCCAATCCTCACCTAAACTCCTCTCTGAAAGAGTGTATCAATCCCTTTTAGCTTCAAACAAAAACTTTAAATGTGTAGTTCTAACTAAAATAATTAAACAAAATGAGTAATATAACCTATTTTTAAATTTAAAAAATAGTTTACACAAGATTCCACACCACCACCCCCATCAAAAATATTTTATTCTCCCATTAAAAAACCAAATACTATCATTTATTACTCACTGTGGGCCAAGATGATTGATAGAGAGTTCAAATAGTGGGTTGTAAAAGTCATTTGGAAATAATTGGTTTGATTAATCATGGTAAAAGTTGAAGGATATAACCATGTCAGTGAAGCCATAGCGTTTAGATTTCCTATCAACACCCCCAAGGGTAATGCACCAATGAAGAATATTCTCATTTATACTTTTCATAGCTTTAGAGTAATGATAAGCGAGGATCCTAATACATTCATTTTTTAGTTCAAGATTATGTTTCATAGTTATAATTACAATAAGGATTCCCAAACACTAAAACTATTTCCATCCACCCTTAAGGATTCATCCCTCTGATGATTTATGGGATTAGGTAAAACTTTAATCACTGACTAGAGTGATATGAAGGAGATATTTATCTAAAAGTACTAGGATTCCTATAGAGGAACATATTATATAGGGGATCACATATTTTATATGTAAAAATAATAATAGGAACCACTAGAAGAGTGTATGGAGATAATTTTATTTAGTCTACAAAAATATAAGCAAAACAAGCTAGACAAAGCATCCATCAATATGATATTCTTGAAGCACATTAATGAGGAAGATTTAGAAGATCTTGATCTTATCTTTAGGAAGGATGTCTCAAAAATATCATTTGATTACATTTCCTACCTATATATAAATTACTCAAGGTATGCAATGAAGAATAATCAAAACAACAAATCACTATCATAATCATCCTCAAAATGCACAAATGGAGTCTCAAGGATGGAAGTTACAAGTTTAGTGCATGACATGATAAAATACGTCACCAATAACTTGGACACATAGCTACAAACACTACATATATGATGAAAATAGGAAGAGATAAAAATATTTCACATTCTACTAAACTGATTATTAGAGGAAGAAATAGGACTACAAGTGTCAAACCACTTGGGTGAATGTAGCTAGCATAACACATAAGAGTCCTAAAATACTTAAACTCCATGTGATTGGACGTGAAGTATATCAAGTTTTCTACATGGTAAAATGTAGATCATGGTCTAATAGATAACAAAATCCAAGTATACCACCATCTTATTCAGTCTTTAATTCCTAATTTGCATATAATACTCCTAATAATGTATATGGACCAAATCCTTGGAATCTAGTTCCTCCTAAAAAATTAAAGTGGTTACAATAAATTATATAATATCAAATGTATTAAAAATAGTTACAAAACAAAAATTGGTCACAACAAAACCCTCAACATAAAAACAATTGGTAGTTGTCACAAATTTGGTTGAAACTAAAATTTCAATCACAGGCTGAGTGGAAACTGCTCCCAAACCAATATTGGAAGTCACAAAACCAAAAATAGTCCTACAATCCATGGAAATAAAAATGGAGGGGAAATATATATTCATGGGCTACTATGACCTAAAACTATCCCATCTAAATAGACTTGGACTTGAATAAGTTCAATTAAATAGATCTTATGATACTTGAACTCTTGAGCAATGACTAATGAATTCTATATATCTAGTATAGGGTTACCTACAATGTAAATCTCAAGAGGAAATGGTTCAAAAGACTAATACTATAACATAAGTATGTATCATTAATTAGACCTCAATTGAAAGTAATGTGGTTATAAGTAATGGTTGAAATGATGCAAGTAAGTTAAATGGTTGTAAGTGTTCAAGTAAAGTAAATTAAACTAAAGTGAAGAGTTAGAATTATTGTAATTGGGTAAGGTGAAATGGTCAACTAAATGGGAGTCTATGTAACCTAAAGTGTTTATGGAAAGTTTAGGCAATCCTATAGCCACACCAAATTCATCGGTATTGAGAAAAAATAGACAAGGATACATGCACATTCATTCACTAAAAAATAAGTAACATCTAATATACTAAGTAATAAACAAAAGAATATAAGGTGAGAAATACTTGGGTGGACTCATCGATGCTTCAATCTCTCCCTTGGCTAAAGTCGATATTTTTAATAGATTTTGTAGGTTGATAACCTCAAATGGTTGGATGAAGACCTGAGATATCCTCAACTATAAAATCTTAATGAGTCCTCTTATTTAGCTTCAAAGACACCATAAGATAAGACTCCTCAATATAATATTATACACCAAAAACTCTCCCAAAATTACTTAGGCTAGAAGTACATATGAAATAAAGGTGAATAAAGTGTATATGATATGTTTAAAATGGAATATGACACCTATATATATTTATAAAATTACCAAAACTAACCCTAACCTATAAATTAATGGTATCTTCCTAGCCAATATAGTTAGAAAGTGTTGGTTGGTATAGTATGGTATCATCTAGGTTGATATACTTCAAATATCAAAAAACACACACATAATTGTTCAGGCTTGTCAGTATAGTAAAATAAGGGAGAAAGTCACTAAATAAATGGTATCATTTAGACTAATGCTTTAGGATATAGGGAATCTATAATAACTAGACAAGATAAGATGGAAGAGATAAATGGAAAGATACATAGAGGATATTAGACTAATATTAGTAATTGTGTAATCATGATATACTATCATACACCATGAGCCTTTCCCATTGCATTCATGGTGTATCCTTTAAGGAGTGTACTCAGGGATATTGATGCGTTGACAAGTCACTCCAAAAGAAAGCATCAATAAAAGATAAATTTAATAATATTATGTATACATATGCACCACCTGAAGCTTATCACCAATCACAATAGTTTAACTTGGTATGGTTCTTCAGGAAAGAAACATTTCAAAAAAAAATAGCATAACTAAAATGTTGAAACAAATAAAAGTATATGAAATTAAATAAAATTAAAATACATACCTTTACAAACCTTGTTGATCATAGACAAGGTTAAATGTGTCTCAAGTTATGGAAGATGCCCAATAGACAGAAAGAGAAGTAGACTTGAAAAATAAGATAACATTCCTAATTTTTATAAAAATATTCTATTATCACCTAAAAATTATCTATCTCACCAAGATGCTAAGGATTCTTTCACTTCATGAAAAAGACATAGGGACAAATATATTTGTAAAAAATATAATCTAAATAATAAAATCTCTCGATAAATAACTAAAAGCTATAAAATTTGAATTTTTTACTATAAATAGGTGAAAAACTATTCATTTGCACATTTTATATTTTTGGAAATTGGATCTATGACCATCCAAATATATCACTATGAGAGACCATGGCTTGCAGATGAGGATTTGGATGTGCTAGTGGATGTATTGTAGTTTTGGCTAGAGTAGTACAAGTATGTACTACATTAATTTTTTTTTTAATTTTTGGAATAAAATGAATTAGATTAGGAAATCTATGAATCAAGGAAAATTGTGTAACATAATTTTCTCCAATAGAAACCAAAAAAAAGATAAAAATAGTTATAATAATGGGTAGATGACAAAAAGTTACACTTAGGCCCAAGGGAATTTATTGTGGCCAAAGAATGAAATCGGTGTGTTCATTAAACTATATTGGCCAAGCAAATGTAGTTTGTAAATGGGGTAAAATTTTTATATCCAATGTTTTAAGGTTTGGTCGATGTAGTTAGGTGAATACCTACCCATGTTCTATGTCATGGCTAATATAGTAGGAATATTATCCAATTGGTTGATATTTTCATGTGTGGCTTATGCAGTTATGAAATTAGGATGGATGATGCAGTTTTATAAAAGGCCTATATAATAAAAAATGGTTAGCATTATAGACATGTAAAATTTTCCACCAATGGCTTCATACGAAACTTTAGACTGATTCTTACCAACCTTTTCAAATCAAACCTAATAATCACTAAATGTCTCAAATTTGGCTTCATAATATGCAATTTTGCCTATAGACCAATTAAATAGGGCAAATATATACATCAATTAATTCAAATCTTTCAAAATTCTAAAATGCCTAAATAAAATTAATTAACATGTAAAACATAATAAAATGCCTAATTGAATCAACCATGATAAATTAAATGAATTATCAAAAAGGAAATTTAAAAATTAAAGAATATCCTAGGAATTCATAATTACCTTTTTGTGAGTTGTCAAATATCCTAAAATATCTCAAAATGCCTATTTATTGCTAATAATGACCATTCTACATATCTTAACTCTACTAGAGTTAATTAACTCACAAAAGTTAGGTTTTAACCCATTCCAAGATCTAACTACACTCTAATTCACCTTGGATTGGGTTTAGTTGCTAATCTTATAAATGGAATCCATTGCCTATGGAATTAAAGGGAGAGCTTGAGCATAGTAAAGTTATAATGCTAGTTTTATAGCAAGATTACATGAAAATAGTTTTATGATTTGAAAATCATAATCCAAGCCATCAAGCTACATCAAGCAAGCATGTGCCAAACAATGGTGCCAAGGAGAAAAGGAGCCACATAACTCCATTTGCCAAAGATTTATTAAGAACAAGCCAAGCAAGCCAAATGAACACATCATTTGGAGCATTCAAGAAAGGTAAGAAATTTATAAGTTATGTACATTTTAATTGAGATTTGTCATCTATCATTTGTTCACTAAACTTCCCCTATGATTTAGGCATGAAGGTGTTATGCTTGTTAGTGTGTTTTTAAAATAATACTTGATCTAACCTTCCCTCCATCATCAAATTATTAGCATCACAAATGACATGCTTGGTGGGACATTGAGCAACCCATGTAGTAAGGAGATGAATATATAACTCAAAAATTAAAAAAATAATGCTTGAATGTCATCAAAATTGCATTTTGTCTTTATTTTTACCATATTTTTAATCTTTTAATTAACTCAGATCTACACAGAGACCAATATCAATCAAGCCTAACTATCATTGGTTCTTCATGACCATCATTGATTCAACCCAACTAAGATTGGTTATGTGTGACCTTCATCGATCAGTACGCAGGGTAAAACATGGTTTACAAAGATTACATTTTGAGTCTTTTTATTACTCCTAATTATGATTTCTTAGTTTTTTTTTAGATTTTAAACTCTCTATCTAATCCCAGTGTTGTAGGTTTCAAGACATTTTTATCAACTTTTGAGCTAACCTAACATTTTGCTTACACTTTGTCTTTGTCGTCAGGTTCACAGGTGATTGACATCTATATTAGTCAACTAGTATTGGTATTTTACTACTGTCATCGGTTCTCTTTGAGATTGACCAACATTAGTTGCCTTAGAACTGACATTGGTCAGTTTTGATCGACCATGGTCATTATGTTTTCAAAAATAAAAACCTAAGAGATACTTTTTGAAAGTTCATTTTTTCACCATTGAAAGTGCTTCTAATTAGAAGGAAAATATCTAACCATTGTAGGTCCAAGGCATGATTGGAACATAAAATTATAAGTTTAAGTGCTTTTAACATTTCATTTTGGGTACCTAAAAAAATTATCTAAGTCTTGAATAATTCAATTTGGTCCTTAAAATGAACTTGTTAAATCTTAAACATTTGATCTTTGGTGCTTAAAAGGAATTAGAATGGATAATTATTTTAAAAAATTCATTTTGGGGCTTAAAAATAAAGGCTAGGTCTTGAACACTTAATTTTTGGTATTTAAATATGAACTTAGACTAAATCTTGAACATTTGGGTTTTGGGATTAAAATGAACCTATGTGATTTATGTTGAATTAATTTTTGTGAAAACATCTTTCAAAGATTTCACACTTAAGCTAAGGGGCCAAGTAACAAATTTAATAAAACATTTCAAATTGGTGCATGAATTGACATTCACTTACATTGTAAATTCATTAAAAATGTTTGTTTTAACTTGTTTTTTGTTTTTGCAAAATGAATAGCATGTGTATGCTCTCCCCCATCCCCTATAGGGAAATTGGGTGATTAAAAGTGCCTTTTAATTTTATTTGTGCCTATTCCAACATGTATAAAGAATAATATCTAGGCTCTCCCCAAAACTTGTATGGTTTGGGTGATCTAAAAGCAACCGTAAATTTTTTCTACTTAGTCTTTTATTTTCAAGAAAGTTGGCTTGTGAAGGGGATATCATTACCTCTCATGAGTTTTCTAAGGAATCATTGACCTAGAGATTCATATCCCAAGAGTGTTTCAACCTCACTCCATAGTGAAATATACAAATTAGGGTATACATACTATAAGAGCCAGGGGGTGGAGAAACTAACCTCTCCTTTCATAACAAAGGTTTGAGTCAGGTCTAGTCAACTAGGGGATTCCACTATGTGGTTCATAGATGGAATCATCATGAAAAGGAATAAACCCTTTCATGATAAGCTAATCAGTATGAACTCAATTGACATGATGCTTCTCTTGTCTTAGCCACACTTAATATCAATCTAGATGGTCATAAATAGTAAGTTTTAGTTAATCCCACTTACCACACCTTGATAGGATCTAGGACATTATACTTAGTTGTATTTTGTCATTTATCCTTTTATTTCTTAATGTTTTATGTCTAAAAATTTGTTTTTTATACCATTTCATAAATTAGTTTGTTTTAATACACTACATTGTTTTAGGAACCGTTATGCCATTCATTGGACACTATGTTCTAACATAGACTTTTTATGTCAAAAATGTTGTGTATGTCACTTGATTGAGACATGTAATGTTATACTGCCCAAATCAATTCAAGTTTTGAGCCTTATAAGTCTTTGAAACAAAACATTTTTTATACCTTTTATGAGTACTAACTCCATTACATTTCTCAAATTATTTCAATAGACGTATCTTATCTTGTGTCCAAGTTTCACATTTGAAATCACGCTGTGTTATTTTATAAGATCTTTATTTTAGTGTAGCCATGTTGTTCAAATTTGCCTATTTTGTTGGTCAACTAAATCCTATGTTTTATTAAGTTGAGTTTTTGATTAACTTTTACATGTTCAAATTCAAACATTGATTGATTTCTATTTAGGCCTCATCTTGTAGGGGTTGATACACAAATATTTCTATTTCAAGTTGCATAAATTAGGTTAAATTTTTATCTAAAATTTGAAAACTATTTTTTTTGTTCCTTTGTTTGATAGAATGAATCCATCTTCAAATACATTTTTTTTGGTGTCTTATACCAATTTGATCATGTTTATGTCTAGAATCAAGTGCCTTGTTTATGCCAAAGTGTTCCAAGTTTGTTAGATTGAAATAATCCTTTTGTTTCAAGTCTAGATTTTGACACTAAGTTTGGCCAAGAGTCAAAGCACATGCCTTATTTGAGCCTATATTTTTATGCCACATTTGGCCAAAAGACCTAGAAACTTTTACCTTTCCTAGTTTAGACCTATTTGGAACATCTTTGGACTTAGAGTTTGGCTTCTTATTTTTAATTTATTTTACTTGACCTTGTTTATGTGAGACATTTAATGTTAGAAATTTGATGTTATACTATTTTTACAAAATATTTACATAGACCTTTTTGAGATATAGCTCCACCCCTTTGACCAAGTTAGATAAAGTTTGAACTTTTTGTCTTTTTAAACATAGTTTTTTAGATTTGTTAGAATTTTAAACCACTCTTGTCATGAAATCTTTGCCATTGATTTGACGGTGTCTCACTATACACGTAGTGGAATCATGTATAATCTATGATATGGAAATTTCATCACACAAGAGGACTTTGTTCAAAACCCTCATGAAGAATATGTTATTTGGGAGATAGATTCTTATCCACCATATAATGCTCAAATAGGGGAACAGAGTCAAGATCTTTTAGCTAGTTATTTGGTTAGTATGCCTCCCTACATGGAGAAAGACTAAGAATAGATGGCCTAATATTAGGATAGTATACCTTTAGTTACAAAAAATTTCCAACAATAACCTTATTACATTATAATGCCATCATCCTATGATCCTAATAGATCCACATAGGTAGGGCATGAAAACTTATGAAGTCTGGTAAGAGGGCCTTACAACATGTCTTACAATCAGAATAATGAACAAGACTCTTCTATAAAACCTAATGTTATTATATCTATGTCATATCAATATCCACATATGTTTGTCACATAAAGAGGCCTCATAGAGGACCACTTAATTAAAATGCAGACAACATACCGAATGTATCAAAACCTAGAGTGTAACTTTAATCATATGACCATGCCAAATGAACCTCTTATCAAGTCACTTCCTTAAATAAGAGTATTTTCTGAGTTGACATGTCAAGAAAATTAGTTTTTAGACCTATTTATGCAAATATATTTGGGGGAGAACATGTTCAATACCCTAGCTATCGAGGAAGTGTCTTCTACTTTTATGTAGAATAGTGAGCAAAACATAGTGAATAATATGCAAGTAATGTCTAATTTAAACCAAAGTGGTGTTAACACACAAACAAATAGTCAAAAATAAAATGTGCCTTTAAATAACACTATGAGTGGTTTGAAAAATCAAGGTTTAGGAGTTTCTTATTCCAAACCTCAACCAACTACCTATAATCCTCAACTAGATGCTTCTTCTAGTAAACAACACCAAGGATTAAGTAGTCAACTAATGACCAGTACCGCACCACAACAAAATATGATGATTCTTACTCCACCCCAATAGGTGATGAGTAATATTCCATAATAATAGGTACCATCCAACATACCCATAAAATAGATTTAAAACATCTTACCACCTATATAGGGGTAAACTAATATTCCACCTCATCAAGTAGCAGTGAACACACCTCTTCAATTATAGGCTAACATATTGATCCAAAACCAAATGATGTCTAATTAATAATGTACAAGTATTGGTTAGTGATAGATTCTAAATCACCAACATGCATCCACTTCCAAATAGGGATTGACATAGCCAAGAGGTTCCAATGTTCTACAGGTACTAACTAGGCAACAATTGCTTTCATGAAAAATGTGCCATAAGTTCAATGATAGGTCTTGTTTCATAATTTCCCCTCAACCAAAAAGGTATGACTAGTTAGAATCATGTCCCTATTAACTATAATAGACATAGTACAACCATATACCTCCATCCCAACCATAACATTCCCACCATTAGGCCTATATACCAAATCCCAACTAGAATATCTCACTATAGTATGTGCAATTTCAATAATCTCACCCTAATTTGTGCATGTATATTCCTAGTCCATTCCCTAACCAATCAAGCATTCCCCAACAAATGCTTCCACTATACCCTGGTCAAATTAATCCAATTTTAACCACCCAACCTCTACCTTAGACATCCCATTGGTTTCCTTGCATAAGAACTACAACAAATGAAAGATGCAATTGGCCTCATTCAATCCAAGAAACAAACTAAAAAGTTTAATTTGGATGATATGTGATCTTACCCTTTCAACATGGAGTACTTATAGATACCATTTCCTCTAAGGTATGAGCCACCAAAGTTTGATAAATACAAGGGGAAAGTTGACCTCAAATCCCACTTGACATAATTATTTATTGTGTTCCAACTAGTGGCTTATAATGACATATACTTGTTGTTATTATTTCCAAGAAGCCTCATAGGAAAAGCATTTGAGTGGTCCCTAAAGTTTCCCAAGAATTTAGTATCTAATTTTGATGATCTTTCATACAAGTTCATGTAGCATTTCTCTTATAATCTTGAGCATGAGATTTCATTGGTAGATTTAATGTAAGAAAAAAAATCTTAGTGAAAGCTTCACAATCTATCTATAGCATTGGAGATCCCTTGCAAGTTGATTTACCTGTAGTCTACTAGACAAGTAACTAGCCATTATGTTTACCAAAAATCTACACAATAAGATATCTTACAATTTGGAGTTGCAATGTGCACATACTTTTAAATAAATCATTTTCATAGGTTTGTTGATCAAAAGAGACCTTATTGACAAAGGGATCATTAAACAAGCCTCATCAAATCAAAGATATAACCAAAACTAGAACAAGGAAAAAATCAAAACCTAGTCTAGGTGCAAGCATCATAGTAAACTTAGGCCAATAACTAACATAAACCCAAGCAATTCAATCACAATAAGAATGTTATATGGAATAGAGTGATAGATTCATGATATGTCCAAATGGTGCAAGCACCATTTGCACATTCTATGCCACATATACATATAAATCTTATGCAATAACCTCTTCAGTAAATGTGGCAAACATAGTAATTGCAATAACCTAAACCAATGCAATAAATGCAGCAACATATGCCTTTTCAAAACCCTCCTCCAAGGAGAAATGTTCCTACTTATCATGTATTTAGTAACCTTAGATAACCCCTTGAATCTATGTTTCATAATCTTTCCATAAATGATTTTATTAAATGGCCTATTCTAAAGGGCCTTCCTAAGGGCACTACCTATACAGACTACTACAAGCCAAATGAATTCATTGAATATCATCAGGTCAATGGTCATAATTTATAGCATTGTGTAAAAATTAAACATGTGATTGAGAATATGTTAGAGAGTGGAGAGATCACATTAGATCATGGAGATTACACATATAATCAAAACCCCATCATTTATCAGAATCCTTTCACACAACATAACAACCAATAATAAAATCTAGTGCAACAATACCAACAATATCAACAACCAAGGTCAAACCAATAGAATCAACAAAATAAATAGCATAACTAATAACATCAAAACAATGGATAAAACCAAGGCCAAAATGATGCCAACAAACAACATACCTACCATGTAGTTTCACATGAATAAAACATAGTTGTAGGCCACATTATAGGAGGTCATGTTAACACCATTACCATTAATCCAAGACCAAGTACCAATTAGACAAGACCATTGTTAATCATTCCCAACCAATCAACCCATCCTAGTAATCCTTCCTTGTTTTGGGATTGTATATAGGTGAATTAGCAAGTAAGGATTCCCATGTTTGGACCTTATACTAATAACTCATCATTATCCTATGGTCATGAACAAGTGCATTGGAAATTGAGACTTATCTTATATGGTCCCCCTCCACCATCATTTGTTAGAATCATCGGTCTTGTACCTAATCATGATTGTGAAATCATAAATTGGTAGTCGAGTATTACCATACCAGGCCCACATCCATCTACCACTTCACCCATTATACAACCACCCATTTTAGCTAGGAACAAGGCATTTTATACTATCTAAGAAATTTTTTTGACATTATGGAATAATTTACAAAAGATGCTAGCACAAATCTCTAATCTAGATTTGTTACATACGTCCACTATCCTCAAAAACATATTGATAGAGTTCTTTGGCTAATGTAAAGCTCCCAATGACATATCTCCTAAAAATTTTTAGGCTTTGGTTGGACTCGTAGCTCTAGTCCAACAATTAACCTTCAACCAAAGAAATATATCATCCATTGGCCAATTTCATAAAAATCCATTGTATATCAAAGTTTACATAATGTGCCACAAAATGAAGTGTGTCCTCATAGACAATGGATTAGGTATAAATATTGTGTCTCTAAATCTCATCAAGTTTCTTGGGTAAATTAAAATAGATCTCCAAGGAGAAACAATCAATAGATAAAAATAATTAAAAAAACATTGAGGTCCCAAAGTGAAAATCTCTTTGAGATTCTTCTAGACTAGGAAAATAGTAAAGATAAAGGCTAGTCTAGTGGTGAAAACTTATTTCAAGCACCATTAGATGAGGGTGTTTAACCTTATTCAAACATATATTAGGAGACCACCAATGATGAACTTGTCTATGGGTTTGAGTTTAGTCTTGAAGAAGAGAAGGATTTTGATCAAATCATTTAGGAAACCACCAACAATGGACTTGCCTATAGGTCCAAGTTCAGTCTTGAAGAATAGTAGGTGTTTGATCGCATCATACATGAATTTCTAGTTGTCTTTATCACATGTCCATCCCTACCATTGGGGGATTCTAATTCATCATGCCTAGGAGAGCTTAAAGAACTAGTCCTAGTAGAGGATTCTGACATTTCCAAATAGTTCAAATATTTGCCCACCATTCTTGAAGATGGTTCAACCTTTCTAATGGAAGACACAATAGAGGTCAACATCACAACACCAAATGACCTAAATGGATCAAATTAGGCATATCCCTTATTGAGGGGGAGTGTGAAATCCTTATAGCCCTTTTAAGGGAACTTGTTGACATATTTTCTTAGGCCTACTTTGAAATGCCAGGTTTGGACCCTACCTTAGTTATTCACCACCTTGTGGTACATCTTGATGCCAAGCCTATTAAAAAAATTATGCAAGATGCATCTTGACATTGTTGTATTATTAAAGAAAGAGTTGGAAAACTTATTGGAATCAAGATGTATTAGCTGATAAATGACTTTGAGTATATCTCCAATGTTGTGCTAGTCAATAAGAATCCATAAGGAATCAAAATATACAGTAACTTCAAGGATATAAACAAGGCCATACCCAATGATGAATTTTCTTTGCCAAACATAAGTAAGATTATCAACTCCACAGTGGGTTATGAAATGATTTCACTGATGGATAGATTCTCAAGCTACAACTAGATCTGAGTAGCACCAAAAGACCAACATAAAATAGTGTTTTCCACTTTATGGGGAAGATTATATTATCAAGTTATGTCATTTGGTATCAAAAATTCAAGGGAAACCTATTAAATATTCATGACCATCATATTTTAAGATATGATGCATGACAGTGTTAAAGACTACATTGATGACATACTAGGTAAATCAAAGACCAAGGCCGATCATCCAACAATATTGAGAAGGATATTTTACTGACTAAATGAATAAAAAGTTAGGCTCAACCCTAAAAAATGGGTTTTTGGAGTTAATTTAGGAAAATTTCTTGGCTTCATTATGTTTTATCAAGGCATTGAAGTTGATCCAACCAAAGTATGAGCCATAATAGAGATGCCACCACTGGCCAATTTGAAGTAGCTCTATAGTTTATAGGGTAAGATCTAATATCAAATGATTCATATCTCGATTGGAATAAAAGTGTCACCCTTATACACACCTAATGAATAAGGGTGTAATATTTAATTTTGGATGATAATTGTTAGAAATATTTTCAATATCTAAAGGACTATCTTACAAATCCACCAGTTTTATTGCATCTTATGCCAGAAAAACCATTCTTGATATACTTGTCTATAACAAACAAATCATTGGGGGAAATTTTAGTTCAACAAAATGATAATAGAAAGGACCATGTCATGAAATATCTAAGTTGTACATTGGTCATGTATGAACACAATGTATTCCCATTAAAAAATCCTATTTAGCTATGGTCTTCATAGTTTAGAAACTATGACATTACATGTTGAACAATAAAACCATGGTCATTTATAAAATAAATATGCTCAAGTATATAATATCTAAATTTTTTTTACAAGGTTATATGGCTAAATGGCTCATGCTTCATGATTTTGAGATAGAATATGTCAATCAAAAAGCCATTAAGGGGCAAGTTCTTGTCGATTAGCTTACTGAATCACCCCTTACAAATATAGAGTCACTAACATTCCAATTTCATAACAAATACATTATGACCATCATGGATACACCTCTTAAAGAGCAGCATTGGAAGCTATATTTTGATGGATCATTCACATCACATGGATTTGGGACATGCCTTTTGTTTATTACTCCATAGGGGGATCTAATCCCTAAGTCATTCAGAATCAGCTTTCTTTATACCAAAAACATGGCTGAATATGAATAAATTATTGTAAGGCTTTGATAGGATTTATAATAGAACATACATCATCTAAAGTTTTATTGTGATTCTCAGTTAATCATCAGCTAGTTTAGATACCATTTTTAGACCAAAGATGACAAGTTGGTTCCCTACAAGGCCATGGTTGACACTCTCAAATAGTAGATTTCTGACATCTAGTTTGAGCATATACCAAGGACTAGTAATAAAACAACATATTCCATGGCTACCATAGGATATTTGATTTGACATATAAATACAATAAAATAATACTAGTTTCTTGTTAAAAATCAGCTACTGCTAGCACATGAACCTTCAACTATCACAATGTTATGTAATATTGTTGGTCTTATATCTAATTGGTATTCAGACTTATATGCCTATCTACAGGACCAAATTATACCACTAGACTTATCCCTCAAACTATCCAAATCCTTTATCCACAATATTTCACATTATACCTTACTTGGACCAACCCTATACCATCATAGTTTTTTTGGAACTCTACTTCATTGTTTAACTTTGATAGAATATACATTAGTATTATAAGAAGTTTACAAAGGAGTACATGGATCCCACACTAATGGGACCATCCTATCCAAAAATTTCTTGTGTACTAGGTACTATTGTCCAATGATGGACGTAGATGTAGTTGCATATGTCAAAAGATGTGATAAATGTCAATGACATGCAAATTTGATTCATGCCCCAACCAAGAATTTAAAACCAATGCTTACACCATGGCCATTTTCTAAATGGGGCCTCGATATAATTAGAAAGATAAACCTCACCTCATTCGATGACCATAAACATATCCTTACCACCACCAAATACTTCACTAAGTGAGTTGAAGCTACACCCCTCACTTACATGACTAAAAAGCAAATTTATAAATTCATCTTTTACCATCTCATTTGCCACAATAATATCCATTCCAAAATTATATTTGATAATGGTGTATCATTGAGTAACAAGGATGTTAAATCACTATGTCGAGTACAAAATTAAACAACATTTCTCCATGGCATATTACCCACAAGGTAATGGCTAGGTAGAAGCATCAAACAAAACCATTATCAGCATCCTTAAAAAGATTATCAATGATGCCAGTCATGATTGACACCTTAAAATATGCCACTCGCTTTGGGATATCATACCAACCAACACACTCCCATAGATGCCACTTCATACTCATTTGTTTATGGTACTGAGGCCTTTCTTCCCATTAAGGTCAAGTTACCTTCATTATTATCTCTTTGAAGCATGTCCTAGATGATGAAGACTATCGAGTAGCTCACTTACAAGAGATAGAGTTACTTAATTAGAAATGCATGAATGTAGTAAATAACCTTCAAGCATATTATAAATGATTTCTTGGCCATGACAATCATTGTGTGAAACATAGAAAATTTAAATTTGGTGATCTTATTCTTAAAGAAGAATAAAATAATACCACAACTGAGAAGAAGCATAAAGGCAAGTTCAAACCCGACTAGGTAGGTCCTTTCATCATTGTTTTAGACTATCATAATGGAGCATACATGCTCTCCACACCAGATGGGTATGAACTTGATGAGTTGATGAACATTATACACCTCAAACGTTAGTTCACTTGAGTGACTAGGTGTATTGTTTATGAAGACCATTTCAAGTTGTACCATATTATCAATTTTCTTATTTTTACTATACCATTCTACCATATTCCATTCTACCATACCTTTTCTATTGACCAAGTTGTTTTGACCCTCCCTACCTAGCTCGTTTGACCTTGGTTCCACCCCATTAGTTCTACTTTCATCACAAAGATTTAGATTAGTTTCAGTAGTTGTTTTAATAATTCTAGATAGAGGCCATATTTTGGAGTAGTATGATAGAGGTTTTGGTAGTTACATCCTTTATTTATTGTTCTATTCTATACCATTATTTTTTTATGTGGGCCTAACTATAACCACATAGGAAGGACTATTTCATATAATTTAGACTTATACCCACTAAAGTGGAGTGGAGAAAATTTTATCCAAAATAATGTTCTTATGTTCTAAATAGAATGGACTATTTTAAACCATTTGGGCCATAGATCATTTTGAATGAATTGGACTATTTTGAATAATTTATACTTATACCCCATAAAGTGGAGTGAAGAAATTTTTTTCCAGAAAATTAATTTCATCTATTATTGTAGACACCTAAATCTGGCCACCAATAACCTCTAATTAGGGTTTTGACCAATTTCCATCAAACTACACAATTTGGCCTAAAAATACTAAAACATTCTAAATGATGTTAAATTGACATATTCAAGTGTTGATTTTGGCTAGAGTATCATTAAATGGGGAAATTCAATTTATGGACCAACTAACTTTAATTAGATCATTCTGAGTCAAAATGCCAATTTTGCACTTGGGTACTCTGGATTGCTATTTCCTATCAAATCTCTCACACAAGACATGTGCCTTTGTTATTTAATATTGGTAACATTATAAATGGGATAATAGATCACAACACATCTGATATTGACTTCCAATTCCAATCTAGTTAACTTTTGGACCAATAACAAGGCATTCTGATCAATTTCAGTAATTTGTGCACAAAGTGTTTAATCATGCTTAAGATCTAATTAAACCAAATTAGAGCCTAATTAATAATTCCATGGAAATGGTTGAATACTTGTTTTTATAAATGAATATTGAATATCTGCATCATCAGGTGACCTCATTTCTTAGGAAGACATCCCTAGGCCATAAATGCCGCAAATATCAGGATTCATGCCCCATCAAATCCCTCCATGCCTCTTAATTGATCCTCTATCCCAAATATTGATAAGCATATTTATAAATTTTAATTGAAAAATTAGATTAATCCTTAGCCACAAATATCAATCTTGAGATGGATAATTCAGGTTGATTCTACCTATTTGAAAAAAAATATAAATAGGAGGCCTTGCTTATTGAATTTTAAGTCTTGATAATGCAAAGTTATAATAGAAAAATGATTCCAAAAGCTATTGAAATTAGTGTTACCGATTCAAAATTTATTTGAATCCAATCCAATCCAAATCCAAAGGTTCCAAGAAGAGATGGAGATAGCCAAGCTTCCATTGATGCAGACTTCATGAGCACAAGCGGACCAAGCCACTACAAAAGCATTTGGAGCATCCAAGGAAGGTGAAGGATTATTGTTTTTTTTGTTACTTTTTAGTTGTTGTTTTTTTTTTTTTTACTAATCTCATCCTATTAAATAGGCATTAAGGTGTTAGTTTAGTGTGTTGTTTGTCAATTGGCTTTGTTTATTTTATCACTAACACAATACTAATCTCCCCTTCTTATTCAAATTCTTAGTTCACATAATGGCACACCTGATGGGACCAAATAGATTCAAAAAATTGATCACAATGATCCCTCAAGAAACTCAATAACTTTTTTTATGAATAATCTTGGAGTTGGAGACTCAAAAGAGTGAAAAAATCAATAAAAACATATTTTCTGCAAGTGGTAGGTTTAACTAGACATAGTCATAAGATTGTCCTGCAACTCACGGTATTGTCATTTAGACTCATATTATTGTGATTAGCCAGTATTATTTTTAGACTTTGTGTTTTTGTGTAGAGTTAACAATACTACTACTTTAGAAGTCATGAGATTTCTTTGTAACTTGTGGGGTTGCTTAACCGAGTCACGGTATTGTCTAACTATTAGGAGTTAAGCGATAATACCATAACTCACGAAGTTGTAAGATTGTCCTGCTACTAGTAGGATCAAACTAAGTCATGGTATTGTGACCAAATTGCTTGTAATTTATAATACCATAACTTTTAAAATTATGATATTATCTTGCAAGTAGAGAGATCATCATTCAGAGTCATGGTATTGTGACTAAACAGTTAGCAATTAGTTATAATACCGTAACTCTTAAAGTTGTAGGATTGTATTAAAAGTAGCAATATTGATCTATAAATTAGTGGTATTATACTATTGTGTCAACCCAAGAGCTCATTTTCCTAAGTTAATTGTTTCATCTTTATAAATGCTTCAAATCTAAACCACATTCTAACATTTTTCTTGCAGGACCAGCTTGGAAAATTGTTAAAATGTGTTTTAAATATATTTTGCATGCTTTAAAATAAGTTAGAAACATTATTTTGGTGCTTAATATAACATTTATATGCTTAAGTAAGTTTTTAGCATTAGTTTTCAAATTTTACAATTTTAAGACCAAGGGGTCAAATGAACACCACCAAATCTTTCATTTGGGCTAAAAATTGAACACACTTGTCAATTTTGTTTTCATTGTTTCAATTAGCACTTTGTTTTTGCAAAATACAAGGATGTTGCTTGTATGCTCTTCCATTTGTCCCCTTTAGGGAACCCTTGGAATCAAAAGTGCTTTCCTTATTTGCAAACTGTCTAGTCCAAGGCATAAAAAGAACATCATCTAAAGCACTCCCAAAAAAAATCATAAAAGTATTGGGTGACCTTGACAACGATCCTAAAGTCTTTCTATTTTATGCTTTCTTTATTTTCATGTATTTTTGGCTTACGAGAGGGACACCATTACCTCCCATGAGTTCTTTAAGGAAGCTTTGACTTGGGGTTTCATCTCCTGGCATTGACTTCATTTGGCTCCATATTGGAGTTGCACATGAGACATAGTGTCACTTTGGACATCGCACTACATGATAAAACAACAAGATGTAGTGGTTGAAAAAAGGAGTAGACCTTTTTACAACAAACCAAGTGATACAGACCCAAAATATGTGCTTTTATTTTGCATTATTTGATGTGAAATTCATTGTGCAATTGATTCCCCTAGAATGTTCGAAAACTTGTAGCTCTTAGATAAATCTCCACTTACCACAAAAGTATTATTGCTGCAAGGTGCACCTCAAGGTCCATGTCATAGTATTGTCATTTGAAATAAAGGGGGGGGGGTGTAAAAACCCTACTATATAATGTGCATTTACTTTTGGATGAAAACTTAAAATCCTCTCAAAAGATGTATATTGATGGATTCCAACAATACCAAGCAACCTTGTCAATTTAGGATCTAAGAGTGATTAATTAGTTGGTTTTGTCCTAGATTAAAGTTTTGTTTGGAGTTAAAACTTGGTGTAAACAAATGATGCAAACCAAACACATGGTCCCTAATTTTGTTTGAATAAGGAGGCATTATGTTGCCCATGTGAAATCATCAATTTGGCTTGTTCAAAGTTCATCAAATCTTGGAGTCATATCATCCACTTTGGTGGAGTTATGCTTCCCAATTAAGTCTAGACATTTTTCAAAGTTGTTTAAAGTCCTTCATTTATAATATAAATTAGAAATTTCAGATTTATAAGTTCACAGGGTTGATGTGTTAAGTGGGTTCGCCATTTGTACTAAACTTGAGGGAACTTAGGTTCAATTTCTAATTTGGGTTTAAGGTCGTTTAAGACTCATGATCATTATCACCACTTGATATAATTAAGCCATTTTGTGATGAACACTTGCACTTTGAGTCTATGCACCATAACATTTTGAGTCAAGAAAGGTAATGTTATGCTATCAAATTTATGAGAAATTATCTTTGCCTTAGAGAGTTTTTGAAACAATTATTTTGTCACATCTTTTGGGTAGTCTAGCATTGTTACATTGCCCAAAAAATTTTAGATATTGTTTCATAGGCTCTCTTACATAGGGTTCAAAATTTATTATTACATTTTCAAACCAGTCTAAGTATACTTTTGTGAATCTTTGTCTAGCATAGTTAATTTGTTCACTATTTGTCTATCTTATTTGTCAAAAAAACCAATTTTTACATCATTATTTGTGAGAAAATAAACTATCTCTAAAGTGCCTTTTGTTTCATACCTTATACCTATTTGATCAATTCTATGTCTAAGAATCAAATGCCTAGTGTTTGTTAGAAGTGTTTCAAATCTATTAGATTAAAAATTTCATCTATTTTTAAAGTCTAGATTTTGACGCCATTTTACCAAGAGTCCTAACACATGCCTTATTCGATCCTAGCTTTTGACGCCGCATTTTGGCCAAAAGACCTAACAACTTTTAATTTCCTAGATTAGACCGATTTGAAACACTTTGACCTTAGCATTTGGCATTTTGATTTTTGGTTCATTTACTTAATATTTTTATGTAAGATGTGTAGCATTAGATACTTAACATTAGCTAGAGTTATCACAAATATTTGCATAAACCTTTTGATCATTTTGACAAATCTAGACCAAGTTTGAACATCAACTTTTAGACATTGTATTTTTAGAGTTTTTAGAACTCTTTAAAATTTTATTTCAAAAACATTTACTATGGATCCCAACATGTATTCCTACACTCATAGTGGACTCATGTAAAATCTGAGGATTAGTAATATGGTTGTGTAAGAAAAAATGGTGCAAGACCCATACATAGATAATATTGATTATGAGATGGATTCTTATCCCTCTTATAATACTCAATTAGCAGAAAAATTACAAGATCCATTGGCTAAATATTTGGTTAATACACCACCTTATTTAGAACAAGACCAAGAACAAACTACACAATACCTAGCTACAATACCCACAACTAACGAACTAGTTCTTTGACAATCATGATCCACTAATACACTTTCCACATATGATCCATTTTTGTTTGAGCATTATTTATTGGAGAAAAAAGATGAGATTTTATTTAGATCTATAGAGTTAGGGGCCAAGTTTCCAATGGACTTCCCTCACTAAAATTTGCTAATGTTGTGGTGTGGAGCTAAACGCTTCAACTGTTTGCAGACACTAGAAGGAAGGATGCTGAAGAACCAGAGCCACCGGCATCGGCAGTATGACCAACGTCGGTCAAGTGCAGTGGAGAAGGAGACCGGCGATGGCAGGAAGTCGGCCGACGTTGGCAGCACCAGACCAACAGGGACCGGCGTTGGTCGCCTGTGTATTTTCAGAACTGCTGTTGACAAACAGTCAGTTAGTTGAACCGAGTGTTTGCATGCTAAGGGGCTAATTTAAGTCGCGAGATGTGTGTCTAATTTTAGTAGTTAGACTTCTATTTTTGTAAGCATGGGATCTTATTTATAGACCCATAAGGCATGTATTGTAATGTAATTCTAAGGCAAGTAAAGGCATTGAAGCTAGCAGAGTCAAGGAGATCAGCTGAAGCATTCCAGGAGGGATAGCAACTCAGGCTTTAGAGTTGTTGTGTTGAGCAAGAGAGAGAGGGAGGAAGGTCTTGAGGTGTGGCAAGCCTTTGAGGTGGAGGAAGAAGTGGCATCTTCCTTATTGTATTTTCTTCTAGTAGTATTTAATACAAGAGTATGTATTGTCTCTCAAATTCTTTGTTGTCTCAAGTTTCTAGCTACTTTATCATTCTGGTATAATTCCATGTTTAATTGCATATAAGAAAGTAATCAATTGTGCTCTAATTGGTAGAGCTACAGATCCCCTGACAAGTGGTATCAGAGCTATGGATTGCAGGAAGCAGGGTATTGTTTTTTGATTACAGGTCATTCATAGGGTTTTCTGATTGAGTGGGAGTTCAGCAATGGCAGGAGAAAGTAAGCTACGAATGGAGAAGTTTAACGGAAAGAATTATCAACACTAGAGGATGTAGATTGAGGACTATCTGTATCAGAAGGATCTGTATTTACCATTGTGTGGGGTTGCATGCAAGCCCACAGATATGAAGGATGAAGAATGGAACGTTCTTGATCGAAAGGCTCTAGGTTCCATAAGGTTGAGCCTTGCATCATCTGTGATTTCCATCTTATCACAGTGTAAGACAACGGAAGAGTTGATAAAGTCCTTGGCAAATTTATACGAAAAGCCCTCGGCTTCTAATAAGGTATATCTTATGAAGCAGCTATTTACTTTGCAAATGCAGGAAGGTGGATCGGTACATACTCATCTCAGTGATTTCCATGGTTTGGTAAACCAATTAGCTTCAGTCAATATTGTTTTTGATGATGAGGTAAAGGCTCTCTTGATTTTATGTTCTTTGCTCGAAAGTTGGGACGGTATGGTTATGGCAGTAAGTAATTCTGCATCTAATTTTAAAATCTTAAAAGTTGATGATGTTGTGAGTGTGATCTTGAATGAAGAAATACGCAGGAGAAGCATAGGTGAATCATCAGGGAATGCTCTAAGTGTAGAAAGCAGGGAAAGGCAAAGGGAGAAGGTTGAGTAAGGGAAATCAAGGTCGGGAAGGAGATCCGAGTCCAAAGGTATCACCTGCTGGTTTTGTGGAAAGAAAGGACATACAAAGAAGGAGTGTTGGTTGAGAGATAAAGAGAATCAACATGCAGGTATGGGAGAAGCAAAGGATGCAAATATTGTGATGCAAGATGCTCTCATACTTTCTTCAAATAGTCAGGTAGGATCATGGGTTTTAGATTCTGGTTCATCTTTTCATGCATCCCCAAACAGAGATTTCTTCTACGAGTATGAACAGGGAGACTTTGGAGTTCTTTATTTAGGGGATGGTACGCCTTGTCAGATAGTTGGCAAAGGGAAAGTGCAGCTGAGATTGCAGATTGACAACATGTGGGTGTTGAAAGAGGTCATGCATGTTCCAATTCTGAAGCAGAGTCTAATTTCTGTAGGAAGGTTGGGAGATGAGGGATGCACAATAACCCTCACAGTGGATTCTTGGAAGGTTACCAAGGGAGCACTTGTTCTAGCAAGAGGTAAGAAAGTAGATACTCTTTATCTGTCTACTTGTATTACTGATTCCACTTCTGGTGTAGATTCGAAGATGTGGCCTCATAGGCTTGGTCACAAGAACAGGGAGGGAATGGAAGTTCTTGATTCAAAAGGTATGTGCACAAATACAGTTCATTGCAGAAAGAGGAAATTTGATGCCTTTGACAGGAATAAAGAAGCCTTGGTGTTTTTGGAGGAGATGAAGGATAGAGATCAGTCACAGGGGCTGAATAAGTCTGAGCAGGGTAGTATGGATAGAGGTTTGATCCAAGAAGAGCTCGCGGATGAAAATTTCATCACTTACAGGAACACATAGACACCGATGTGGTAGCTTGGCACCGACGTCAGTCATCCAGATATCGACATCGGTCATGTGCAGACCAGCAGGGTCGGTAGGTCGGATAGGAGAAGTTCGACATCGGTCATAAGGACCGACGTCGGTAGGAGGGTCGCCGGCGTCAGCCAGGGAAACGATGTCGGTAGTTAGGGTCAGTGCAGGGAACCGACATCGGTCGGAAGTAGACTGGGAGATGGCCTAGATTGGTCATTGGAACGGATGTTGGGTGAATTACTAAGTCTCAAACACCCATGTGGAGGTCAGGAAAGGTATGTGAACCTCATATTCGTTGTTCACCTTCTTTATATTGCTTACTGATAGTCACAAACTAGGAAGATGGAAGAAGCAATGCAGGTAGAATCCAGAAACAGTGGGAGCTTGGCATGGATGAGGAGTGTGAGTTCTTGGAGAACCAAACAGGTATTTGTTGGTAGTGTTGTCAGCTGGAAGAAAGCACTGGATAGAGGGATGGATTCCCATTTTAGAGAAGAGAGTGGATGGGTACATGAGACAGAAGGCTATGGTATATGGTCTTGATTATGCTGCAGAACAATGGAGGTTTGACCATTGTATTTTATCTTTACCAGGTTGGATAATATTAGCTACATTATCCTGTTACTGTATTGTGTTACTTGTTGCAGGGTTTCATAAATAGGGAGTTTTTTGAGCTAAGGGTAGAGTTGGTTCAGAAGTGTGTCATGGAGAATTTGGGAGTAGCAAAATTCTTTTGGCATAAGATACAGGTATTGCATCACAGGTTTACGTGGTGGTTGGTCTTCAAGAGTGACATTGAAGAGGGATGCAGAGCCTAAGGAACAAAATAGATGGTGTACAAGTACAGGTACAAGTTGCAGCTGTTTATCTCCAAGTGGGAGATTGTTGTGGTGTGGAGCTAAATGCTTCAACTGTTTGTAGACACTAGGAAGGATGCTAAAGAACCAGTGCCACCAGTGTCGGCAGTATGACCGACGTCGATCAAGTGTAGTGGAGAAGGAGACCGGTGACGGCAGGAAGTCGACCGACGTCGGCAGCACTAGACCAGTAGGGACCGGCATCGGTTGCCTATGTATTTTCGAAACTGTTGTTGACGAACAGTCAGTTAGTTGAACCGAGTGTTTGCATGCTAAGGGGCTAATTTAAGTCGCGGGCTGTGTGTCTAATTTTAGTAGTTAGACTTCTATTTTTGTAAGCATGGGATCTTATTTATAGACCCATAAGGCATGTATTGTAATGTAATTCTAAGGCAAGTAAAGGCATTGAAGCTAGCAAGGTCAAGGAGATCTACAGGTGTAAGGTCAAGGAGATCAGCTGAAGCATTCAAGGAGGGATAGCAACTCAGGCTTTAGAGTTGTTGTGTTGAGCAAGAGAGAGAGGGAGGAAGGTCTTGAGGTGTGGCAAGCCTTTGAGGTGGAGGAAGAAGTGGCATCTTCCTTATTGTATTTTCTTCTAGTAGTATTTAATACAAGAGTGTGTATTGTCTCTCAAATTCTTTGTTGTCTCAAGTTTCTAGCTACTTTATCATTCTGGTATAATTTCGTGTTTAATTGCATATAAGAAAATAATCAATTGTGCTCTAATTGGTAGAGCTACAGATCCCCTGACAGCTAAGCCTTGTAAGAATTCCCCACAACATAATTTATGATCAATAGGCTTCTTCTATCTATCCTTTGGCTCTAGTCCAAACAACACATAATGACCCTAACATGCCTAATAGAGGAAAAAACATCATGAAATACCACTTTAACCAAATTCAAATGCAATATCAAACCTACCTAAATCTAGCATGTAATTTCAATCAGATGACCATGGTGAGCAAACCTCTTATTGACTTAGTTCCTTTAACAAGAGTTTTGATAGAGTTAACTAGTTAAGACAATCAGAGTTTAGACCCATTCATGAAAAAAAATTAAATATACAACTTTCTACATATTACCATTATTGAAGAAGTGTCTTCTACTTCTATGTATTATAATGAACAAAATATAGTGGACAATATACAAACAAATTCCAATCCAAATCAAAGTGGTACTAATGCACAAACTAGTCAACAACATGGTCCTATAGTTAATACCATGAGGGGACCATCATACCAGGGAGTAGGAGTTTCTACATCCCAAACTCAACTAGCTACTTCATCAACCATGTAACCAATAGGAGTAGGCAGTCAAATAGTACCCAATGTCATACCTCAACAATAGAATGTGATGAATCCTACTCCTCAATAAGTGATGAATAGTTTTCCAAAATATCAAGCATAATCTAGTGTACCAACATAACTGAGGTTGAATGTGTTGCCACCTCAACAAGAGGCAACTAATGTTCCACCTCACTAGGTAGTGATAAACGTGCCTCTTCAGTCACAGACTAGTGTACCAATCTAAAACCAAATGATGACTAACCAACAATGTGTAAATATTGGTCAAAAATAGATGATGAATCCTTAACATGTATCCACTTCTCAACAAATATTCATGAAACAAGGACTCTCTCACTTTTCTCAAGTACCTATTATAGAACAATTAGTTCAAAATGTGCCACAAGTTTAGAGACAGGATCTTGGTTCACAAGTTCTCACTCAACAACAGGGTTTGATTAGTCGGTAGTATGTCCCTTTTCAACCAAAATAGGCATAGTATATTTATATCCCTCCATCCCAATCACAAAATACTCCAAGTCAAACCTTTATAGCCAACCTAAACCAAAATATCACACAACTAAATGTGTGGTTTCAAGTACATCCTAATCTACATATACATATTCTTGGTCCATTTTCCGACCAAACCAATATACCCCAATAGATATCTCCATCATACCCTAGTCAAAGTGTCCCACTTGTGACCTCCCAACCATCTACCCAAACCAATATTCTCCCTTAAACCAATGTTCCTTCTAATTTCCTATCCCAAGAATTGCAACAAATGAAGGATGTAATTGCTGCCATTTAGGCTGGGAAAAAGACTAAAAGTTAAATTTGGATGACATGTGTTCTTATCCATTCAACATGGAGTACTTACAGATGCCATTTCTTCTAGGATACAAACCACTAAAATTTGATAAACACAAAGGGAAAGGTGACCCTAAGGTCCATTTAATCAATTTCTTTATCGCATGTCAACTAGTGGCATATAATGATATATACCTTTTATTTTTTTTTTCCAAGGAGCTTTGTTGTAAAAGCCTTGGAGTGGTTTTTAAAGTTGCCCAAGAATTTAGTAACATATTTTGATGATCTTTTTGATAATTTTTTGCAACAATTTTCCTATAATCTCAAACATAAGGTTTTATTGGTTAACTTAACACAAGCAAAACAAAAGGCTGGTGAGAGTTTTTCAAGTTATCTATAGTGATGGAGAGCCCTTACAAGCTGATTCACCCATAGTTTACTAGATAAATAATTAGCCACTGTGTTTACTAAAAATTTGCATAGTGAGATAGCTTATCATCTGAAAATACAATGTGCATATACTTTCAAGGAGATCATCGACATAGGCTTGCTAATTGAGTGAGACATTATTAATAAAGGGATCATCAATATTACATAAAATAATTATAATCAAGGTACTAATCAGGTAAGTGGCCAAAACCAACATCCAATCCAATCACAAGCATCACAACCAAAATAGGCTAATAACCAAGATAGACTAAAGCAATTCAACTACAGTAGGAATGTTATGGGTAATGGAGTAACCAAGTCACATCATGTCAAAACAATGAAAACATCATCTACACCACCTTTTTAGCTTACTCCTACCTAAAAACCTCTCTAATCAATGCCACAAGCATAACAACCAAGACCTGCATAATAAATACAAAAACCTTCACCATTGTAAACTCCTCCTCCAAGGATAACTATGCCAATGAATCATGTCTTTAGTGACCTAGGTGACCTTATTGAGTCTATATTTTACAAACTTGTCACTACTAATATGATTAATTAGCCTATACCAAAGCATTATCGATAAGGCATTCCTTATCTTCATTGGTACCATGAAAATGAATTCTATAAATATCATCAAGTCAACAGGTATAATATATGAAGATGTGTAAAAATCAAGCATTTGATTGAGAATATGTTAGATAATGGGGTGATAACATTAGATAATGGTGCTTCCACATCCAATCAAGCTCTTGGGATTTATCAAAACCCCTTTCCCTAACATAACACATAGCAACAACATAATAATCAACAATAACAATAACAACACTAGTCGATGCAAAAAAAAATCAATAGTATCAAAATCAAAGGCCAAACCAACATAATCAATATTGGAATCCACAATGTCAGAACAATGGACAAAACCAAGGTCAAAATGGTAACAACCAATAAACTTACCATGTAGTCATATTACAGGGGGTAACGTTAATACCATCTCCATTAATCCTAGACTAAGAACTAATCAATTTAGATAATTTCTAAGCAATATCACTCAACCAAATTACATGGATAATCATTCTTTGACCTGGGACAACACACAAACAAACTACAAAATTGGGACTCTCACTTTTGGACCATATATCGATAGCTTGCCCTTGCCACGTGACCACATACAAGTGCATCGACAACCAAGACTTGTCCAATCTGGTCCCACACCATTCCTAGCATTTGTTATCAATTATAGTCCAAAATCTAATCCTAATTATGCAATCACAACTCAAAGGTCAACTATTACTATCCAAGGCCCACAACCATCTACCACTTTGCTTGTTATCCAACTAATCATTCATCTTCAAAATAAACCATTCACCATTGACCAAGGCAAGAAGTTTGATATTGTGTAATAATTATAGAAGACACCAGAACAAATTTCTATTTTAGATATGATGTTAATGTCAACAATCCACAAGAATATTATGAATGATTTTTTAACCCAATCCATTGTTGCCAATGACATATCCCCTGATAAGTTTCAAGCTTTGGTTGGACACCTAGATCCAGCCCAACAAGTCACATTCAACTAAAGTGATATGTCTTCCCTTGGATTGCTCCATAATAATCCATTATATATATAAGTTTATATAAATTAGCATAAAGTGAAATGTGTCCTTATAGATAATATATTAGGCCTCAACATAGTGTCTCTAAAGTGCATCAAGCTTCTTGGGTACACAATGGCAGGTCTCCAACCAAAAATGATAACTATCAAAGCCTATGATAATCGAGAAAGAGAATTACAAGGTACCATTAGCTTAATAGTTATCATTGGGTGTTTGACCCATGATACACTTTACCATGTGCTTGATCTCGAGTTTTCATCTAATATGCTTCTAGGTAGGCCTTGGTTACATGAGATTTGTGCAGTCCCATTAACACTGCACCAATGTATCAAGTTCTCCCACTCAAGGATGGAAGTGAATATTCTAAGAGATTTACACCCATATGAACACTGCAAATATCTTGAGGCCAAGTTTCAAATATATATTTACCAATATGGCATGAATCCAAGTTCTAAGTAGGATAAAGGAAAGGCCATACTTATTCATCCTCCACAGGATAATTGCATAGATCCTACTACCTTGGATTCCATTTTCCACATATTGCCTCCTAAAGCTTTCAATCATTTCACCATTTTAGATAATGGCCCAGGGAGTATGTGACCCATGATACCTTTCATATTTCCAATATTCCTCAGAATCCAAAGACCTTTGGATGACCTAAAAATACCCCACACATGCATTGGCTACAAAAGAACAAAAATAAGGGACATGTCATGTTTGTGCTGGCATCTGGCCTAGAACCAGACACTCTTGAAGGGGATGAATCATAGTTTTACAATGACAACCAAGCTAATTATTATAAAAGTGCAAAGTATCCTATTCCCAATAGGATCATGGAGCATCAAAATTATGAAGGAAGAGGCCTCAACCAAATCAACAAGGAACCATTGAGCTAATTTATATGACTAAGTATAAAAGACCCTACGGACTTGGATTTAAACTACTTAGAGGTGACCCAACATATCTTATTCAATTTCCATCACTGGTGGGAGTGATGATGATGCTAATAGTGAAGCAGAGTTTGATCATAGACTCACCTTTGATGACTTAGATCAGACTAACCTATTCGATAATAATGCCATTTGTACCCTTACCCCAGTCATTCATCATAACCCATTGTCATTATACTATCCCCAACTGATATATTGGGACCAATAAGAATCCAATTTATCGATTGATGAGTTTTAGAATGATGAAGCATTTTATGAATTTTTAGGCCTTAGAAACAATGTTTTGTTGGGAGATCATAAATCAAGATTCTCAATTACATTAGATCCTGAAGCCTATTTTTGAGAGTGGTTAAACACCCTTAGCCAAAAGAAAATAAATAAAACATTGAGGTCCCAAAGTGAAAACCTCTTTGAGGTGCTTTCTGACTAGGGAAAAAGTAAAGATAAAGGTAAGTATAGTGGTGAAAACCTATTTCAGGTGCCATTAGATGGGGGTGTTCATTCTTTTTTGAATTTAGACTAGAAGACCACCAACGATGAACTTGCCTATGGATCCAAGTTTATTTTTGCAAAACAATAATTATTTGATCAAAATTTTCAAGAATTTATGACTATTTTTGTCACATGGCCAGATCTCCCATTGGGGGACCCAAATTCATCATGCCTAGGAGACATTGAAGAACAAGTCCTAACAAAGGACCCTGATATAGTCCAATAGTTCAAGTATTTACCTACTATACTATAATATGGTTTGACACTTATAGTCAAAGATATAATAGAGGTAAACATCAAGAATCCATTGGAATTGAAATGGATAAAATTAGGCATGTCCCTCATTAAGGAGGAACGTGAAGTCTTTACAGCTCTATTGAGAAAATTTGTAGATATCTTTGCATGGGCTTATTTTCACATGTCAAGTTTGGACCTTGCCTTGGTTCTACAACACCTTGTGGTCAATCCTATTTCTATCTTAGTAAAGAAAAATTTATAAAAACTCTTAGAATCAAGATGCATCTGGTCCATTGATTACTTAGAATGGATATCTAGTGTTGTACTTGTTAGCAAAAATCTTGAAGGAATCAAAATTTGTACTGAGTTTTGAGACAGAAACAAAGATTGTCTTAAGAATGAATTTTAATTACCTAATATTGGCATAATCATCAATTCTATGATAGGTTATGAAATGCTTTCACTCATGGATGTCTTTTCAAGATACAACTAGATTAGAATAGCACCACACGACTAACATAAAACAATGTTCACCACTCCATGGGGAACATTTTGCTATCAAGTAATGTCATTTGGTCTTAAAAATGATAGAGATACATATCAAAGGACCATGATTGTCATATTTCATGATATGATGCATGATATTGTTGAAGACTATGTCAACGACATATTAGGAAAATTTAAGACCAACTCCGACCATCTAGCAATGCTACGTAGAATATTTGAAAGATTATGGGAGTATAAAGTTAGAATCAATCCAAAGAAATGTGTGTTTGGAGTAACCTCAGGAAATTTACTTGGCTTCATTATGTTTTATAGGGGTGTTAAAGTTGATCTAGCCAAGTTAATGTTATAATTTAGATGCCACCACCAATCAATTTGAAGTAACTCCATAGTTTGTAGGGCAAGATCCAGCCAATATGGTTCTTCATCTCTCAATTAGCAGATAAGTGTCATATATTTACACATCTTTTAAAGAAGGTAGTTGCATTTAATTTGGATGACCACTGCCAAACAAATTTTCAATAACTCAAAGACTATCTATTTAATCCATCTATTTTGTTACCTCCTATGCCAGAAAAGCCATTCTTGTTGTATCTATTAGCTACTAGCAATGCCTTGGGGGAACTTTTGGCTCAACATGATAACAATGGAAATCATCATGAAATATACTACTTGAGTTATACCTTGGTCACATATGAACATAACTATACACCTATTGAAAAATCTTGTCTAGCCATGGTCTTCGCAACTCAGAAACTACACCATTACATGTTGAACAATAAGACCATGGTGATTTCAAAAGTAGATCCACTCAAGTATCTACTATCTCAAATATATTTACAAGGTAGAATTTCCAAATGGATCATGCTTCTTAGTGAGTTTGACATAGAGTATATCAATCAAAAGGCAATCAAGGGATAGGTTCTTGCTGACACAAAGCCACTCACATTCTATTTTCCTAATGAATCCATCATGACCATCATTGACACACCTCTTGAGGAGTAACACTAGAATATGTATTTTGATAGGTCATTTACTACACATGGATTAGGGGTAGGCCTCTTATTTATTACACCATAGGAGGATCTAATTCCTAAATCATTCAAAATCATTTTTTCTTGTACAAACAACATGGCTGAGTATGAAGCACTTATCATAGGAGTTTGATAGGTATTACACTTAAACATATCTCATCTCCAAGTTTATGGTGATTCTCAGTTAATCATCAATCAATTCATAGACCATTTTAAGACCAAAGATGACAAGTTAGTTCCATATAAAGTTATGGTCGACACTCTCAAGCAACAAATTGTTGACATTCAATTTGAGCATATACCAAGGGCTAGTAATAGAACTATAGATACCATGGCTACTATCAGCTCTCTAATTCAACAAACTAACAAATCTAGATAATATTAGTTCTTTGTTGATAATTTGTTCACACCATCTCATGAACTTTCAACTATTGTAATGATTTGTGATATTATTGGTCCTAATTCTATCAAGTACTTAGAACTTTACAAATATCTTCATGACCAAGTTATACAACATAACCTATCTTGAAAATAATCCAAAGCCTTTATTCATCATTCCACTCATTATATTCTACTTGGATCCACCCTTTACCACCATAGTTTTGATAGAATTCTGCTTCATTTTAAAACTTTAGCAGAGTGTACACTAGTGTAAAGAAAAGTTCATGAAAGAGTATGTGGAGCTCATTCTAGTGTTGTAATCCTATCCAAAAAGATCTTGTGTATTGGTTATTATTGGCCCATAATGGTTTCAAATACAAATACATATGTTAATAAGTGTGACAAATGTCAATGACATGCTAATTTGATTCATGCCCCAACACAAACTCTAAAACTGATTTTGACACCATGGCCATTTTTTACATGGCGACTCGACCTCATTGGAAAAATTAACCCCACTTCATCTGATGGCCATAAACACATCCTTACCACCACTGAGTATTTCACTAAGTGGGTTAAAGCTATACCCCTCACTTACATGACTAGAAAGCAAATTTCTAAGTTCATCTTCAACCATCTCATTTACTGCTATGGTATCCCCTTTGCCATTATATATGATAATGGAGGATCATTTAAGAACAAGGATGTTGACAAGATATGTACTAAATATAACATCACACAACATTTTTCTACAACATATCACCCTCAAGGTAATGGCCAAGTTGAAGCATTGAATAAAACCATTATCAATAATCTCAAAAATATTTTCAATGATACCAATCATGATTAACACCTATAGATATTCCCTACCCTTTAGGCATATCATACCAATCACTGTACCCCCACAAGAGTCACTTCATATTCACTTATTTATGGTACTGAATCCATCATTCCCATTGAGGTCAAGTTACCTTCACTATGCATATCTTTCAAGCATGCCTTAGATGATCATGACTATCGAGTAGCCCAGTTTCAAGAGCTAGACCTACTTGATGAAAAATGCATAGTTACACTTAACAATCTTTAGGCATATTAGAATAGACTCAAAGGCTACTACAATTAGTGTGTCAAGTATAGAATATTTGAAATTAGTGATCTTATTCTTAAAGAAAACTAAAAGAATACCATGGTTGAGAATAAGCGTAAAGGTAAACTCAAACCAAATTGGATAGGGCCTTTCATCATTACTATAGATTATGGCTCAAGAGCATACATGCTTGCCACACTAGATGAAGATGAACTTCCTGAGTTGATGAATATTATTCACCTCAAATGGTACTATACTTGAGCACTAAGGTGTATTATCTGTAAGTATGGTTTTATTGGTGCCATTTTATCACTATTCATCTTTGTAAAAATATCATTCGTATCCATCCTCTTAGTTGTATCCACTTTACCATCCCATTCTATTGACCAAGCATGTTCTGAATCCTATCTACCGAGCCCATTTGATCTTAGTTTTTGTCATACTTTACATATTTTTAGCACTGAGGATTCTGATTAGTTTCATTAGTTATTTCAAGTACTTCAAATAGAGATCATATTTTGGAGTAATATGATAGAAGTTTTAGTAGTTACGTCCTTCATTTGTTATTCCTTTCTTATCACTAGCATTGCTACTAATTATAACTACCTTTTTGTAAATTAGTACCATTGATCCATGTCATTGTGTCCTAGTTATAACTACCTATGGGAAAACTAAGGGAAGCATTTGTTTATTGATCCTTGACATACCAACTTGCCACTTCCTATGCCATACTATGCCATTTTACCAACTATCCTTATTTTGTTTGAATTGACTGTTACACTAGTCAAATTATTCCCCTATAGAGCAAAACTACAGTGACTTGAGGTCTTATGATATGACTATGAAGGTAGTGCTTGATACTTGTTGAGGTCAGCTCAGTCACCCTTTTCACCATGCTCTCACCATTTTTTGAGCAACTTAAGCCATGCTCTCATCATTTTGTGAGCAACCTAAGTTTGAACACTTTCATAATTTTGCGAGCAACCTAAGTTTGAATGCTCTCACCATTTTGTGAGTAACCTAGGTTTGAACAATTTCACCATTTTTCAAGTAACCTAAGTTTGAATACTCTCACCATTTTGTGAGCTTTAACCATTTAGTGTCTCATCATTCTTGATCAAGTTGAGATACTTCAAAAAATTCCAAAAATATTTGTAAAATCATTAGAAAAAACCAAAAATATTGACCATTTATTTGCCTTAAGGATTTTGGGAACCACTTGTCACTTGTTTTCCCCATCCTTTTGGCCTTTTCTCTCACACACTTGCCATTTTGAAAGACCATTCCTATTCTTATATCACATTCATTCTATTTTTTTTCATTAGTTATCACATTATTCCCATTCCCTAGGAGAACTACATTTGGCCTAAAGTTTTTTATTATATATTACATCCATGGAACTATGTAGACAACAACCACTTGCCTAGTGCATATGGAGACATCTTGGCCACCCCCTTCCTTTTCTTCTATTCTCCCATTTTGTTTGTTTGTTTGTTATGTTGTCACCTATTTTCTAGGGTCAATGTTCATATGGTTTCTATTACGTTGTTTATTTGTTTGTCTCTACTTTTTTGTTTGTTTGTCTACTTGTTTGTTTGCTTTCAACATTGTTGCCTTGATTTAGTTTATGTGTGTTGATTGGGTGATTATTTGCCCACATTTATGATTGAATCCATCTATATTAATATGTTTACATTGTCATCATGGTTTCTATCATTGGTGCATTGTTTTTTATTTGAGTATTAGATTTCAGGAGTCAGTCCTTATGCATATTTTGGCCAATTCTTCATGATGTTATACCATGATGCCTACTAACATGTACTAAAACAAACCTCAACTTCAAGAAGTCTAGTAAGCAATGTTGGCATCAACATCTCTTTAGCACCAACATCTTGATTCAATCCCAATCATATCATAAATAGAGTAATTAACCATGAAAGAATTTCAACCTTTATTAGTTCGGATGAGCATCTCCCTACTATAGGTTGTTCCAATTAATCATTACCCTCTATGTTAAGTTACCATCATCAATTAGCCAATCAATCATGTTTACCATAATCAAGGTCCAATGATTATAACTGCCTATGGGCAAATCATTGCACACCATCCTACTTACATTTCTCAATGATTATAACTGCCTTTAGGAAAATCATTGTGTTACCATTTTAATTTGTATACCCATATAGGGGCATGTTGTTATCTTATTTGTCTATCCTAACCGGGGCATCTCCATCTTCTCAATGATTATAACCACCTTTGGGAAAATCATTGTGTTATCATACCACGTTGCCACTATTAGGGTACAATGCTTATAACCACCTTTGGGCAAACCATTATACACCATCCCACTTACATTCTCATTTATTTTGACTACTTTTTCAAAATCATTGTGTTTTCACCCCATCATCTTTCCTCTCTTTGGTCCCCTCATTTTGTTTCTTTCTTTTCAAGGGACTGTTTGCCTCCCTACTTGTGCTAACCATTCCCTCGAGGTGGTATCTTACAATTAGTTTATCATATTGTAGTTGTAGGCATGCAAGACTTTTCATTCTTTGAGAAGATGTTACTATGATTATAGCTTTTAATGCCTTCCCAAAAAGGAGCAAACTGTAGACACCTAAATCTGGCCACTAATAATCTCCAATCATGCTTTTGACCAATTTCCACTGAAGTGCACAGTTTGACCTAAAAACACTAAAACATGTTAAATAATGTGAAAATGACATATTCAAGTGCCGGTTTTGGCTAGAGTATCACTGAATGGGGTAATGAAATTTATGGGCTAGCTAACTTTGATCAAATCATTTTGAGTCAAAATGCCAATTTTGTACCTAAGTGCTCTAGATTGCTATTTTCTATAAAATCTCTTGCAAAAGACACGTGCCTCTCATGCCTCATCAAATCCCTCCATGCCTCTTAATTGATACTCTATCCCAAATATTGATGATCCTATTTATTGATTTTAATTACAAAATTAGATTAATCCTTAGCCACACATCTTAATCTTAAGATGGATGGTTCAGGTTTATTCTACCTATTTACAAAAATCTATAAATAGGAGGCTTTATCTATTGAATTATAAGTCTTGATAATGCAAAGTTATAATACACAAATGATTCCAAAAGCTATTAAAATTAGTTTTACCATGCCAAATTGATTTCAATCCAAGCCAAGCTAAAGCCAAAGGTGCCAAAGAGAGATGGAGGTATCCAAGCTTTCATTGATGCAGACTTCATGAGCACAAGCTGAGCAAGCCACTATAAAATCATTTGGAGCATCCAAGGAAGGTGGAGGATTCTTGTTTTTTCCTTAATTTTTAGTTGTGTTTGTCATTTTTTTTTTTTACTAAGCTCACCCTAGTAACTAAGCATGAAGATGTTAGTTTATTGTGGTGTTTGTCAATTTTCTTTGTTTATTTTGTCACTAACACACTACTAATCTCCCCTTCTTAGTCAAATTATTAGTTCACAATTCTAAATAAATTGGAGTGTTTAAAACCATTTGGGCATAACTCATTTCAAATAAATTGGGATATTTTAAATAAAATGGACTTATACCCATTAAAGTGGAGTAAAGAGAATTTTCTCCAAAAATAATTTTTTTATATTCAAAATAAATTGGACTATATTAAGGCATTTGGGCATAGATCATTTTGTGCAAATAAGGACATTTTGAATAATTTGGATCTATACCTATAAAATGGAGTGATTCACAAGAAGATTTTCTCCAAAAATAAATTTGTTTATTCCATATAAATTAGATTGTTTCAAAGCATTTGAGCATAGATAATTTTGATTAAATTGGGCTCTTTTAAATAATTTGAAATTATACCCACTAAAGTGGAGTGGAGAATATTTTCTCCATAAATATGTTTTATATAGTCCAAATAAATTGAATTATTTCAAACCATTTGGGAGAATACCATTTTGAATAGATTGGAATATTTCAAACTCATGGTACCCTTCTAGGGCTTCATACTGATCATTGATCCTTTGAAGTAGCTTCCATTGCTAGGACACATGGCACTATTTGATTGGCCAAATTATGGATGAAAACCTATTAATCAATCTAGTTCATCTACATAATAAAATATGTTGACAATTGTTTGTTATTCATTTGGAAGATCTTCTGAATGAGCGAGTGTCAATATATTAATTCAATAATTTCAAGGAATCTCCAACTATAAATCAAATTGCACTAATAACTAGAGAAAAGTAATTCTAAATTAGAATCGATTATTTTAAAAGCAATTAAACTATATTTAAAATAATTTAGAATTGATTTTTATGAAATTGATGATATTAATGTTTATTACTACAATTATAATTTACAATCAATAAATACACTGGAAAGAATTAGGTGAAGTTACATCTTTCTAAACACTGGTTCTCAGCTATTGGCATGGATTTTTTGCTTTCTCCCACGAATGTGACGATTGATGTCATTTTGATTCTCCAATCCTTTTTTTTTATGTACTTCCATTTCTAGTATATCTACTTGATGTAACATAACTCATTTTTAATTTTTGATTTGTAACACAATTCTGAGAATTACAATCAATGAACAACATGTTGGCAATTGAAAAATCATCTCTGAAGGTCCCTTTAAAAATAACTTCATCCAATTTTTTTATGTTTATATTGAATGACTTAGAATATTTTTTCCCCCAAACAAAAATGAAATTTGAACTTGTGTAACCCATGGCTTGAATGAGTATCCTCAAATGATTGTCCTCTATCATTGACCAAATGCCAATGTGAAAATAGTACTACAATACTACCTTCAAAATTTCATTGGAATGATCTCGAATGTAGTATGACATATTTTCAATTTTATAATCATATTCATTTCCTGTATCATGTATTTGCACATCTTTTATTTGTTACACAACAAATAATAAGTCATCCAACCCCAAAATCAATAGTTTTTTAGAAATCAGTTTTAGCTCCTCCTTTGAAATGTCTACAATTTATTAAAAAAGAAATGAATCATTTTTTTAAAATATTATATTATAAGATATATAACATGAAAATTTTCTAATAAAATGTTTTACATGTTGTTAGATTGGGTGTTGATGCAATTTTGATTTGCATTTCTTATTGTAACTTAAAAACATAATGCATTTCATTTGATTCATTTTTTTTGCATTTATTTAAATCTTATATAGATTCATATAAACACTTATAAAAATAAATACATGCTCAGGCACATTGTAACTATAATAGTCATTATACATGGATGTACCATTTCTATTGCCAGTTTTGTAACACACATATGCATATAAAAGTTCATATTGAATCCTTATATTAACTTGACCATCAATGTATCATAATCTAAATCAATATGGTTTTTCCATATCTCATTTATCATAGACATCGATAGGAATTTAAAATTGATCAACCAACATCTATATTCTTACAGTAATGAGAGTATCAACTATTCTTATGCACACCAATACATATTTATATGTTTATGTAGCCCATCACAGCAACTAAAATAAGATTTACTCTTCTAAGATGTCGTTCACTATCACTAAATTCAAATAAATATACACCTTAATAGTTGAACCCCCTTCATATACTTCTAATAAGACACATCAAATTAAAAATTGTTTGAATCAATAGCAATATAATTGTTTCTAGCATAATATACTTTATTGTTTTTTAATTGATAAAAAACACATGGATACTATGCATCAAAATTTATTGTATTGAAGACATAGTATAACACATATTATTTTATTTCAAACTAGGTAAATTAAATATGTAAACAATATTATAATGGGTATATTAAACTTGTAAATAACATTTTTAATGGGTAAATACAACCACATTTAGTCTACAAAACAATAAAATGAACCACACTTCCAAATCCCAAGCTAATGCAAGTCTATATTTTATTGTATTCTACAATCTCCTATCCATGAATAAAAATTCAATTTAATGTGTTTAAATAAATAAAGATAATTAATATATTCTAGACTTGTATGAAATTGTATAATTACACATTTATTGAAAGATGTTTTCACCTTTTTTTGCATTTTTGTAGTTCGTGTGGGTGCACTCTTTCGTTGAAATTTTGGTTCTTTATTCCCTGCAAGGTATTATATAATGTAGTATCTAAAAATTCTCATTATAAATTGATTTGATACATGTATTTTAAAAATGTATCTTGTTGAAAAGTTTTACCTTATGTTGTTTTCATGGAGGCACCAACCTACAAAGTTGTGTCATGGGTTATTGTGTTCTAGACACAGTGTTAGAGCTACATTGTGAACTATTTTAATTGAGACATAAACAGATGAAATATTCTATCAATCCTATGAATCATTGATAAATAAAAAATTATATAATTGAAAAAATATGCACGATCTTATGTTACCTTATTCAACTTGTGATGTGTCATGTTCATTGATATGATTTTCCATTATTATTGTTTATTCACTTGCATACGATGCCATTGGTTCTACACACTGAAAGATTGCTAAACTGTTAGATTTGAAAAATAAAGCATACACACCAACATATTGTTAAGATGTTATATTTGAAAAATGAAACATTATTATAAAATAAATTAAAAATGTTATGCACTTGGTACTAATTAAATCAGTTGTTCTTGTATTAGTTGCTCTAAATGTGTCAAACAAAATTGAAATTCAACATTAAAAATTGTTTGTTCTTCAGTTTCTATAATGAAAGATAAATTTATTTTCAAGTTCTTACAAGCACACACCAATGTAGCTTTTATATATACCACTAGCACATCACATGCATCTAGACCATTGAAATTAGAGATAAGTGTCTCCCAAAAGATGTTATCTAGTTCATTTTTGAATGGCCTTCCTATTTTGTGTGAAGAAATCATTTGAAATGTTGGTAAATCTTTGTAGATGTCAAAACCATCCTCTAATCTACTTTGTTGTGATGGTGGTAGAAACCTTGTAGTTGAAAATGAGTTAGATCTTGAAAAAAATTGATACCTGTAATATATTTCCAATCGAATCCATAACTATTTGGACCCCTTAGTATGACACCTATATCTTACATATAATGGAAATCACCAACACGAAAATTATTGAGAGAGGTTTGAATGGTAGGATAATGTTCTAGTTTGTGGATGATGAATACATTGAAGGCCCTGATAATAAATTTTTCAATCAATGCCTAAATAAATAGGAAAAGATGGTCTTCCTTAAAAACTTTAGTGAGATTCAAAAGATCAATAATTATCAAATCAACATTCAGACCAAGAATGAATGTTTCACTAAAATCTTCTAAAATGGATGGCCAAAGACATGGGGGCCTGTAATGGCAGATGAATCTTTCTATATCTATCTTAGAAAGCTGATCTCCATCATTATGTAGATAAATTTTCAATATGCTTAATGAATCTTGAGATAATGCTTTCCAACCTTTTTTTTGAAATACCTTCAGTCAGGACACAAACTATCAAACCTTTTCACATAAATTTTATAATGCTCCATTACCTCTTCAGGTGTGATTTTTTGGTCTAGTGCTAGTGTCATATCATGATTGTTGAAATAATATACAATTTTTGATAATATGTTACTTTCCAGCTTCACCTTTTTGCACCAATTATCCATGTTATTATACCTAGGGGTTTTCAAGAAGGAAATAGATCATTTTTCTAATAAATATGCTAGTTCTACTTTTTGTTTGTTTGAAAGCCCTTGAATATTTCTAAGGACTATTGTACCAATCAAATTTAAATTTTGTTTATCTAAACCAAGCAAAGTACCACTTTCAAATAAATGAAATTCCTTATCAAAACAATCCCAAACATGTTCTATGAAAAGAAGGCATTTTCTCTCCTATAGTTGTTGTTTTGAATAATTCATTTATGTGAACAAGTGTTTATCTTGTTCATGTATTTCTTCCATCTTATTCTTCCTTATTTAAATATTTTCCAACCTCTCAATTTGATAAAGTCACGTACAAATTCAAATATTTCTACAAATGAAGCCTTATAAATTATTTCATTAGCTTCATTATATTGATTACATATTTTTTGCACAATATGGAACAGAGTACAAGTTTTCAAAAATATTTCCCTTCTAACACAATATTTATTTCTTAATGATTGTGAATTGTATTCCTCCCCTAAAAGAATTATTTATTGTACTATAATTATGTGTTGTCCATCTACAATTTTGAACCTTACAATTTTTTTCTCTATCATATCTTCTATAACTTCCTTTAATTCAATAGTACAGTCAGGGTTGCTTAGATCAAAATAAATTAACAAAAAATCCTTCATTAGAACCTCATTATGTTTCACAAATTAATGAATTATATCATTTACCCATCTTTCTTTTATATTTCTTATTTTGATATTTGCGTCCCCTAATTCATAGAGCCCTACAAGAATGTTCAAGGTGTAATTTCTAGAGGAAATATACCATGTAGAGAATTCACTATGTGTCTCATCAGAAATTTATGTCAACAAACATGTTCCAACCTTTTGTTCAATCTTATTTTTCTCCACTGGTGTCAGTACTTGTATGGTCTTTTTCAAATTTGCATACAAATATGTTTCCCTTACTTGTCTTGTTTTCTTCAATGTTTTTTATATCATGAATATAGGGTATCTTAAATACATGTTTACATGGTGGCAAGTAGAAGAAATTATTGCCCCTTGTTCATGTTTTTATTTCAACATGTTTTGTATTCTAATGACCAAATTATCTATATCTATCAACCCAAACATTTGAAGGTTGTCATAGCTATTGAAATGAAACTCAAATGTTTCACAAGAAGAAGAAAAAATAATTTTTGTCAACTCTATTTTATTAGGTGTAAATTTATTAAAATTAGTTATATCTTGATGTAGAATTCTCTCTTCTCCATTCCATACTTCAAGTTGGAATTTAAGGGAATCTTCAATTTCATCCTTATTACAAGCCATGATTATTTCAATCAGAGAAGATTCTTTTCCCGATGTAGTGGTAAAAAATTACATATCTCGATGCATGTTTGGTAGACTAAACAATTCAAAATACCAATTAGCAAGAGGAATTTTGTCACCACCATAAAATGGAAGATGTTTATGTGGATTTAATTTTAGTTTTAGTATTTTAAATGATACTCTATCCAAATTCTCTTGGAATGAGGCCGCCTTCTATCTTTTATCCAAATTCTCTTTGAGTGAGGCCTTATTATGATTTTTAAGTGTGGTAATTCTTTTTTCACCTAAAGACATTATTCAAAGCAATTAAAATGATTTAAAATTGATATTTTGTAAAATTCAAGTTGTGTATTGCATTAGTTCATGAAATGTTTTTGTGTTTGAGTAGTGATTAAATGTATATTAATAAATTTTCATTCTAAACTATAATAAAAAATACATATTAAATCTTTGTAATATATACATTAACTCACACTTAAACTAATAAGGTATGATGAAACCAAAAATAAATTATGTACACCATCCAATATAATCTGATGGGCAAAAGAATCCACAAACATTTGTTTCAAAGGAGAAAGATGAAGAGAAGTATGTTTTTAGTATGTGTCAAAATGCCCATCAATAAGTACCTTCAAGGTATCTCCTAAGAGATACCTTTCAATCATGCACAAGAGTGAATTTTTATTACAAGACATCTCATGGGAGATACCTTAAATTTAACCATGATGGTATTACAAGTGTATTTCAAGGCCCTTAAAGGAATCTCCTAGTGGACACCTTGAAGGGTGATGTCATACATTCAAAGGGAAGTTGAATGTATCTCCCAGTAGAAATCCCCTTCACATTGAAAGCACTACTAGTTGATAAATTGATAACTTGAAGGACCTTATAATACCTGGGATATCATGCATTTTAGGTCCTCCAATGCACATGTTCTTTCCACCTCAATCCATTTTTAAAAATTTCCCTATTACATTAATAGTTTTGGATCTAAATAATTGCCTTGTTGTACCTCTAAAAATTTCCTTTACCTTGATGGTCTTTTTAATATCTTCAAAGTATCTCTTAGGGGATAATTTTAAGTTAATCATGAAGGTATTACAAGGCCCTCAAAGGAATCTCCTATTGAATACCTCGATACTGAACATGCCTAGTGTTATTGAGGTTTATATTATCTTCAAGGTATCTCCTAAGAGATACTTCAAGTTACCAAAGAAGGAATCTCCTAGTAGATACTGGTGATGCTTAAAAATCTCACTTTTGGTGAATAGTTTCCTATGAAAAGATTTACAGATGTAGGATGAAATTGTGATTGATAAGGTTATAGCTATAAAAATACTAACTGCTACTATCCTAGTATGTGACAATGGTTGTCCATAAAAATGAGAATGAAAAGAAACAAAATGATCTCCAACCGTGCCTTACAAAAGAAATGATCTCTAAATAAAAAGGCAAGGTTAATGCAAGAAGAAGAGACACCCAAATATTCCCTCTATATGACCATGGTGATTTCATTACAAGTGAAAGGAGGTCTTAGGATCATGAGTGTAATTGGTATCCAAATATTTGATATGGGGAAATTGCATTATTCTGTTAAGACCACTATGCTTGGGAAAGGTGAGATGGTGTCATGTGTCTTCTCTTGGAGATGTCCCACTTATACTATGCTTAACATTTTTGGCCTCAAAAAATCAAAGAATTACACCTTAGTCTAAACCTAAAGTGTTTCAAATTCTTTGCTCAAAAGGAGGACCCACACTATCATCTAATGGTACTTCATTAAATACTGATGAAACACCATAGATCTTGGGAAAACATGAAGATGACACATGTCACATAAGCACTTCTTAAAATAAAGTGGTGACTTCTTTATAGAGGTCAAGTGTAGAAATTAAATGTGTTAAAGGTAGATAAAGGTTGGGACCTTGTCAAAATTTTAAAAGGGGGCCTAGAGAAGAAGTACCAAAAGGGGATCCACTAGAAGGTGATAAGGAACTATGTCAATGTTGAGCGATCCTAAAGAATAAATGAACTACTCTAAAAATGAAAAAAAGTGTATTTCAAATCCATATTTATTAGTGACTCATAGGGGCATTCGGATGTAGGTGGAAGAACTCAAAACTCTGGTGGTAGGACTAGTTAAAACAAAACTACAAAAGAGAAAAGGGTGCAAAAATCTACAACTTTTGAATGGCTACCTACAAGGGTGCCCAATCCTCCTCTTTTGGCTAGGTCTTTTTGTTGAGATCCTCAAAGGCTCTATCCAAATTTATCATCTCCTTGAAGGAGATGCTTCCCAAGCCCTTAACCATCACTAGTGTTTGGAACTCCAAATGGGCAAGTGGCTGAAATATTTTTCCACCTCAAAGGCATCAAGCATTTGACCAAGAGCTATAAAGATGGTCTAACCATCATGATTTTTTTCAAATAGTGCCTTTATCTAATCCTTAAGGAGGACACTATTATTTGTCAATAAGGGGGAGGGGAGTCATAACTAGACTAAATGTTCTATATGTATCAAATTTATTGGGCCATTTGATCCAATACATTAAACAATGACTTACACTTATTTATTGCCTTGCTTCAAATTAAAAACTCATTTACCTTTACTACTACATACCTTTGATTGATAACCCTTGCTACCATTAATGCTTTAGGATAAGCATTGTAAAGATTTTGAATAAGGATCTATGACTGTAGGTCCTCTGAAGAGACAAATTAAATCATCTGATCAATAGATGTTCTCACCTAAGAGGATAGCTTCTATGCATCTATGATGAAGGTTAGTGTTATCTTCAAGTTTTCCACCATGGATTTGATTCATTCCCAATAGGATCTATATAGTTGCTAGATTATGGGAAGGATCTCGATGGCCTAGGGGTGAGGAATGAGGTCATTTTTCAACTTTTCAATCTCCTGGTACTTGATCAAGGAATCCTTTTATGCTTGGTTCTATAATAGTTGAGATGACCAATTTGCATCATGAAACTTGTGGTAGATCTCATCCATCTCCATCTCCTACTCTTACAAATTGGTCTAAATAGCTCTATGTGAATCGGCTTCTGCTTGGAAGATTTTATTTAAGATATTATCTTGTAGCTCTAGTCATGGCTTATTGAGGTTAGTATCTTTAGCCTTAGCCTCAATATTGAGGTGGTCAACTGTATCTTTTACTCTTGAGAGATCCATCTTAGTCTTCTCTAGCTGATGCGACACTTTAACATAGTTCATTATCATGGCCTTTTGCATATCTTCTATAATATTGACTCTATCAATAGACTAGGCTTGATTGAGGTTAAAGATAATAACTTAGATAGCGTAGTCCCCTAATTACATTTGTTCAAGGGCCTTGACTACTTGGGGAGTCAAGTGAGTGACCATAAGAGATTGTTACATTAGCTCATAAAATGACTACATGTGAGCCTAGACATAAGCCTTGGCTTATTTTCCCCTTTTATTTTACACTTAGGATTTTTGGGCTACCCTTGCTACATCCACATATTGATAGAACTAGTTTAGTGCTTGAATGTTCTCTCCCACAAATGGGGTCCCATATGGAAGCATACATGGGATAGCCAATTACTATTGTGAAGCAGTGGTCGCTACACTTATAGAGGTAAGTAAATGAAATTGAAGGGTTGAAGGGGATAAATATGGAAGTCCATGGGGTAGGGTGAATGGGGATTATGTCACTAGGGGGATAAGGTAGAAGACATAGGTAGGAAAGTGAGAAAAGTGATGTGAGAGGAGATAGGTATAGAGGAAGAGAAGGGGTCAGGCCCAATGATAGGCTTATTAGATGAGGAGGAGATTGGGGCCAAAATGGTACTAAGTTTAGTATAAAAAGGTACTACAGCATATAGTGGAGCTACTAGGGCAAATGATGAAGTGACAAGGGGAGATGAAGTGCTTAGCTAGGTTAAAGATGATGATATAACATATTGTGAAGCTATAAAAGGGGATGGGGTAGAGGAGAAAGATGTAGAGGTGGAAAGTAAGGGATATATGAAGTAGATCTTATTTTGGGGTGAAGCTAATGGAGGGATATAAATGGGTGCCTTGGTGCACTTGAGCTGGGATGACCTAGCCACAAGGTACCCAAAAGGATCCTAATGTTGGTATGGGGTTGAGGGATTTGAAGGTGTGGGATTTGGACACATTAAAGGATCCTATACCTCCACTTTTTTTGCTTCCTATTATAGGGGTATGTCTCCTATTTCCTCTATGGGACTGTCTTCTTCTTCTTCATCCCCCCATATCAACCTCAAGAGTAGATTCTTCCTCAGACCTGACATTTTCTAGGTGAAACTCATCCCAGAGCTTCTTAAACATTTCATATTGGTCATCATCATAAAATCCCTTTGATGGCTTGTTAGTTTCAAACCTATATTTCATGAAGGCAACTTTCTTCTCTGTACTCCATGTTAATTGGGCAAGAAGGCCCTTCATTTTATTTGATAACTTTTGGGTTAGGTTATATTTTTGGACCTTGTCATAAAAAGACTACCATGGTTTAAGGGCATATTTTGACATCTAAACTAGTTCCATATGATTTTGGTGGATGTCCTCTATGGGTGAATTTATTTGATCTAAGTAAGGTTGAGCTTGATGCTTGGGAGAACTAGTGGTCTTAAATTTAGCTATGTATCCTTTTGGATCATAGTCTAATTAGTCATCTATCAAATCAAGGCCAAGTTCCATGAGCTTAGATATAAGGAGGCACCCTTGATGCCTTTTTGAACTATGATACTACCTCTTGAGAAGGGGACATCATATACACCCTTTTTCTTCTTCTCAACCCCATAGACAAGGTATACCACATCAAGTTGGTGAGCCAACTCAAGGGATAAGGTTTTATCTATCAATATGTAGGGAAGTTAGAAGGACTCTCCTTTGAAACCATGTACTCGTATGAAAGAGGAGTGGACTCCTTAGAACTAGTCAACTGGTACTTTATTGGTTAAGATCCAAGTTTGTTGATAATTCACCATTTTGGAAATACTAACTATTTGGCTAAGATCCACAAGAATTGGAGCCATGAACCACTCTAAGAACTCATAGTAGTCCCCAGTCTTTGACATGATGTTAGTCCATATTGTGATGGGGACCACTACATGGGAAAAAATTTTAGTATCAGAGGTGTTAAGCTAGAGATACATGGAAAATAAATGGGAATACTGGTGTAGGATCAAGTGCATGAGGAAGGATGAGTATCATAAGGTATTCATTTCTGATAAATTCTCTAGTTCATTCCTCATGTTGAAAATAATGGATTCAACAAATTCCATTCTAAATTCCTACCCCTTTTCTTTTGATGTCAATAAGAAGAGTTCTCCTAACTTAAAGTCGAAGATGTTGACATCTCTATTCAAGCCTAGGATGAAATATATCATAGTCAAAGTGTCCTTCAAATTCTATGTGGGAAAGGTCAACTAGGGCATGGGTAGAGGAGGCATTTTGGTGACCTTGTATTTGAGTAGAGTCTTAAGGAAACCCACCTTATCCTTGACCTAGTAATACCAAACAAGTTGGAGGCTCTTAATGCTATAAACAATGGCTTTAGGGTTGTAAGGAAGCTAGAGCATCTCTCTAATAACATCTGCACTAATTTTTATCCTTAAGTGGGTATTACCAGAGATCACTCTAATATTAGTGTCATATCTTCCTAGGTAGAGGGTAATAATCTCAAGTCATGAGTGTACCTAAGGCACCATGTATTATGGTAGTATGCTTTCCTACAATCTGAATTCGAAGTTGTTATAATATTTCTTGCTTACCCTATCAAGCATTCAAGTGTAAGCACCCTCTCTAAAATTCTTGGGGTTTTGGTTTAATCTTGGGTTGAATATATTATCCAAAAAATTAGTTACCAAAACTTGGTCTCTACAGGGTCTCCTAGTCACCAGTCTAGTATATATCACCTTCTCCTTCACTTAAATAGGGGATGCAACATATGTTTTGTTCATTATGTGCTTAAAGGTAGGATCTCCTTCGATACTTAAACTATGGGTTCTTAGATTTGAGGGATGCTTTCCACTACTAGATGAGGATGTAAAGGCCTCCATTTTTGTATATATTTCAACAACCCTTTTTTGATTCTACATGTAAGACTAGATTGATGGTTACTACCTCATTCATCTTATAAACTCTCTTTATTTCCTTCCCAATCGATCAATGTTTGCTCCAAAATCACAAAGTGTCAAGTGTTTGGCTCAAAAGGAGAAAATGGATATTTATGCACTATTACCATTGTTTGGTGTGTCCATCATGGGAAAATTTTGGAAAGAGGCACCCTCATAAATAATGGGGGTAACAGATATGCTTGGAGAGTCATACACAAGAAATTTATGGCAATAATCATGGGAATTTTCACATGATGGAGTGTATGATATTAATGTTAGGTAAGTTAGGTAGATAACCATCTTTCAAAGAATGTTTTTACAGATTCAAGAGAACTGGGGGAAAGGGTGGTCAACCACTTGTGCAAATGGCACTTATTTGTAAAAGGAAATAGAGAGGGGAAGATAAAAAACAAATAAAGATGGTTGATAATGGAAAGGCCCTTTGGGGCCCTTTCCCTAATGAGAAGTTCCATTTGGGCCTTCTAAAAGTACCCTTTGGGATTTTTGAAATTACCCATCAAGATTTTTGAAAATACCCTTTAGGATTTTTGAAAGTAATTTCAACCTTTTTAGAATGGGCCTTTGCTCTTTAGGACTTTTGTCTCATACCGTTATCTAATGATAAGTACCCTTTAGACCTTCTAAAAGTTCCCTTCAACATTTTTTGTAAATACCCTTTGGGCCATTTGTCATCACTGCTTTAGTCTTCGAAATAATTCACCCAAGATAATTTCCCTAAAACATTGATTTTCTCTAACTATTTTTGTGTCATGGTGATTTTATAGTGTTGAAAACTTTAATCTATGCCACTTGGTTTAAGGTTTTTTATGTTCTCAATCCCAAACTTTAATATTTATTATTATTTGTAGGAACCATTCTTGCTCATTTCCAAGTGACATTTTCCAATTTAGAGATCATCCATGCCTATTTTGGTTGTACATTTTTTTACTCTCATTTGGATTAACGAACATGTTTTCAAATGATCATGGTTTTACCCCTTCCAATGTTGCTTGTGTTTCTATATTATAGGTTCAATGAAATTTTATTTATAAATGAACATGCTTAGGGTCTTTGTGCTTCAATATTAAATAAATCTTTTATTAGATTTTGGTTGGTCAAATCATGATTAAATCTTAGACTTATTTGTTTACCCTAAAGTCCATTTTGTGGATTTTCCTTTATATGGAAGGTACTACTGTGTTATATTTTGAAGGCCCCTGTAATACCTTTAAAGTATCTCCTAGGAGATACCTTTTAAACATGCACAAAGTGGATTTCCCCTTCAAGGTATCTCCTATGAAATACCTTTTAAATAGGTGCTAGACTGTATTTCTCCTTCAAGGAACAAGTGGAATTTTCCTTTTCATGGAAGACACTTGTTGATGCCTAGAGTTCACACCTCAGGTTTAGACAATAATTATATGGGAAGATTTATAGGTGTGGGACTAAATGTGATCTGTAAAGCAACCTCTAAACTTTTAGAAGTTGACTCTTCATCCCATTTAGGGGGGGTGAAAAGGGATAGAAATAAATAATTAAACAACATGAAAGTAAATCTTAACTAAGGCAATGCACCAAAATTTTATGGGTTCTAACATAAACTTGCATAAAATAACGTAAAAATTTAAACACCACATATTAAAAAGAAGCTTAAAAGCATGAATTAAGATCCACAATACGAATAAAAGTCTACAATATAGAAGTAGAGGAAAAGATTCAATGAACATAAAGAAGGATTAATTATAAATAACACATAACATCATGTCCTCTTCATTATGGATAGGGAACTAGATACAAAAGGATGTATAAGGCACATATGAAATGTCTACTAACATTTTTGAGGCACAACTGCTAAGGTTTCAGAACTCAAAACTCTTTCTGCTACTATTCCCTAATTTATGCAATGGCTATAGTGAAAAAATAAAATAGTGTAAAAATAAAATTTACAACCCTTTTTGGTGGGGAAGAACCTCCAATATAAAGATGGAGCCATTACTTGAAGGGATAATAGTTGGAGATTCTACCATTTTCCCATGATGTCATTGCAACTAGAAATGATCTAGATGTCATGATTGTAGCTACCTCCCAAATCTTAGAAATATTGTGACTATCTCTCTCTATTATGGCCACTACGCTCAAAGGAGTAGGGCAGCTAATTATGTGTCAGCTTTCAGATTATTCTACTCATGCCCCCTTTAACAGCCTTTTGGTTCTTTATAGATTTAAAAAATCATGTTAGGTGAAGCTTGAAGCTTTTTAAATGATAACTCAGAAGCGTGGGCCCATGCCTTTTCCCAATGACATTCTAATGATATCTGGTAATTAACTTCCTCTTGAGATGAGCATGAGGATGACATGCATCAAATTGGCAACTCATCAAATGGAATCAAGGGTTTTATAGGCATGATCAAGCATGGGAGTACCACATGATGGGTTGAAACTCCCCTTTATGGGAATGAAGATTTATCTGAATTAGGTGAGCATCGAGGCACCACATGGAGATAGTAGGAAGAGGATGGGGCTAAGAAAAAATTTAAAGAAAGAGACCTGAAGGAAAGCAAGGATGAAAAAGGGAAAAATTGAGGGGGATGTGAAACTGCTTACTATTGAGTGAATATGAAGCCATAATCTAAATTGCTACAAAATTATCAATTGTGTATTTTTGATCCATAGTTTTTGGCAACTCATAGGGGAGTCTGCTTGCAAATGGAAAAACCCAAAAACTCTAGTGCTTAGACTAGTTGAGGTAGAAACTTAAAAAATGGGGAGAATATTTACACTTATAACTTTTGTAGGGTTACTTTAAGGGGGCCCAATCTTCCTCCTTTAGCCAGTTATTTTTATTGAGAGCTTCAAAGGTTATATCCAAGTCAAATATCTCCTTAAAGGAGATGTTCCCCAAGCTTTCAAACATTACCATCATTTGTAACTCTAGTTGGGTGAGTGGGTACAAAATCTTCTCCACTTTGGAAGCATCAAGCATTAGACTGAGGGCTGTGAATATGGACTGGTCATTCTACTTCTATTTGAGTAGTACCTTGATTTGATCCTTGGGGAAAAAATTATTATTAACTAAGAAAGGAGAGGGGAGCCCCAATTGGATTAATTTTTCTATATGCCCCTTCCTTTATTGGATCACTTATTCTAAGGCATTGAGGAATACTTTGTATTTTCTTACTATCTTATTGTATCCTAAGAAATCATTGACATTTTCCACCACCTACTTTTGGTCAGACACTCATACAATTTATAATGCTTTAGGAGAGGCACTATAGAGCTTCTAGACTAGGTTTTGTGAGTCTACAACTTTGGGGGTGATGAAGGTGATTACCTAGTCTATATATGAGCTCACTTGGGTGGTCATGTTTTATGTATTAGTGATGAAGACAAGTGTCATGTTTAGGCTTGCTATCATGACCTTAATCTATTCCTAGTAAGACTTGAATATTTGTTGGATCAAGGGAAGGATCTCCATGCCTTGAGGGTGAGAGGTGAGGTCATTATTTAGCCTCTTGATCTCTAGGTCTTTGAATGATAAGTTTTACTGTGTCAAATTCTATAGTCATTAAAATACCCAATCTACATCAAAGAGCTACTCATGGACTATGGATAACTCTATTTTTGCCTCTTATAGCCTAATTTTGATAGCCATTCATTTCTTACCTTGACTTAGAAGATTTCCATCATGACATAGATTTTGAGGTCAATCCTTGCCTAGTTGAGGTTAGTATCCTTGGATTTAGCCTTAGCTTTAAGGCATTCAACTGTGGCCCTAGCTTTGATAAGTTCTTATTTGGATTTATCCAATTGAAGGGAAACCTTGATGTAGTTTGTAGTTACTAACCTCTATGTTTCTTCCATAAGTTTGACCCTATCAGTGGGCTAAGATTGTCTAAGGTTAATTTCAATAGCTTAAATAGTGAATCCCCTAGTCATATCTAATCTTAGGGCTTAATTACTTGAGGGGTCAGATGGGTGACTAGGAGGGACTACTATTTAGGGTCATAAAATGACTACATGTGAGGTTAGGATTCATCTTTGGCTAACATTCCCCTTTTCTTATCCATATAGGCCATGTGAGCCACCCTTGATACATCCATATGGTGCTGAAACTGATTTGGAACTTAGATGATTTCACTTGTAAAAGGGGTTCCTTAAGGTAGTGTGAATGGAATGGTTAGTTTCTACTATAAATTAGTAGACCCTAATAATGGGGGGGGGTGAGAAACTGAATAATGAAGGTGAAAATGGTGGGATCCCATGAGGTGGTAAGAATGGTGATCATGCAATGAGTGAGGATGAGGTAGATGATGATGGTGGGGGAGTGAGAAATGGTAGGCGGGAAGAGATGGAAATGGCAGAGGAGAATGGGTTAGTCTTGATAGTGGATTGAATAGGTGAGAAGAAGAATGGGGATAAATAAGTATCAAATTGGGAAGAAAAAATTGCCAAAACCTATAATAGGGTCATCAAAATTGAGTAGGCAATGACATTAGGAACCAAAGAACTTGATTAGGTGGCAGCTATCATTAAAAATTATGCTAGAGTTATGGAGGGGGATGGAGAAGTGGTGAAAGAGGTAGAGGTCGAAAGAAGAGGATCAATGAAGCGAGTCTTATTTTATGAAGGGACCATTAGTGGGTTAGGAATTTGGGCCTCAATCTAATTTATCTAAGATGACCTAGCCATGAGATTCCTAGAGGGCACCTATTATTGCTATGGGGTTGTAACATAAAGGAATGATGATGGTGTCCATGTTGGAAGCGATGGGACCACCATGACTTCTGCTTGTACTCCTTTTTTAGATAAGTGTCCCCTGCTTCTCTAGGAATACATTATTCTATGTCATCTCTATACACCTAAATATTTGGTGTAAAATCCCCTTCTGATGTATTCTCTCTTGGGTGGGCCTCATCCTATAGCTCTTTGAACTTCTTTTTTTGGACATTATCATAAAAACTAGTGTGTAGTTTACCAAACTTGTATCTATTCTTTAGGAAGACAAATTTCTTCTCTTCACTCTAGCCTAAGTCATTTAGCTATTGATTCATCATCATTGATAACTTTTTTGTGGTGTCAAATTCTTGGACTTTGGTATAAAAATATTTTCATGGCTTGGGGACATCTAGGCAGATCAAGGCCAAGTCCACATAGTTTTGATGGAGATCTTCCATAGGTGACCTTTGTTCTAATTATGGTTGGCCTTGGTGCCCAGGTGTGTTAGTGGTATTCAATCTTGTTATATATCTTATTGAGTCACAATACTAGTGGTCATATATTAAGTCCATGACAATCACTACTAGTTTAGCCATGAGGAGGCATTCTTGGTGCTTTTTCTACACTATGATGTCATTATTTGAAAAAGTAATGTCATATAGCCCCTTTTTAATCTTTCCAGCTTCATAGGTGAAATATGAATTATTTATTTATTACACCAACTCAAGGGTTAGGGTTCTATTGGTTAGCATGCATAAAAGGCATAAGGGATCTCCCACAAACCCATGTGCTCAGATAAAAAATAAATGGTATCCTAGAACCAATCAATAGAGACCTTACTACCTTTGGACCATATTTGTTGCTCATTTTTCATCTAGAGGATGACATCCTCCCTATTGAGATCCATGAGAACTAGAGCCACAAACCACTATGAAAACTCATAGTAGTCCACTATGATGGATAGGATGTGGTTTCAGATAGTGACTAGAGCTATGATGTTGGGGAAAACATCTATGTCCATGGTGCTCAACTAGAGATACTTAGAGAATAACTTGGAATGCTGGTACAATATCAAGTGAATGAGGTAGGATGGGTATCAAAAAGTACTTGTTGCCAAGAAATCTTATAACTCCTTTCTCATAGTGGAAGTGATAGCTTTGACAAAGTCTATCTTGAACATTTTCACACTCTTTATCTTAGTCATGATAAATATTAATCCCAACTAGGATTCCTCGATGTTAGCATCAGTATCCATGCCCAAGGTGAATGCTAACATGGATAGAGTATCTTTTACATTGTGTACAGGGAAAGATAATAGGTGTAAGGACATAAGAGGGGTTTTAGTGATCTTTTGACTAAGTAAGGGTCTAAGTAAATGTGATTTATCCTCCACTTAGAAGTCTTAGATGCTCTAGAGGCTCTCAATGCTATAGAAGATAGTGTTGGGATCATGTAGGAGTCAAAGCATGGCTCTAACATTGTTTGCCCTGATCTTGATTCTAAGACAGGCATCCCCTCTGATTATGCCAGTTTGACCATCATATTTTTTGGCACAAAGGGAAATGATCTTGAGGCAAGGGTGCACTTACGGCACCATGTAATGTGCTAAGGTGTAGTCCCATATCTTGTACTTGAGGGAGGGATACTCTTTCTTGTTGAGTCTATCAAGCTTTCAAGAATAAGCACCCTCTCTCAAAAATTTTGGATTATGGGATAGCACTGGATCAAAAATATTATTCTTTGAACTGAGAACAAAATTCTTATCTTTTTAGGGTCCTTTCATTGCTGACATGGTATTGGGGATCTTATTTTTTTATTGGGTAGGAGCTAACGCATAAGAATTTCTCATGATGTATGTAGGAGGAGGGGATCCTCCATTTCCTAAAACATGATCTCTTTGTGATATGGGTTGTTTCCCACTTCCTATAGAGGTTGTAGAAGTTTCCATTGTCTAAAATGGGGGAGAATTGGCTTACAAGATAAATTTATACCTTGCTAGTTCCCTTTTTCTTCTCAATCTTATTTATTTGCTGACTCCAACTACTCGATGCTCTCTTCAAATAATAAAATGGCAAGTGATTACCTTTAGGTGGGAAAAGGTGTATTTATGCACTAGTTCTATTAAGTGGCTCATTATGGGGAATTTAAATAGGAGTGCCACCATAAATGGTAAGAGTGGCACACATGCTCGAGGTATCACCTTTCAAAATATTTTTAATGGCTCTCATGGGGAATCATGCATAATAGATCATCTTGACATTAATGATAAGGGGAAAGGGTAGATAACTATCTTTTAGAAGATATTTCAAACATAGAGAGATTTAGGAGATGTATGGTGGCCCCATATAGTTACTTGTGCTAATGACACTTATTCAAAAAAGAAATAACAAATAAAGAGGACAAAAGGGGGAAAACACCAATGAGGAAAGGAAACACAAAAAAGGGGAAAGGAAACTATTTACTATGTACATGAGATGGTGAGAAGTCAAACAAAATGCTTCAAGTTGATCTTGTTGATAGGGATATCTAAGGCATTACCCTCTAATTCTTCTATCTCAAAGGTGTTTCCCTATCGATCATTGATAATGCAAAAAGGTCCTCTCCATAGAGAATCAAATTTCATGTGATGCCCTCATTTAGTAGCCCTCTAGTCATATTTAAGGAATAGGTCCCTAGTTTTGAATATTAGATTTGATGACTCAACTATGTCTCTCAATTTGATTAAATTTCAAACCTCAGGTTTAGATAAAAATTCTATGTGAATCTTTACATGCATCAACAACACTACTGGGTGATATTTTAAAGTCCTTTATAATACCTTCAAGGTATCTCTTAGGAGATACCTTTCAAGCATAAGATTGGATTTCCATGGAAAGGTATCTCCTAGGAGATACCTTTCAAACATGTGTAAGTGTGGATTTCTCTTTCAAGGATCAATTGAAATTTTTCTTTACATGGAAGGCACTACTAGGTGATATTTTTAATTCCCTTGCAATAATTTCAAGGTATGTCTTAGGAGATACATTTCAAACATGCACAAGAGTGGATTTACCCTACTATAAAATCAAAAACAAAGAAACAATAGACACAGACAATTTCCCACTCTAAATAACACATAACATCACATCCTCTTCATTATAGGAGATTGAATATAGAAATCCATAAGGGAGCACAACAAAGTTATTTCACACCCATGAGATGTACTTGTTAAGGTTGTATAATATAAAAATTTCTAACTTCTGTTATTCATAGTCTATTACAATAGTGAAAAAAAATAAAATAACTCGTAAAAATAATATCCAACCCCTTATAAATGGGAAGAGCCTACAATATATAGGACAGGTAGCTTCTTGGAGAAAGCGACACTGGGAGATCCTAAAACTCACACCCATGATAATGTTATTGCAACTAAAATAGGGTCTCAAGCTCATGAGTGCAGTTAGCCTCTAGATCTTAGATATGGCACAACTACACCATTCTATTATGTCCAATATAATTGGGAGAAGTGAAGTGAAGCCACATGTTCTATTCTAGAGATGTCCTTACTATGTTTTATCTAATGGCCTTGATCCTCCTAAAAATCATTAGTTTACACTTTAAACCTAAAAATCATTAGTTTACACTTTAAACTAAGATTTAAGTGTTTAAAAATCTTTGTTCATGAGGAGGGACCCACATCTTTGTTGAATGTTACTCTTATAAGCTTTATCAACCCAAATATACTTTTAGGCAAACACAAAGATGACACACATCAAACTACACTTCTCCAAAAAGATTGAGGATTCCTTGGTGAGATCAAACATGGGAGTGCCACTTGTTGAATTGGTGCTTCTCTAGAGTGATACATGAGTATATTTGAGCCAGATGAGCACTAGGCTACCATGCATTAAAATTAGAAGAGGGCTAGGACTTGGATAAAATTTAAAAGTGGACCTAAATAAGAAAGAGGTTGAAAGGGGGACCACCAGAAGGTATCGAAGAACTACCAACTACCAAGTGAGTCTGAAGCTAGTAACGGACTACTCCAAAATAAAAAATGTGGATTTCTAATCCACTATTCTTGGTGACTCACAGGGGAGTCTACCTATGGAAAAAAGAACCTAAAAAAATCTAACACTCAAACCAATTGAAGAAAAAATACAAAATTAGGAAGAAGGTGAAGAAACCTACAATTTTTGAAGGGCCATCTGCAAGGGCACCCACTCTTCATCCTTCGATAGGGTCTTCTTATTGAGAGCCTTGAAGGCTCAATCTAGATTTATTATCTCCTTGAAGGAGATTTTTTCCAAGCTTTTGACCACTACCAGTGACTAGAACTCTAGCTGGGTGAGTGGGTACAAGATCTTCTCCACCTTGGAGATATCAAGGGCTTGAGTGAGAACCATATACTACATCCACCTACTACTAGTACCAATCCAAAACTTGGATGATATTTATTGCAAAGGGGATACCCTATGGTAGTGCAAATTAAATAGCTAATTACTATTACAAAGTAGCAAACCCGGCCTCCACCAAACTAAGTGAATGGATGGTGAGAGTTGAAGGGGAGAAAGTTGGAAGTCTGTAGGGTGGGGTGAATGGTGATTGTCATTGTATTCCATACCCATGATGAAGGATAACATGGATAGGGTGTCTTTTAAGTGTTGCATGGGAAAAATCAACAAGGACATGGGAAGTGAAGGCATCTTTATGACCTCTTCCTTAATGAGAGATTTGAGGAAGCACACTCTATCTCTCAAGGAATCCCAAATGCTCTGGAGGCTCTCAATACTATAAACAGTGGCCTTGAGATTGTATAGGAGTTGAAGCTTTCCCTAATGTTGTCTACGCTGATCTTAACCTTCAAATGGTCATTTCTAGTGATCATGTTGGTGTTGGCATCATATCTATCTATGTATAGAGTTAATACCTCAGGGCATGGGTATACATATGACACCATGTACTATGCTAGTTTGAAATCCCATATTCTACATATAAAATATTTATGGTATTTCCTATTAATCATCTCAAGCATTCGAGCTTGGGCACCCTCTCTTAGATTCTTGGGATTTTGGGATAACTTTGGTTTGAATATGTCATTTGCAAAATTAGTTACCAAAGTCTTATCCTTGCAAGGTCCCTTGGTTTCCTTATTAGTATTTAACACTTTTTTATTTACTTGGGTAGGGGTTGAAGCATAGGATTTTCTCATGGCATACCTAGGGGGAGGATCTCTACCACTGCTTGTTTCATGGGTTATCTATTTGGAGGGATGCTTGTCACTTCAAGATGAGGATGTAGAAGCTTCCATGCTGAGATATCTACTTCAAAATCATTCTCTATTTCTACCTTAAAACTATATTGATGGTTCTTCTCTACCTCATCAACTTACAGACACTCTTTCTCCATTTATCTTAATTTCTCAATGCTCTTAATAAAATCTCAAAGTTTATGTACTTTTCTTATATGAGCAGTTTTATAAATGGTAGATTTAGTTAAATTCCCTTGGTTTTTGATATATCATTAAAGATGAGCATGTATCTATGAATTTTTTTCTAAATAACATTGAAGAAAGGTAAGATTCCATTTGTGAGTTCTATACTTTCAATTTGTTGTTAGGATATCAATCTAATTTTTGGATAAATTTATTTGTTGGAAAGACACAATTGCATGCCTTTCTCTCCACTTTAAGGAATCAAATGTCATGGTAACATGATAATAATAGATATCTAGAATTACAAAACACCACTAGGTTATGTAGGAGACCATAATTTTTAGAAGCAAAGAAACTTATTTCTTCTTTTCAACCACTATATCATATGCATATGAAGAACAAGTATCATGATCTACCAAGATCTAATATTGCTGATTTTAAAGATTTTCTAAACCACCTTTATGCTAATGGTTTCGATGCAAGTCTTACTAGGTGGGATACATTACCTATTGAGTTGAATATAGGGAAGTCTTTAGCCCCCCTAATATTAAATGGGGTCTAAGAATAGCCAAAGTAGTTTACCAGATAATAAATTTGTGCTTAGAGGAAAGAGGTATGGTAGTGTTGGAATTCTCAAGCAAATGTTAAATTTGAAGCCTAGGTGCAAACAATTGTTAGAGATCTTGAATTCTTGGCAAGGGGCCACCATGAATAGGGCCATCATTTTGAAGTTTATGATCTGAGTTAAAGGTTTGAATCAGGAAATTTGGATTAAGGATCAGTTATCCCTCTTCTTTATGAGAGGACTTGCAAAAGATAAAGTGTGGGGGAGAAATGATAGGAATTTCATATAGCTCATCATAGTTATATAAACTATCCCTAAAGTGTTTCCTTTTGTTATATATTATATTGCATTTAATAGTTAAAGGCTGATCTAATTAGGATATGACTGTAATTTGTTCATTGTTTGTATGTAATTTATTACTGATTCTTTACATTGTTATTATGTCTTACTTAGATTAATGGCATAGTTTTGAGTACATCAACACATCCCATGGATGGGGTAATTTTGAGTACAGTAAAACATCTCAATGAGGGGTAATTTTGAGAAGGCAACACAATTTTTACAATTATTTTGGACATAATTTTGAGGATTCAAAAAATGAGCTCCGATAATTGAATGCTACGAAGACACTTCAAAGATGCTCCAAAATTTATTTGAGTATGCTCTAGGTGTGCTATGAAGACATACATAGGATGCTCTTAATAAGTATAAGAATGATCTGAAGATTTGTACATGGTGATCGAAAGACCTGTACTAGATGATTCAAAGATATTTCGATGTGCTCTAAAGACTAAAAAAATTATGTGTAATACATGTTGTTGAGAGAAATTAGGAATATTTGAATAAAAAACAATTGTTTGAAAAATAAAATAAAAAGTTGATTGGATGCAAATGATAGTTCCCACCCATACAAGAGTAACCATACAAATCTTCAGCCCCTGCTGCTTCCCACCCCTAAAAAACTTCTCCCTAAATAATAGTTGATCCTATATAATAGGTGTAAATATTTTATAACAAATTTTTTAATATATAATGATGCATGGGACCCCTCTGCCCAAGATTATCAATGCACGAGGAAAATTTCACCAACCCAAATAATAATGCTAGGTTTTATTCAAACATTAATTCATTAAATTTAATGATGTAGTACGACAGAAAATTTCATCCCTCCAAAAAATGTTTTTTCAACTTAGTTTAAAATGGAAACAATTCAACTCAAATAATAAGAACTTAAAATAAGCCAAAAAATGACTTTTCAACTTAGTCTAAAATAGAAACAATTCATAGTATCTGAATAGAGCCAACAAATGAATGATGCGATGGGATATAGATGATGGAACCATTGAAACCCTCTCGCATTATGACACTTTTTTACTATGGTTATTTACTTATAGTCAATAAAAAATGTTTGCTTTCCCCTCGCATTCACCATTTGAGTCCTTATTAAATACAAGTAAGTTCTAAACCATCCTAAACTCCATCATTTCATTATTTTAACCATTTCATTATTTGCTTACAGTTAAAATAAAATGTCTATTTTCCCCTAACATTCACCATTTAGGTCCCTATTGAATACAAGTAAGCGCTCAACAATCCTAATCTTTTCCATTTCAATATCTATCCCATTTCATTATCTCAATCATTTCATTATTTACTTATAGTTAATAAAAAAATGTATGATTTTCCATCACATTCACCATTTGGGTCCCTATTGACTACAAGTGCTAAACAATCATAATCTCTACTATTTCATTATCATGACCATTTTATAATAAAAATGTAGGTCTATTTGAATCTCATTGATTTCATAACTTAAAGCAGTAAACAATGAATAAAAGGTTCATGTCAAGCCAAGTAAATCACATATTTTAGATACAATAAAACAATATATTACATAGATTAAATACCTAACAAGAATCACCTACATAAATGATTGTGAAAATGGGGTCAAAGCTTCACCACTAATGCCACACCTGTAGAAATGACAGTGAAAAACGGGGTCAACACTTCCACCACTAATGCCATAGTTAACCTAATAGTCAATAATTTTTTTTTCATCCTTCAAAAGGTAGAGAGAAAAATTGAGAGAAAATAATGGAAAGAGAAAAAGATAAACTTAACCCTAATTTTGAAGCACATGGGAAAATTATTTAAAAAAATATATTTATATATTTAAACATATAAATAATTATGTACATTATTTAGTAAAAATATTTAAAGATTTAAACATAAAAAATAATAATAATAAACTCAGATAGCTTTTTAATATAAAAATATTTACAAATTTTTATTGTTTATTATAACTATTGTAATTAAAAAAAATTATTCATATTTGTTCATTAAATTACATGATTAAATTGTGTAATAGGGATTTGAATCCTTAATTTTTAGCCCCTATAGAATACCTTTGAGATAATTTAATTTGCCAATTCAAATAACTGTGAGAGCGAGTCACCTTTCTTGAATTAACAAACTAATATTTGAAGATGAATTTGACCCCAAAATGGTAATTAAAATAAATGATGCAAAATCGTACCTAGTAACTCAAAACATAGACTTGGGAAAGGATTTTGTGAGGTTATATAAATTATGTTTATGTGAGGGAATAATTAGTCTACACCATACCAATCTATAAACATTAAATTTTCATTCAGGACAACAATTCATGTGACATCTCAATGCAGAGTCAAGGTTAAATATTTCAGCCAACAAGACATTGAGTACTTCAACTTTGAAGCCTACTATTGGGGCTGAAACCAAGGGATTTTCAATTTTAATTTACATTTAAGGCACTACTAGGTGATATTTCTAAGGCCTTTGTAATTCCCTAATTTCAAAAATGTACAAGAGTGGATTTTCCCTTCAAGGTATCTCCTAGGAGATACCTTTCAAATAGGCACAAGAGTGGATTTCTCTTACAAAGAACAAGTGAAATTTTCCTTTGCACGAATGGCACTACTGAGTGATATTTTGAAAGATTTTGTAATGTCTTCAAGGTATCTCTTAGGATATACCTTTCAAACATGCACATGAGTGTATTTCCCATTTAAGGTATCTCCTAGAAGATACATTTCAAATAGGGATAAAAGTGGATTTTTATTTCAAAGAACAAGTGTAATTTTCCTTTACATATAAGGAATCATTGGGTGATATTTTGAGGTATCTCTTAAGAAATAACTTTCAAACATGAACAAGAGTGTATTTCCCCTTCAAGGTATCTCATAAGAGATACCTTTCAAGTAGGCACACTAGTGGATTTCTCCTTCAAAGAACAAGTGGAATTTTCATGGAAGGCACTACTAAGTGATATTTTGAAGGCCTTTATAATAAATTAAGGTATCTCTTGGGTGATACCTTTCAAACATGGACAAGATTGGATTTCTCCTTCAATGTATCTCCTAGAAGATACCTTTCAAGCAGGCGCAAGAGTGGATTTCTCCTGCAAGGAACAAGTGGAATTTTCCTTTGAATGGAAGGCACTATTGAGTGATATTTCAAAAGATTTTGTAATAACTTCAAGGTATATCTTAGGATATATCTTTAAAACATGCACAAGATTGGATTTCCATTTCAAGGTATCTCATAAGAGATACATTTCAAACAAGGACACAAGTGTATTTTTCCTTCAAGGAATAAGTGTAATTTTCCTTTACATGGAAGGCACTATTGGATGATATTTTGAAGGCCCTTGTAATAAATTAAAGGTATATACTAGGAAATACCTTTCAAACATGCAAAGATTGTATCTCCCCTTCAATTTATCTCATATGATATACCTTTCAAATAGGCACAAGAGTGGATTTCTCCTTCAAGGAACAAGTGGAATTTTCCTTTACAGAGAAGGCACTACTAGGTGATATTTTGAAGGCCTTTGTAATACCTTCAAGGTATCTCCTAAGAGATAACTTTAAAAAATTAATAAGAGTGTATTTTACCTTCAAGTTATCTCTTAGAAGATACCTTTCAAATAGGCACAAGAGTGGATTTTCTTGCAAGGAATAAGTGGATTTTTCTTTACACAGAAGGCATTACTAGGTGATATTTTGAATGCCCCTATAATACATTAAATGTATCTTGTATGAGATACCTTTAAAACATGAACAAGAGTGGATTTCCCCTTCAAAGTACTTCTTAGGATATATATTTAAAATAGGGACAAGAGTTAATTTTTCCTTCAAGGAACAAGTGCAATTTTTTTTTACATGGAAATCATTACTAGGTGATATATTGAAGGCCCTTATGATACCTTTCAAGAACAAGAGTGGATTTCCACTTCAAGGTATCTCCTAAGAGAAACATTTCAAATAGGCATAAGAGATAATTTCTCATTCAAATAACAAGTGGAATTTTCCTTTACACAGAAGGCACTACTGGGTGATATTTGAAAGCCCATGTAATACCTTCAAGCTCTTTCCTAAGATATACCTTTCAAACATGCATAAAAGTGGATTTACCCTTAAATGTATATCTTGAGATACCTTTCAAATAGGCACAAGAGTTAATTCCCCATTCGAGATATCATAATTAAAAGGCACCACCTGAGAGCTCACTATGAATTAAGGTTGTCAGGTGGTAGAAATTAATTACTAAAATCAATACTTCAAAGTTTGAAAATATTTCCCATTAATATGGCATGAACTAAGATCACCATAAACATTACATAAATCAAGATTACCAAAAAGGTATTTTATGCATTCATCTCACATTAAGATAATATATGATCTCATTATTTAAAATTCAAAATCCATGGTCAAAGTATGCACATATAGAATTGCTAAGTCAAAATAGATCCCATTTCTCTATTTATATGAGACAAACTCCATCTCAGCCATTGCCTCCATCAATAGATCCCCCAAGTGATTCTTCAAAAAAGACATGTAATTGGCTACAAATACAAACAAATAATGCCATATATATAAGGCTATTATTTATATATATAAGGTGATAAATCTATATAAGGTTTTTGTAATAAATTATGTTCTTTAAATATATAAAGTGATTTATACTTTTATATATAAACAAATTCTTAATGGACTACAATTTTTCTCTAAAGTCTGAAGGTTTAGTTATGAAGACTACTGACTTAGCTCCAAAGACTGATATCTATGCTCCTAAGATGAAAAATCACTAATGTAAATATTCCACGCCATCATTAAGAATCAAAACAATGCCATTAGACCAACAATGTCACAATCCATAATTTAATGTGATGGTGTTCTAAAAAGATCTCCAAAAAAATTGATATGATGGTATTTTGTGATGATGTTTTCAAATGGTATTTTCAAACAAGATTAATGTAACTATGTTTCAAATAGAGCGTCTTTCAAAAATATTTCATATGATTCATAATTAATTATGATTATTACTCTCAGTACTCCCAATAATGACCTTTATGGCACATATTACTACTTGACTAGATAAAACACCTTCCCATTATATCTCACATGCTTCGAAGAGATAACCATAATTGAGCCATAATTATTATTATAATCACATCATATAACCTACTTTTCTATTCATTTTTGCATTACTGCTGCCAACAGTTACTATGGCGTATCTCTAACTTATTGCTTCCCTTGTTCCCTATGTGAATTTAAGCTCTGTGTTTTTACAGTATAGTCATATTTGAAATTAAATATTTCTTTCCCCAAAGATGGGTGTGACAAATAAAAAAAAGTGAATCGGAATCCTCTGATGCATTAATGTAAGATGAAGCAATCACAAACATCTTTGAAATAACAGGCTGGCTAAATTTCTTTAAAATGTTTCAAGGATTCCATGAAGAAATTATGCAAGAATTCTATGAGAATTTTTATGAAAATTATAATATCAAAGGGAAAAACATTCCAATTAATCTCTTTGTAATTAGTGTTATATGTAGGATTCTTAAGGATAAAGTAGTTGACATTGAAAAGATCAATTTTTCTAACCTAATTTATATGTTTTTTGAAGGAAATGAGCGACACCCAGATTGGCCAAATCCCCCTAAGGAGTAACCAAAGGAATTCTAAGAGAAAGACTTCCTCAACCTTGGAAAAATGGTCCTTTATAGATAATGAAATATATCACTTATGATGGTCAGTTTATAGTAGTGGGTGGATATTCTATGAAGTTTTTTCTTTATTAGAGGAAATGAGTTGTTTAAGAATAATATAAGATAGATCTTCCCCTTTTCCTTAAAAATTATTTGATTAATGTTTCTCAAAAGATAAGACAAGGTACTAGGTCTACCCACCATCATGGGCTAGTTACACTCATTTGTCACCATTATTTTCTTAGAAACTAAGGGGTTAAAAGGCTTGGTCCTCTTTCCTCTAAAAGTTTTCTCTAGTTCCTACCAAAAAAACACCATGCTTTGCCTCTCTTCCTTCCACTATAATCTAGATTGAATAACTTATTGTCATCAAATTGTGCACCCTAGGACACTCTATGAGGTTCCTTACAATTTGATGCAACATGGAATCACCTCTCAAGTTTGTGGGAAACTTGTAAGAGAGATGAATCTCTAGATTATGATGGATAGCTCCCTAGATTCATCTTTAAGTGCTTATTACCTAATCTAATGCTTGCTTATGGGAAAAGGGTTAGGATTTTGCATGAAAAGGAAACTACACTAAAGAAGTGATACGCCAAGACATATCCCATAGATTATCACACTCCTACTAAGAAACATAGCTTTCTAAGACCAATTCTAAGCATTGAAGGATCCTAACATAGTGTTTCAATGTGAAGATAGGCATAAATATGATAATAAAAAATATAATTGATCTAGGGGAAGATTACACACAATATAGACAATTGCATACTTGAAAAGGAGCCTAGTACATTCATACACTTCACATGACTTGTTAAAATTATAATTCTTACTTAAACATGAAGGATAAAGAAGAGTAAGGATCAAACTTTCACTTAGATCCACTATATATCACTCACACACTTAGGAAAATTATTATTTAACTCAAAATTAGACTTGTATTCAATTTTTAAGTACAAAATACAATCTCATACCAATGGGGCCTCACCATACTAGTTGTGGTCTCTTTTACAATAGCCAAGATGGCTCACATTTATAGAATTTAGAAGAAAAGAGAGAAGAGAAGTTGAAAAGGCACAAGGAAAAGTGTAAAAATTTGAGTATCAGTTATAATCATATAAATTAGGTGGAAAAGGAGTTATGAAACTAATTTTCACATCATTATATCTTAAATTAGCCTCTTCTCCAAGTGTGGCATAGCAATATCCTCAATCATTCTCTCTTGTGAAATTACCTTCATGATGGGATTTAAATAAAACTTAAAAGTAGGTTAGGTACAAGTGTTGCATGGAAATTAGGTGGAGGAGAGATAAATTAACTAATGTGAACAAGTGTCCATCCTAGACTGAGCACCTTCCTTGATGTGGCATTGAAACTCTTCCATAAGTATCTTTGAGTGTTGAAACTCCTTCTTGACAAGTGGCAAAAGGAAATAGTTTGATCATGATGTCTCTTGGATAGTTAAATTTTCATCTCAAAGACACTTGGACATCTTATTTAATCATCTCAAATAGTTACATCACCTACAGTCATCAATTCCTCTCTCAGGTGTCACAAGGCCTCTTTGTCTCATTAGGCCTAATTTAGCCAAAATAGATAAAATTTGAATTTAGCTCAATTAGTGTAATATTTATTCATGTAATTCATATTTTAATCATATTTGACTTAAAAAAATCCATTTGGAATCATCAATATTTCACCAAAATCCCATTTTCCCTATAGAGCCTTCATTAGGCCTTGTCTTCTTGTAGCCCTATTTTTGCACAAATCCACTTGTGCAGGAGAATGCAAATACTTAAATGAATAATTGACACAATTTTTAAGTACCATGTTCCCTCATTTTTCTCTGTACCAAGTTTCATGGTTCAACACCTAAGGAAAGTGTGTTTGTTGATCAATTAGTCCTCCCAATTAGGCCTCTTTAGCCTAGAAGACCAAAAATGCTCAAAAATGGCTCTTGCACCTATGAAATATCAGGGAAATGTTTTATTAAATTTAAAATGAACCATAATATGTTCCATGCCAAATTTTAGCTTCCAGTTCATTGTGTAAGTATGAAAACTCTGAAATGGCCAAAAGACTAGTCTAGGTCGTTTTGCATGCTAGATAAGGAAAATGGATGTTGGGTGAGTACTGAGCTTCAAATTGATTTAAAAATGATATATTAAAGTATATAACATATTATAAAATAAAAATCCACTTCAAATAAACCTATTTATCTTGCAATCAACTTCTAATTCACCTTTTCTTCGTTTATCCACTAGTAACAAACTTCATGATGACTGCAACCTTTGTGGTGTGGGGTACTTTGTTTGCCTTCAGGATTTATAGATTTTTTTTAGGTTTAAATGTATGTTACACAGCTTATAAAACCCTCATTGCATTTTTACTTGATTTCTAGCCACCAATTTAGTCCATACTCCAAAGTTACAAGTTTTGGTGCAAGGGGAAAAGTGGTCTATCTCTAAGACAAAATAGGGGCATGGTCCCTTATTTTATTAGCCAATATAAATGTTTTATAGGATTTTTAAAATCCAAATGGTAATTTTTACCAATTTTTCTCATCTATCTCCATGACTTAGACCTCCAAAGGACACAAAACCTAAAACTGAGTTTGCATAGGCAAACTGTGTATAAGATCTCCATACATGGACTATGAATACCTTGAAAGGGGTTTTATTTTGCTTTACCTCCTTGAATAATTCCATGAGGTACTTATGTTTATTTTATAAACCCATTTCAATCATTTTACAATTTGATTCTTGTTGATGGTTTAAAATTTGTGCTTGATCTTAATCAATCAACAATGGGAAGTTTCAAGCTGTGGGACAATGCGGCTTGAAACAACCTCCAGATTTTAGAGAAGATGGTCTCTTCTTTTGCATTGGGTGCTGGGGAAAAGGGATAGGAAATTAAATATAAATGTAAAATTCAGGAATTGAAACCTAACTATGGTGATGTGCCTGAGTGTAATCCTAATCCTAACCTGGGCACAGTGAGACTATTATAGGATTCAAGTACATTTAAGAGCAGACAAGTGCATGATCAATGTAAAAGATTGAAATAATAGAAACAGAGGCTCACAATAGGGAATTATTTTGCTGAGATACATGAAATGTCAACAAAGTCATAGTGTTCAATCTTCTTAATAAAATATTTCAATCACATAAGAGGCGCAGAAGTCACGTACAGTTATGTAAACCTTCCGACTCAAGAAAATGAGACAAAAGAAAATGACATTCCTAATCACAACTTCAAAAAATCTATAGTATAAACTTATTTACAAATGACATAGATAACACCAACTAAGGCATGGAGCTCAATCTTATTAATTCATTCAACCACATAAAAGGCACAGAAACATGCACAGTTACATCAACTTTACAACTCAAGAAAATTGAGACAAGAGCAAATGATATTACTGGTCAAAATTCTAGAAAGTTTAAAAATATGAGAAAATTCCCCCTCTAATTAGATTTTACCATTCTTCTTATATAGCCTTGGATGTTCCCCTTACATCGCTCTCTTTCTCATGCAATTCTCCTTCATCCTTTCCTCACAGGGGATAAAACAGTCGACGCTTTCAATGCCTCAGATGCATCCTGGTCTTATCAAGAACTACCCTAACTACAGCATGGCAATTCATGCCTAGTACCTCCCTTCACACCTAAATTTCTCACTCCATCACCTATTTGGCCACTCAACTATCAACTCTACCTCTACCTTCAAGGGACAACTAGATGGCCCTTTAATGCTTGTAAGCCCCAAAAATCTACCCAGTGCACTATTTTATCTACCAGGAATAACTCCCATTGAGTTTCCCCCCATCTTTGCTATAACAGATAGATAGACATGAGGACACTTAGTCAATCCATGAAAATTATCTTTTTTGTCTAGAGGGCACTAGAGAATGACACTTGGCCACTTTCACTTTATCTATATTTTGCTCAAGGATGCTTCACCTTCGACACCTATCACAATTTGCTTCCTTGATACTTTGCAGTTTTATCAAAACAAAACTCACTGCGCTCCTTGTTCTAGTGACTCTGTTGCTACATCCAAGATGTGCAGGAACCAAAATTATAGGACTTTGACTGAAAGAAATTAAAAATGATGTAGAGTAAAAATTACTCTATAGTTATTGGTGACCCTCAGGACTTTTGAGCCTGCTCAAAAAGAACCCAACTCCCACTTTGTCAAAATTTCAAAATTTTATAGCTTCAAAAGTGTTGTCTGGTAGATTGACCACTCATGGTTAGATAACCCTTACTTGTTCTACAATTCAACAAAATCCAAATCAAGGTTAATGATATCCTTGTATAAAACATTTTGTAGGATCTAGACAATGGCTTTCAGTCTGAATTCTAGTTGGGAAATAAGAACTAGGACAGCTTTGACCTCTGAGACTGAGGAATCATCCTGCAAGTTCTAGAAAATTATTTGGTCACTCTGCTTGGCTAGCAACAATGGTTTGATTTGGTCCACCATCAGCATCATCTTTACATCTGGAAATAGAGAAGGAAGGCCTAGTTACACCAGATCTTCAATATGACGTCTCATCTCACCGGTGCCTTCCTTCACGACTTCAAGATGTTCTCTACAACTATTGGTTGCGGCATTGCATTTGAGCTCCTCATTGACCCGTTTCACGGTGGCCATCCTATTAGGGATCACCGTGGTTGCTAATGTTGCATCCATTATGTCATAGAGTTTCTCTAGTAATGAATGAGAGTCTATGACTCTTCTAGAGACCATGGCCAGAGTGTTCTTTACTAAATCCTCCACCCTCTTACACAAATGTTGTGCGTTGAGCAGGAAGGTGAGAAATGGCCTAAGCTGGATAATCTTTGAAGAGATTCTCTCCCACGCTGATTCGTAGAGCTCCTTCACCAGCTACATTACTCTGACACCTCTTGGCTTATTATCCAGCTCAGTTGTTAGTTGTGTCATCCTCTATTGTTCTACTTGGTACTGGGCTTGAAAAGTTGCAGCCTTGTTTTGTTCCTCCAGCAACCTTTGTTGTGATTGGGTAACTTGCAGTTGAAGTCCTTCGACTCTTCCCTGTAATGTTGCATTCTCCTACCTGAGGGCTATGGCTACATCTTTTTCAAGTGTGAGCTCTGCCTTTAATGAATCATTCTAGGCCTAGACTACCATTTGAGTCTAAAGGGAAATAGTATCTTGCAACTATTTATTCAGACTAGCTATTTCATTATCCCTCTTGTTTATCTCTTCGGCCAAACTATTAAAGTTTGCCTTTTCTTTTGCCAAATTAGCCTCCATCTTCTGTAGTCTTCTTGATTTCTTCAAATAATCTTTTATGACTACAGAATTGGATTCGGTCAGTAGCTCAACTCTATCCTAAGGCCTGAACAGGGACATGTCAATGGCCACTGCATTCATTGTATCGTCTTCCAGCTGCATTTTCTAGCTCAACTTATCGACATTGGGTGATAAATGCATCACCATCAGCTATTATTGGATGGGGTCAAATTATGACCTCAAATGTGGGATAGCTAGTGCCTTATTTTATTTAATTCTCTTCTTCTCCATCTGGGCCTCTCTTGCCTTCCTAGCAGCATCAGCCTGCATCTAGAAGGTGGAAGGGGATGCAATATGTCCCTCTACGAAAGGAAATCCTTGTGGCAGGCCATATTGGAGAGCCATTGGTTAGCTGGGGGCGAGTTATAGGGGCATATTTCTGGGAACAGAGGGGGGAAAATGGGGTAATGTTAGGGCCTAAGGTGCCGATGATGGGGTTACTTGTGAAATGGGAATGGTAGTAGTAGTAGGAGGTGTCATCTGACTAGGTGGAGGCATCATGTCAATAGGGTGAGGAATAGACTGAGAGGGAGGAAGGGGAGTAATAATTACCTGAGGGGAAGTTGTAGTGCTCTGTGTTGGGTGCTGTGAAGGCTCCTCTTCCTCCTCTAAATCCAAATGGAATTGCACCCTCCTCCTCTTCTTGGGAGTTTTTTCCTTTGGCTGTGTTTGTTTCCCTTCTACCTCTACTGTTGATGGTGGTGCTTGTGGAGAAATAGGGAATTCAATTATTCCCGATGATGGGGTAGCTTTTGGTGGTGAAGAAACCACCCTCCTTTGTTGTTTTATAGCAACTACAGCTTGCTCTAAAGTCTGCAGTTGCTGGCTTGGTCCCGCTTTAGCTTCTTGCTCTACCCTGAGTGTCTATAATTAGCTTGTTTCTGGGCTAGATACAGGGGAGGGATGCCACTCATCCCAGAGTTCTTCCCACATTTCATCTGATTCCATGCCTCTGAAAGTGTGGGTGGTTTAGGAAATTTCCTACCTATATTTCCAATAGGCCTCAATTTTCTCTGCATCCCAACCTTTGTTTCTTAACATCCTTCTCAAACTAGAAGTCATCCTGACTTTGGGATCGTAATCCCTCTATTTATCATAGAAGGTTTCCCATGGCCTATTTTGTGGGGGGGGGCAAATCTGTTAGTTTAACATAGAGACTAGGGGCATCTTCTATAGGATTTTTCTTGGTCTCCTAAAAAGGGCAGCCTTCATGCGCGATCTTGGCCCCAATCCGATTGGTCCTCACCATGGAAGCTATGTAATCAGTTGGGTCATAAACCCATTTGTCCTCGACTAACAAGAACCCCAGGAAGGCCAACTTCCTCAATATCACAATTTTAGCTTCTCTGGCTTCCAAGCTTAGGTTGCCTACCATCCATGAGAGATTGTACATTTTCCTCTTCTTCTTCCTAGAGCCATATTCATTATCAACTACCAACACCTATCTGGAAACTTCTAGGAATGCCAACCTAAGAGTTAAGGTCTATGGTAGTAACACTGGTTCTCCACAAAATCCATGGAGCCTTATGATCATGTGACAAGACCCAAAATAGAAATCACATGGGATTGGGCAACTGACCAAGAGGTTCATAACACTTGGGAATAACCTATTTATAATAGGCTTAGGGCTAAGGCAATGAAGGACAGGGGTAACGAATAGTTCCCAAAAATTGTACAGGTCACTGGTTTTTGATAAAACATGTGTCCATGTAGACATAGGAATGGTTCTTTGGGGGTCGAAAGCTAGGTCATATAGGTTCAAATTCATGTAGTGGGTGAAAAGGTCAGGGTTTTGATGCAGAATGAGATGGAACAAAAAGAAGGAATACCTGAATACCCCTTTTGACCTGAACTAGGTTAGCTACTCCACCATTTAGAAGGTGAGGTGCTCTAAGAAGTCAAGGTGATATTCCTACATTTTGTCGATCATCTTCAGCCTAAAAAGAATGGCCATTTACTCTGCATATACCATCGTGTCATCCTTCATGCCAAAGATGAGAGCCATCATTGACAGTGCGTTTTGGCTAGCGGGTGTGAATTGAGTTCTTGATGTAGGGAGCGTGGGTACCATTACATCCCCATCGGCCATTTGCAACTTAGACCTCAAAAACCTTGTCTGAGTGTTGACATTTGCCCATGTCCTTTGCATCCTATCAATAGTGGGGAAGGTGGTGGTACCATCATATTGTAGGGCAAGCATGTCCCTGATAGCTTGTGGGGTGACCTACAACATAAAGGGGCCTTGTTGGATGGTGCAAGATTGTGCATGGAGCAAGTCTGCGCATAATTCGATCACATCAAGGCATGGATGCACGGTTGGGACAATGAATTAAGCCAGTTGTGAGGTCCATATCCTCATTCAAATGTCTCATATTGCCTTGCCCTGGCTCTTTGAAGACACCTTTGGTGTGCCCCTTCTCTTAGGTTCTTGCTACTGGCTCTTTGCAAGATTAGGTCCATGATTCCATCTGCATAATCCCTTACCTTTGAATGGTCACTGGTTTGACTGACTCCCAAAACTCTAATTCTTGGATAGCTTCTTGGTGGTTGTGTAAGAGCTACAACATATGATTTGCTAGCCAGTTATCTATCGAGGTATCTAGGTGCCCATGTTCCTTGTTGTGATGATGATGTTCCTGCCATCTCTATCTCTTGTATAATACCTAGTATGAGCCTTATGCAAGATAGAAATAAGCTCGTTGAAGCAAACTTTTACTAGGCACTAATAATTGCAATGAGTAGGATATTTTGTACGTGCAAGAATGCTTGAGAGTTTGGAAAATTTAAAACTCACTAAGGGCTATTTATGGGCCTATCAAGTCCCAAATAGCATTAAATTCAGGTGACCGTTAGCAAATCTTACTCAATCTTTAGGAAATAGTGAGGTGGACACATTATGCAAGTTACGGTGCAAGGTACCTTACCAATCTCAAAATATTTGGGGAAGCATTAAAAGTAGCAAAATTTAAAGAATTAAAAATTCTACGATGCCAAGTCTACGTTTAAAATGCTTATTTTAAAAGAAAAGTGGGAAAACAATGGAAAACAAAATAATGCGGGAATGGGAAATTACCTAACTACATTAATTATTCATCTTTATTTCCCTCCAAGATCAAAAACAAAATTTCCAACATCTTCTTTATGACAAGCCAACTTATGTTGCCATACCAGTGATTACAATGGGTATATCTTTGATGAAATGTCCTCTGCGTTGGCCACATGGATTTGCCTACATTCAAACGAGTCTGAGTAAAACATGTGTTCGACATCCAAAAAATCTTCTTGTCCTTGAAAGCCCATCGAATACTAGTTCTTCAAGTTGTTATGTGTCATCGAAAAATCGATAACTATTGGTTCTTCACTCTATGCCTTTTGATATCCCTTATCTTTTGGCTTATCTTCTTCAGACTCTAGCTTTATTGCATCATCATGATCCTTGATTACTCCATCCTCTTGAAAGGATAAATCTGAAAGTTGGCATCCCTTTTGCATACTCAGTTGAGTCTCAAAGCTATCTTCTCCATATTTGGCTAGTTCATGGCCTTCTTGAAGAATAATGTCACCTATCTCAATGACTTGGTCAAGGGATTGTCCATGCTCCTCCATATCCTCTTGCAGGGTGAGGAAAAAGTCAGAAATGATCTCTTCCTCATTAGAGGTTAAGATGAAAGCCTGTGACTTGTCCTCTTGCTCATTAAAGGGTGATCCTATGGTGATTTCCTCCTCATCTGTACTTATGAAATCCTCTTGACTAGCCATGAATTGAGCGTACTCCTCTGCATACTCATTTGCTTCTTCCAAAATATATTCTTCTTTGAAAAGGGATAAAGAAGGTGGCTGTGATGAAAAACAAGAATCTTCTTGAGGAAGGGTGGAAGGGACTTGAGAGGGAAGTGAGGGTTTGGGATCCTCTTCCCTTGCTGCTATTATAGACTCTACATTATTGAGGAAATGACCTTGACAAGTTTGACCTTGCTCATGAACAGGGGTGGCGTATGCCTGATCTAGAATTTGTGGTGGTGGATAAGCATTTTGATATATTTGGTAAGGTTGTCTCTCATATATGCTTAGCTTCTCTTCTAGAAATGCAATCAATCCACACACATCCAACATCTCATATGTAATCTCTTGCCAATTTGCTCTCTCAATGGGATCCCATTCACTTTTAATCAGATCTACCACATCCCTTACATGATGAATGACATGACAAGGAATTTCTTGGCTATATTCCCTTTTGCTTTCAAGCTCTAACACATATTTTTTAAATCCCAACAATGATTTTTTGAAGGTGAAAATAAGATTAGGTTGAACATGGGATGGGACATATTAGGGAGACTAGGCATAAGATTGGTATAGCTCATGACCATCTGCATCCATGTTACTTGACATGATTCTAGGAGAATCTTGTTCTTGATTAAAAATGTATGAGGGAGAATAAGACCCATAGCTACGAGTAATAAAATTATACATACCAAAAGGTGATTGATGATACTAGGACTGCTTGATTGGCTAATTTGACTCAGAGTTGTTGTTGGTGTTGCTAAAAACCTCTAAAGGCTAATTGGCCGAAGAACACACCAAAATTCTTCAACTCCATGAAAGATCGGTCCCACCGGGCGTGCCAAAAATTGTTGATGGTTTAAAATTTGTGTTTGATCATAATCAATCAACAATGGGAAGTTTCAAGCTATGGGACAATGCGGCTTAAAACAACCTCTAGATTTTAGAGAAGCTGGTCTCTTGTTTTACATTGGGTGCTAGGGAAAAGGGATAGGAAATTAAATAGAAATGCAAAATGTAGGAATTGAAACCTAACTATGGCAATGCACCTAAGTGTAATCCTAATCCTAACCTAAGCACAGTGAGACTATTATAGGATTCAAGTACATTTAAGAGTAGACAAGTGCATGATCAATGTAAAAGATTGAAATAATAGAAATAGAGGCTCACAATAGGGAATTCTTTTGCTGAGATACAGGAAATGTTCACAAAGGCATAGTGTTCAATCTTCTTAATAAAATCTTTCAATCACATAAGAGGTGCAAAAGTCACGTACATTTATGTAAACCCTCTGACTCAAGAAAATGAGACAAAAGCAAATGACATTCCTAATCACAACTTCAGAAAATTTGCAGTATAAAATTCTTTGCAAATGACACAGATAAAACCAACCAAGGCATGGAGCTCAATCTTCTTAATTCATTCAGCCACATAAAAGGCATAGAAACATGCATAGTTACATCAACTTTACAACTCAATAAAATTGAGACAAGAGCAAATGATATTACTGGTCAAAATTTTAGAAAGTTTAAAACTATGAGAAAATTCCCCCTCTAATTAGATTTTACCATCCTTATATAGCCTCGGATGTTCCCCTTACATCGCTCTCTTTCCCATGTAATTATCCTCCATCCTTTCCTCATAGGGGAAAAAATAGTCAGTGCTTTCAATGCCTTGGATGCATCCTGGTCTTATCAAGAACTGCCCTGACTGTGGCATTGCAATTCATGCCTAGTACCTCCCTTCGTGCCTAAATTTCTCATTCCATCAACTGTTTCACTGCTCAACTGTCCACTCTACCTCCACCTTTAGGGGACAAATAGATGGCCCTTTAATGCTTGTAAGCTCCAAAAATATACCTGGTACACTGTTCTATCTACCAGGAATAACTCCCACTGAGTTTCCCCGCATCTTTGCTGTAATAGATAGACAGACACGAGGACACTTAGTCAATCCATGAAAATTCTCTTTTTTGTCTAGAGGGCACCGAAGAATGACACTTGGCCATTTTTGCTTTATCTATATTCTACTCAGGGATGCTTCACCTTTGACACCTGTCGCAATCCACTTCCTTGATACTTTGTAGTTTTATCAAAACAAAACTCACCGTGTTCCTTGCTCTAGTGACTCTTAAGAAGGGGATGGATGCATGTGGCAGTCTTTGCATGTTGACACTTGACACTTCCACATTCCTTCAAAATAACATTCAAGACCCACCATAGTCTTTATTTAGCAATGAGGCTCAAAGATGGGCTCTCAGAAGTTGACATGTGGTGACCTCTGCTGCTCCTGGGAAGATACGTGGCATCTTCCGCTTCTCCTACTAGGGGTATGTGGCGTCTTTTGTTGTTCCTGGGGATGAAGTAGAAAGGGACTCAGAGAGTGACACTTGGAAGCCTTTGTCTCACTTTATCACTTAAGCAAAATGAAATGATGCCTTTATGCGTTGAATGAAAACATTGGACCCAGGCGTTGAACTTAAAGTCTCTTAGACGCTGACACGTGGTGACTTCCACTACTTCAATAAGGTAGTTCAAGGCTTCCACAATTTCCACCTAGCACTTTCTACTCTATTGCTTAGCTCATTGAAAGTCTTTGTCCAAAAATTAGAATGAAATGTAGGTGCCTCTATGAGACGTGGATGCTGACATGTGGTGCGTTTCGCTTAACTGCTACTGGATACGTGGCATGATTTGTGGTCTTCCTGGAAGTTATAAAAGAGGACTAAGAGGATGCCAGCTAGCTGGCTTTGTGTCAAAAAGTGATACTTGGTAGCTTCCACTTGAATTCAACACTTAGGTAAAATAAAGTGAAAGAAATGAAAAGGGGAAAAGGACCCAAACTCAGAAGGCGAGACTTGGCAGTATCCACTGCACTTTGACACTGAGGCAAAAATGAAATGCGCACTCTGCTTCAAAACTCTGTCACTATGTCCAAGATGTGTAGGAACCAAAATTGTAGGGCTTTGACTGAAAGAAATTAAAAATGATGTAGAGTAAAAATTACTCTACAATTCTTACTAGTACATTCACATACCCTATTCTTTGTTAGACTGGCCACATGCTTTGACTGTACCCTGTCCTTGTTTTGACCCCTGTAGGTGTTTATAGTTGATCATAGGTATGAATTAGGTATTGGATGATGATTTATAGCCTTATTTAGGCCTTAAAAACCATTATTCCTTGAAATTTCCATTTCCTCAACCCAAAATTACTTGGAACTTAAAATCCATTATTTCACTCCATTGTCAACATGAATGTGTTTCATGGATTTTAGGTTTGTCTGTAGGTTAGTTTCGCTATTTAGATATCCAAGGTAATGTTAAAAAATTATTTAGTATAAAAAATGTATATTTGATACTTTTATCAAGTGATTCACCCCGCATTTGGAACACACTAAACACCACTTAACAATTACCTGTAGCTCATTGTATATTGACTGAGATAACACAATCAACTATGTTTTGTTTGTGTGGATCCTAATATAAGCTTGTTTTACTTCCTTGGTAGAGTCATATGGGATAATTATATTCATATTAAGCTCATAAAATTATTTTATTATGTTTATATTCTTATTTAAAGTGTTGAAACACTCTCAAACACTCATTTGTAGCTCACTATTTGATGAGGACTGAGACACTAGAATCCTTGCCTGTAAGTGCTTACCTAAGCTTTGTTTGTTGTTTTTGGGACTTCCTCCCATGTAAAATTTGGTAATATAACCATACCCATTCCTTTTTATTATATATGCTTTAGTCCTTAACTAGATACCCTTCTGCTTGACTATGGTAGCCATGTTTTAGGCCTACTATAGATGATTAGGTGGTGTTTAGAGTTTGTTTGATAGTGATCTATCTTCCCATGAAGGTATTTTATCATATAATAACCTTATTCCTCCTTAAATTATTAAAATTTATGTCAAACATCCATCCTTAAACTCACTATCTACTAACTTGACTACAAATAACACCTTCCAGGCCTGTGTACGGATAGAGGGGAGCTTGGGGTGTCTCAAAACACCAAACTTCACCTTTTCTATGATATATTGGCTTAGTAAAATCATTTGAAATATTTTTAATGATTAAACCTTGATATAATGGTTTATTAATTTCTATGTGAAGTGAAAAATCAAATTATCATCAACTCCTGTAGAGTTCACTGTCACAATTCGATGATTTTTGGTCATTTTTAAGGCTCTCAATGATCATCTTCCACTTGTCACTTTGACCTAAAAATTGGTAGGGTTATTGAAGGTGGATAGGGATATAAGGTTAACCAAAAAATATCATTTAATATTTCTCTTTTTCATCAAATATATAATCTCAAAGAAGCCTTCGGATCTCTGTTTACAACATTTGGGGACTGTGGGGCCAAATACAGTCAACTCACTATTTAAAGTGAAAATTCCACTTTGCATAGCCTCTAAATCTCCATGACATGAAAAATATGAAACTTTGGATATGATAGTTCTCAAACATGAGTTCCATCATATGTTCCATGATTCATTATTTTGTACAACCTCCTAGAAACCTTGTGTAAGATGACTGTAAATGCATAGGTAGTGAGCAAGGGAATAGGTGAGAAATTTGGCTTTAAAGGAGTACTAATTGATATCTCACAAGGTAAATTAAACTAAATAAATTTTTAAATATTAATCCAATATCATTAAAACCTCCCATAGATCTCTCCTTCATGTTTCAAAACTCAGGTTACCCATATATGGCTACCAACTTGGAAAACAAGCACAATTTGGAATCCTCCTTCAAGGGCATTGAAAGAGAAGTTTTGGGTGTTATAAATATCATTGAGAGAGACTTATTACCACCTGAAAACACCTCATAAAACTCACACAACTCCCTATATTTTAAAAAATAAGAAATAGATGCAAACATACACCCCTCTTGAATGCAATTCCATAAAAAGTTGCCTAAAATGTAAATGATTGTTCAAAAAGGAGGAAGAAAAAAATTGAAAATTATTGCTATGAAAATTAATTTAAATTAGATTAAAATCTAGCCCCATGTTCACTCTTTCCAATTCCACTTGTAGTTTCCATAGTGAGTGATTGAATCTGCCCTTCCTTGGCTTGCCAATAGAAAATGAAGGAAAAGAAGTTAGAAATGGATATTATATGAAATTTTATATAATAAAAAAATTAATATGAGCTTTGGGGAGGTGAAGATACACTCCACCACATTTTAAACTATTCATGGATGTGAGAAGTTCGTACAAGTGCCCAAAAACTCTTATTTTTGAGGAAAAACTACCATTTCATGATCATAACAAACTTGAAACTGACACCTAACATGATTATCACATAATTTGACATCCTAAAATTTATTATAAGCCTTAGAGGCAAATATTTTAATTTTAAAGTCCTCAAAAGTCATTTAATGAAGTTAAAAGGTGGCTGCATGACATTATTTAGCTCCTTAAACCTAGAAAGTGGTCAATTTATGACTTGTAAACACATTAGGACCTATAAAATACCATTTTAAGACATTTATAAAATAATTTTAGCCTTTGACTAAGTTTTACCATAGTTGACCAATGTTGACTTTTGTTGACTGAGCTAGTACAAGGAGGATGGGTTTTAACAAGGACTAGTGAAAGGGTAAGTGAGACATGAAGGAAAATAGACGACCCCATAGGACATATGTGTTGGGTGAATATTTTGTCGATCAACTAACTGGTGAGAAAAATAGTTCCTATCACCACAACATAGGAAAATTGGTCATCCAGGTGTGTAATTTTACTACATCAACAGGGGACAAATCTCTCCTCTCATCAAGGGGAGGTTCCTTATTAAATATAATGAAGGCTATATACTATATATATATATATATATATATATATATATATATATATATATATATATATATATATAAGCAGAAAGTAAGACACAGGGGTGGGATAAGCCATCCATCTCTCTTTTTTTAGAGATGATGTTAACAAATAGAGGAGAAATCTTGGGTGATTGGTGAAGGTACTTCTCTTCTTTCAGAAGTATCATTCAACCAAGAGCCAGATCCCTTCCTAGATAGTAGAAATCCTAGTGAAATGATAGAAGGCACTTCTCTTCTTTTAGAACTATTTGTTCTTGCAAACAACATGACTCTTTCTGGTAACAGGGTACAAAACAACCAAAAATCTAAGATGTAGCTCAAAGTCTCCACCTTGACTGCCCTAGAGTGAGATATGAAAGATAATGAGGGCACAAAGTCATCCCAAGGTCTTTTACATAGAAATAGAAAATAAACACACACTAAAGACAACTATGGTACCATAGAGTCTGAAAGTAGTTGGCTTCAGGACACCTTCCTTATCACTTCCACTAGCTCTACTTGTTAGATCAAATAAACAAGAGTGCTTATATGAAACATACATAAGAACAATTTCCTAAAGTAGCACAAGCTGCAAGTAACTTTCTTTCTCATTCAATCAAAGAAATATGAACAACAATCTGAGCTTAAAGTCTCAGTAATGCCTTTTAATTTGGGCAGAGTTTTGCTTCTAGTAAGGGGAAGATCTCCTTTATAACAAATGGGAAATTATAATATATATAGGTAAATAGAGGCTTGGCACTTTGTCCCATGGAGTGACCCATGCTACGCAATCAATGCCTTGGATGCATTCTTGGTTCTGTCAGGAAGGGCCATGTTAGAGCAGGGTAATTGCCTTAAATATGGTGTGTTGATTCATCTCTAGTGCCTCCTCTTGAGCCTAAATCACTCATTCCATCACCTGCTATCCATGAAATTGTCTACTCTACCTTTATCTCAAAGGGGACAAATAGGTGGTGCTTTCAATGTTTGTAGGCCCCAAATATCTACCTAGCGAACTACTTCACCTAATGGAATTAACTCCTGCTGAGTTTCCCTCTTTGTCTCTTCTCATTTGGCTCTAACTTTCAGGTCTTTGAATATATTTGGGTCCATGTTTTTAAATTTGTGAAGCTCAACAGACACTTCCTCGTATAAAATTTGTTGCCTACGGGTCTTTTATCTTTTGAAAGTTATCGGCTAGCTAGTCACCCTAATTTTGACATTTACGGGCCTGCCATTCTACTGTGATGCAGATGAGGACACATGGTAGCATCTATGGCTTTGAAATAAAATCATTGGAATAGGCTTTGAAACTTATTAGAGGCTGGAGGTGCAGATGCAGACATGTGGTAGCTTCCACTGCTTTGAAGTTGGTAGAGAGTGTGTCTTGGCTTGTGACACTTGGCAGCTTCTGCTACCCTTTGAGGCTTGACCCTTCCCAAAGGCCCTTTAGGGTCTTGAACAGGGTCCATTTATGAGAGTCGAGTGTCCCCGCCACAAGGGTATTTGCACTTTGGGATCCTCCAGGTGGCCTTCAGGCTCTAATTTTTGTGGTTAGGCTGGACGCTTTATTTCCTTCAAACAAAATGTGTACAAGAATTCCTTTGGATAGTTTGTCTGAAGGAAGTCCCCCATTTGGCTCTATGTCTTTGTATTGAGAGTGCCCCATTTTTGACACATGGCATGTTCTACTACTTTGAACAAGTGACACGTGGTGTCTTCCACTGAATCTTATTACAACCTTCCACTAGTGACACTTGGCACTTCTCGCTCTTGGGCCTTCTTGACATCGTAGAAATGTTTGGGGGTCCACTGGGGTTCTCACGATGATGACACTTGTTAGCCTCCACTGATCTCTACAAGGGAAATGTGGCACGATCTGCTGCTCTTAGAAAAACATGTTGAAGCCTTTTGCAGTTGCCACTTGTCACCCTCCATGAAAATCTAAGAGAAGCTTTATCATAAGAAGCCTCGCAACTTATAATAAAATTGAGAAGTAGACACCAACACTTGTCACATTCCACTGAGTCAAAATGGGACACATGGCATGGTCCACATAATTTTTAGTAGCCATGTAGATGTAGACACGTGGAGCATTCCACTTCAATTTAGTCATTCACCCAGGGCCCACCATGGTCTTTACTCAAAATAGTGAAATAGAAGGAAGGAACCGTGGATGTTGACATGTGGCAGCTTCTGACAAGCTTCATCAGGGACCCAAGGTGACTTCCAAGGCTTTTTATAAATAGGGCATAATGGGGTTCAGCTAATGACACTTGGAAACATCCACCTGACTTTGAGAGAAGCTTTTAGGAGAAACTTGAATTTGACGTCTACAGGGATGTCACTAGTTGCTTGGCATTTCCTTTTTGTTGAGTTCTTAGAAACTTGTGGAGTCTATAGAAATGTATCTGCAAGGTCCCTAGCTGAAAAAGCCTTAAATAATGAAGAATTTGAAAGCCCCAAATAATTTTTGAGAAGGGAAGAGATAATTTTGGGCCTGTAGGACCAAGATAGCTCATATGTTGTTCCAAGAATGAGTGACATTTTTGGGGAACAACAATATGAAACTTTATATATAAGTTTAAAATATTAGGGTTTGACCTAAATTTGACTTGGGGTCAAATTTGGTCAACAGAACCCATAGTTGAAATTGTAGAACAACCATATTTGTTGCCATTAGTTCTAAAGACACTATGTTAGAGATCAAAGTGATAAATAGGACTTTATACAAACACTCATCATTATCCTCTAACTAAAATTTGGTGCAATCACCAACTTATCTTACAAGAAGAAGAAGATGTATAGGTTGTAGAAGAAGTTGTATTTATAGAGGGAAACCTAGCAGAAGAAGTTGTACCTCAAGAAGTAAAACATCTTGTGCCCTCTATTGCTAATAAGGGTAATGCACCCTTGATTGAATAAGATCCATCTTCTCCACATTATATCAATGAAGAAAAAGAATTTTAGAATACCATGGATTTATCATGCCATGAGTAAATAATTAGACTATAACAAATAGATTTAGATATTCTTTGGTCAACTTTGAAAGGTAAGGAATTGATGATTTCTAATTTGAAACAAAGCAGGGAAGAATTTGTTACTAAATTTAGTGACCAAGAAATAATTCTTTAATGAATACAAGCTGAATAGACTATGGTCCATAATGTAATGTTTTCATAAACTCAAGAATTGATTAATTTGTAGAACTCTATTATTATCAAGGACACTTAGATTACTGATTTGCAAAATTCTCTTGTTGTCAAGGACACTAAGATTACTGATTTTTAAAATGTTAATGTTGATAAAAATAATAATTGATAATCTAAGATAAAGTATTTATGATATAAATATAATGATTTCCTCACATACTAATAGAATAATAGAGCTCACCACTCAAAATTCTAAGTTACAAACCTCTATTCAGGCCATGCAAAGAGAAACATGAGAGATTGCAGTTCAGACAAAGGGTCCAACAAGATTTGTTCCCTCTTTCCCTGTTCCATTACATGAAATAATCTCTATCTGACATATCACCCAGAATAAAATTAAAAAAATGAAGAATGAAAATGCTAAACTTAAGGAGGAATTTTAGAAGCAATTGATAGAAACCCAATTACAATTATAGAAAACACAGGCTTCTATCTAATAAATTTGTGTTATTTCTATGAAATTATTAGCATGAAGGTAGCCTTCATCAATTTATGTTCTTTTCTTACATGAGTATTTTTATAAATGGCAAATTCATTTAATTTCCCTTGATTTTTCACATATAATTAAAGATGAGCATATATTTATGGATGTTTTTCTAAAGAGCACTAAAAAAAGGCAGGATGCCATTTGTGAGTTTTATACTTTCAATTTGTTGTCAGAATATCAATCTAGTTTTCTGATAAATTTATTTTTTGGAGAGATATAATTGTGTGCCTTTCTCTCCACTCTAAGGAAACAAATGGCATGACAACATGCCAATAATAGATTTCTATAATTACAAAGTACCACTGGATTATGCATGAGACCATAATTTCTAAAAGAAAAGAAACTTATATCTTATTTTCAACCACTGTATCATATGCACATGAATAAAAAGTATCATGAGCTATTTAGATCTAATATTATTGATTTTAGAGATTTTTTAAACTACCATTATGCTAATGGTTTCACTATAAGTATTTTTAGGTGGGAGATATTACCTATTGAGTTGAAGTGTAGGGAAGTCTTCATCCCCACCAATATTAAATAGAGTCTAAGAAGAGCCAAATAATCACTTGATGCTTAAAAGAAAGAGGTTCAAATGTCTAGATTGGGATGAAGTTTAGTCCTCCTATAATTTTGTGTCCTCTATCTACATGTCAGTGATGTAATTTTCAAGCAAAAGTTGAATTTAAATCTTGGGTGAATACAATTATCAGTTATCTTAGATTCTTGGCAAGGGGCCAATTTATTGGGGCCATCATTTTGAAGCTTATGATTTGAGTCAGAGATTTGAATCAGGAATTTTGGATTAAAGATCAGTCATCCCACTTCTTTATAAGAGGAATTGTAAAAGGTAAAGTGTGAGGGAGAATGATGAGCAATTTCATATAGCTCATCATAGTTATATAAACTATCCCTAAAGTGTTGCCTTTGGATATATATTGTATTATATTTAATAGTTAAAGTATGTTCTAAGTAGGATATGAATGCAATTTATTCATTGTTTATATGTAATTTATTGTTGATTCTTTACCTTGCTATTTTGTCTTATTTGGATGAATAGCATAGTTTTGAGTACACCAACACATCCCACAGATGGGGTAATTTTGAGTAGAGGAACACATCCCATGGATGGATTAATTTTGAGTACATCAAAACATCCTAATGAGGGATAATTTTGAGAAGGCAACACAGTTTTTACAACTATTTTGGTGATAATTTTGAGGATTCAACAAGCGAGCTCTGACAATTGAATGCTCAGAGAACACTCTAAAGATGCTTCAAAATTACTTTAAATATGTTATGGGTGTGTTCCAAATATATACATAGGATACTCTAAATAAGTCTAAGAATGCTTCAAAGATCTGTATAGGGTGATCAGAAGACCTGTACTAGATGCTCTGAAGATATCTAGATTTGCCCTAAAGACTACAAAAATTGTGTGTAATACATGATGCTGAGAGAAATTAGGATCATTTTAATATAAAAAAATAGATTGGATGTAAATGATAGCTAGAAACCAAAAAAAGGGAGCAAACCATACAAATCTTTAGCACCCTACTACTTCCCACCCCTCAAAAACTTCCCCCTAAGAAATAATTGCTCCTATATAATAGGTATAAATATTTTTTTAATATATAATTGTGCATGGGACCCATAACCCAATAATATTGATGCAAGGGAAAGTTTTCCACCCTAAATAATAATGCTAGGTATTATTTAATCATTCATTCATTAAATCGTATGACATGGCATGAGGGAAAAATTCACCACCCCAAAAAATGACTTTTCAACTCAGTCTAAAATGGAAAAAATTCAAATCAAATAATAATAACCTAGAATAAGTCAAAAAATGACTTTTCAACTCAGTCTTAAAAAAACAATTTACAGTATCTGAACAGAGCAATAAATGA